>OZ038389.1:27227926-27230426 GCA_964036045.1 Eutreptiella sp. 'Long Island Sound 2002'
AAAAAAAAAAAAATTCGAGAATCCGAAAATCCGAAATCCGAGAATTCTCGTTTTGTGGAAAAAAAAAAAAAAAAAAAAAAAAACCAGAAAACCGGAAAACCAGAAAAAAAAAAAAAAAAAAAATCCCGAGAATCCGAAAATCAGAAAATCCGAGAATTCTCGTTTTGTGGAAAAAAAAAAAAAAAAAAAAAAAAAAAACCCCAAAAGTTCAGTTTAGGTTTTTTCGGAAAAAAAAAAAAAAAAAAAAAATTCGAGAATCCGAAAATCCGAACATCCGAGAATTCTCGTTTTGTGGAAAGGAAAAAAAAAAAAAAAAAACCAGAAAACCAGAAAACCAGAAGAAGAAAAAAAAAAAAAAATCCGAGAAGCCGAAAATCAGAAAATCCGAGAATTCCCGTTTTGTGGAAAAAAAAAAAAAAAATTTTTCGAGAATCCGAAAATCCGAAAATCCGAGAATTGTCGTTTTGTGGAAAAAAAAAAAAAAAAAAACCCGAGAATCCGAAAATCAGAAAATCCAAGAATTTTCGTTTTGTGGAAAAAAAAAAAAAAAAAAAAAAAACCCCAAAAATTCAGTTTAGGTTTTTTCGGAAAAAAAAAAAAAAAAAAATTCGAGAATGCGAAAATCCGAAAATCCGAGAATTCTCGTTTTGTGGAAAAGGAAAAATAAAAAAAAGAAACCAGAAAACCAGAAAACCAGAAAAAAAAAAAAAAAATCCCGAGAATCCGAAAATCAGAAATCCGAGAATTTTCGTTTTGTGGAAAAAAAAAAAAAAAAAAAAACCTCAAAAGTTCAGTTTAGGTTTTTTCGGAAAAAAAAAAAAAAAAAATTCCGAGAATCCGAAAATCCGAAAATCCGAGAATTCTCGTTTTGTGGAAAAAAAAAAAAAAAAAAAAAGGACCAGAAAACCAGAAAACCAGAAAACCAGAAAAAAAAAAAAAAAAATCCCGAGAATCCGGAAATCAGAAAATCCGAGAATTCTCGTTTTGTGGAAAAAAAAAAAAAAAAAAAAGAAAAACCAGAAAAACAGAAAAAAAAAAGACCCTCAAAGTTCAGTTTAGGTTTTTTTGGAAAAAAAACAAAAAAAAAATTCGAGAATCCGAAAATCCGAAAATCCGAGAATTCTCGTTTTGTGGAAAAAAAAAAAAAACAAAAAAAGGACCAGAAAACCAGAAAACCGGCAAAAAGAAAAAAAAAAAAAACCCCGAGAATCCGAAAATCCAAAAATCCGAGAATTCTCGTTTTGTGGAAAAAAAAAAAAAAAAAAAAAAAAAAACCCCAAAAGTTCAGTTTAGGTTCGGAAAAAAAAAAAAAAAAAAAATTTCGAGAATCCGAAAATCCGAAAATCCGAGAATTCTCGTTTTGTGGAAAAAAAAAAAAAAAAAAAAAAACCAGATAACCAGAAATCCAGAAAAAAAAAAAAAAAAAAAATCCCGAGAATCCGAAAATCAGAAAATCCGAGAATTTTCGTCTTGTGGAAAAAAAAAAAAAAAAAAAAAAAAACCCAAAAGTTCAGTTTAGGTTTTTTCGGAAAAAAGAAAAAAAAAAATTCGAGAATCCGAAAATCCGAACATCCGAGAATTCTCGTATTGTGGAAAAAAAAAAAAAAAAAAAAAAAAACCCCAAATGTTGAGTTTAGGTTTTTTTCGGAAAAAAAAAAAAAAAAATCCCGAGAATCCGAAAATCCGAACATCCGAGAATTCTCGTTTTGTGGAAAAAAAAAAAAAAAACAAGAAAACCAGAAGACCAGAAGAAGAAAAAAAAAAAAAAAACCCGAGAAGCCGAAAATCAGAAAATCCGAGAATTCCCGTTTTGTGGAAAAAAAAAAAAAAAAAACCAGAAAACCAAAAACCAGAAAAAAGAAAAAAAAAAAAAAAATCCGAGAAGCCGAAAATCCGAAAATCCAAGAATTCTCGTTTTGTGGAAAAAAAAAAAAAAAAAACCCGAAAACCAGAAACCAGAAAACCAGAAAAAAAAAAAAAAAAAAATTCCGAGAATCCGAAAATCAGAAAATCCGAGAATTCTCGTTTTGTGGAAAAAAAAAAAAAAAAAAAAAAAAACCAAAAGTTCAGTTTAGGTTTTTTCGGAAAAAAAAAAAAAAAAAAAATTCGAGAATCCGAAAATCCGAAAATCCGAGATCTCTCGTTTTGTGGGAAAAAAAAAAAAAAAAAAACCAGAAAACCAGAAAACCAGAAAACCAGAAAACCGGAAAAAAAAAAAAACATCCCGAGAATCCGAAAATCAGAAAATCCGAGAATTCTCGTTTTGTGGGAAAAAAAAAAAAAAGAAAGAAAAACCAGAAAAAAAGAAAAAAAAAAGACCCCAAAAGTTCAGTTTAGGTTTTTTCGGAAAAAAAGAAAAAAAAAAAAATTCTGAGAATCCGAAAATCCGAAAATCCGAGAAGTCTCGTTTTGTGGAAAAAAAAAAAAAGAAAAAAAAAAAACCCCAAAAGTTCAGTTTAGGTTCGGAAAAAAAAAAAAAAAAAAATTCGAGAATCCGAAA
>OZ038389.1:27235426-27242926 GCA_964036045.1 Eutreptiella sp. 'Long Island Sound 2002'
AGTTCAGTTTAGGTTTTTTCGGGAAAAAAAAAAAAAAAAAATTTCGAGAATCCGAAAATGCGAAAATCCGAGAATTGTCGTTTTGTGGAAAAAAAAAAAAAAAAAAAAAAAAAAGACCCAAAAAGTTCAGTTTAGGTTTTTTCGGAAAAAAAAAAAAAAAAAAAAATTCCGAGAATCCGAAAATCCGAAAATCCGAGAATTCTCGTTTTGTGGAAAAAAAAAAAAAAAAAAAAAGAAAGACCCGAAAAGTTCAGTTTAGGTTTTTTCGGAAAAAAAAAAAAAAAAAAAAATTCCGAGAATCCGAAAATCCGAAAATCCGAGAATTCTCGTGTTGTGGAAAAAAAAAAAAAAAAAAAAAGACCCGAAAAGTTCAGGTTAGGTTTTTTCGGAAAAAAAAAAAAAAAAAAATTCCGCGAATCCAAAAATCCGAAAATCCGAGAATTCTCGTTTTAGGGAAAAAAAAAAAAAAAAAAAAAAAAAAGACCCGAAAAGTTCAGTTTAGGTTTTTTCGGAAAAAAAAAAAAAAAAAAAATTCCGAGAATCCGAAAATCCGAAAATCCGAGAATTCTCGTTTTGTGGAAAAAAAAAAAAAAAGAAAAAAAGACCCGAAAAGTTCGGTTTAGGTTTTTTCGGAAAAAAAAAAAAAAAAAAAATTCGCAGAATCCGAAAATCCGAAAATCCGAGAATTCTCGTTTTGTGGAAAAAAAAAAGAAAGGAAAAAAAAAAACCTCAAAAGTTCAGTTTAAATTTTTTCGGAAAAAAAAAAAAAAAAAAATCCGAGAATCCGAAAATCCGAAAATCCGAGAATTGTCGTTTTGTGGACAAAAAAAAAAAAAAAAACCAGAAAACCAGAAACCAGAAAACCAGAAAAAAAAAAAAAAAATTCGCAGAATCCGAAAATCAGAAAAACCGAGAATTCTCGTTTTGTGGAAAAAAAAAAAAGAAAAAAAAAAACCCCAAAAGTTCAGTTTAGGTTGTTTCGGAAAAAAAAAAAAAAATCCGAGAAGAAGAAAATCTGAAAATCCGAGAATTGTCGTTTTGTGGAAAAAAAAAAAAAAAAACCAGAAAACCAGAAACCAGAAAACCAGAAAGAAAAAAAAAAAAAAATTCGCAGAATCCGAAAATCAGAAAAACCAAGAATTCTCGTTTTGTGGAAAAAAAAAAAAAGAAAAAAAAAAACCCCAAAAGTTCAGTTTAGGTTGTTTCGGAAAAAAAAAAAAAAAAATCCGAGAATCCGAAAATCTGAAAATCCGAAAATTGTCGTTTTGTGGAAAAAAAAAAAAAAAAACCAGAAAACCAGAAACCAGAAAACCAGAAAAAAAAAAAAAAAAAAAATTCGGAGAATCCGAAAATCAGAAAAACCGGGAATTCTCGTTTTGTGGAAAAAAAAAAAAAAAAAAAAACCCCAAAAGTTCAGTTCAGGTTTTTTCGGAAAAAAAAAAAAAAAAATTCCGAGAATCAGAAAATCCGAAAATCCGAGAATTCTCGTTTTGTGGAAAAAAAAAAAAAAAAAAAAAGGACCAGAAAACCAGAAAACCGGAAAACCAGAAAAAAAAAAAAAACAAAAATCCCGAGAATCCGAAAATCCGAAAATCGGAGAATTCTCGTTTTGTGGAAAAAAAAAAAAAAAAAAAAGAAAAACCAGAAAAACAGAAAAAAAAAACCAGAAAACCAGAAGACCAGAAAACCAGAAAACCAGAAAACCAGAAAAAAAAAAAAAAAGAAAAGAAAAACCCGAGAATCCGAAAATCCGAAAATCCGAGAATTCTCGTTTTGTGGAAAAAAATCCCGAGAATCCGAAAAAATCAGAAAATCCGAGAATTTTCGTTTTGTGGAAAAAAAAAAAAAAAAAAAAAAACCCCAAAAGTTCAGTTTAGGTCTTTCCGAAAAAAAAAAAAGAAAAAAATTCCGAGAATCCAAAAATCCGAAAATCCGAGAATTCTCGTTTTGTGGAAAAAAAAAAAAAAAAATTCCGAGAATTCGAAAATCCGAAAGACCGAGATTTCTCGTTTTGTGGAAAAAAAAAAAAAAAAAAAAAAGAAAGACCCGAAAAATTCAGTTTAGGTTTTTTCCGAAAAAAAAAAAAAAAAAAATTGCGAAAATCCGAAAATCCGAAAAACCGAGAATTCTCGTTTTGTGGAAAAAAAAAAAAAATTCCGAGGGTTCGAACATCCGAAAATCCGAGAATTCTCGTTTTGTGGAAAAAAAAAAAAAAAAAAAAAGACCCGAAAAGTTCAGTTTAGGTTTTTTCGGAAAAAAAAAAAAAAAAAATTTCGAGAATCCGAAAATCCGAAAATCCGAGAATTGTCGTTTTGTCAAAAAAAAAAAAAAAAAAAACCAGAAAACCAGAAAACCAGAAAAAAAAAAAAAAAAAAAAATCCCGGGAATCCGAAAATCAGAAAATCCGAGAATTTTCGTTTTGTGGAAAAAAAAAAAAAAAAAAATGACCCGAAAAGTTCAGTTTAGGTTTTTTCGGAAAAAAAAAAAAAAAAAAAAATTCCGAGAATCCGAAAATCCGAAAATCCGAGAATTCTCGTTTTGTGGAAAAAAAAAAAAAAAAAAAATGACCCGAAAAGTTCAGTTTAGGTTTTTTCGGAAAAAAAAAAAAAAAAAAATTCCGAGAATCCGAAAATCCGAAAATCCGAGAGGTCTCGTTTTGTGGAAAAAAAAAAAAAAAAAAAAAAAACCCCAAAAGTTCAGTTTAGGTTTTTTCGGAAAAAAAAAAAAAAAAATTCCGAGAATCCGAAAATCCGAAAATCCGAGAATTCTCGTTTTTTGGAAAAAAAAAAAAAAAAAAAAGGACCAGAAAACCAGAAAACCAGAAAACCAGAAAACCAGAAAAAAAAAAAAAATCCCGAGAATCCTAAAATCAGAAGATCCGAGAATTCTCGTTTTGTGGAAAAAAAAAAAAAAAAGAAAGAAAAACCAGAAAAACAGAAAAAAAAAAGACCCGAAAAGTTCAGTTTAGGTTTTTTCGGAAAAAAAAAAAAAAAAAAATTCCGAGAATCAGAAAATCCGAAAATCCGAGAATTCTCGTTTTGTGGAAAAAAAAAAAAAAAAAAAGGGCCAGAAAACCAGAAAACCGGAAAAAAAAAAAAAAAAAAAAAAAAAAAACCCCGAGAATCCGAAGATCCGAAAATCCGAGAATTCTCGTTTTGTGGAAAAAAAAAAAAAAAAAAAAAAAAAAACCCCAAATGTTGAGTTTAGGTTTTTTCGGAAAAAAAGAAAAAAAAAAATTCGAGAATCCGAAAATCCGAACATCCGAGAATTCTCGTTTTGTGGAAAAAAAAAAACGAAAAAAAACCAGAAAACCAGAAAACCAGAAGAAGAAAAAAAAAAAAAATCCGAGAAGCCGAAAATCAGAAAATCCGAGAATTCCCGTTTTGTGGAAAAAAAAAAAAAAAAAATTTTCGAGAATCCGAAAATCCGAAAATCCGAGAATTGTCGTTTTGTGGAAAAAAAAAAAAAAAAAAAAAACCCGAGAATCCGAAAATCAGAAAATCCAAGAATTTTCGTTTTGTGGAAAAAAAAAAAAAAAAAAAAAAAACCCCCAAGAATTCAGTTTAGGTTTTTTCGGAAAAAAAAAAAAAAAAAAATTCGAGAATCCGAAAATCCGAAAATCCGAGAATTCTTGTTTTGTGGAAAAAGAAAAATAGAAAAAAAAACCAGAAAACCAGAAAACCAGAAAAAAAAAAAAAAAAAAAATCCCGAGAATCCGAAAATCAGAAATCCGAGAATTTTCGTTTTGTGGAAAAAAAAAAAAAGAAAAAAACCCCAAAAGTTCAGTTTAGGTTTTTTCGGAAAAAAAAAAAAAAATTCCGAGAATCCGAAAATCCGAAAATCCGAGAATTCTCGTTTTGTGGAAGAAAAAAAAAAAAAAAAAAAGGACCAGAAAACCAGAAAACCAGAAAACCAGAAAACCAGAAAAAAAAAAAAAAAAAAAATCCCGAGAATCCGGAAATCAGAAAATCCGAGAATTCTCGTTTTGTGGAAAAAAAAAAAAAAGAAAGAAAAACCAGAAAAACAGAAAAAAAAAAGACCCCAAAAGTTCAGTTTAGGTTTTTTTGGAACAAAAATAAAAAAAAATTCGAGAATCCGAAAATCCGAAAATCCGAGAATTCTCGTTTTGTGGAAAAGGAAAAAAAAACAAAAAAAGGACCAGAAAACCAGAAAACCGGAAAAAAAAAAAAAAAAAAAAAACCCCGAGAATCCAAAAATCCAAAAATCCGAGAATTCTCGTTTTGTGGAAAAAAAAAAAAAAAAAAAAACAAAAACCCCAAAATTTCAGTTTAGGTTCGGGAAAAAAAAAAAAAAATTCGAGAATCCGAAAATCCGGAAATCCGAGAATTCTCGTTTTGTGGAAAAAAAAAAAAAAAAAAACCAGAAAACCAGAAAACCAGAAAAAAAAAAAAAAAAAAAATCCCGAGAATCCGAAAATCAGAAAATCCGAGAATTTTCGTTTTGTGGAAAAAAAAAAAAAAAAAAAAAAAAAACCCCAAAAGTTCAGTTTAGTTTTTTTCGGAAAAAAAAAAAAAAAAAAATTCGAGAATCCGAAAATCCGAAAATCCGAGAATTCTCGTTTTGTGGAAAAAGAAAAAAAAAAAAAAACCAGAAAACCAGAAAACCAGAAAAAAAAAAAAAAAAAAATCCCGAGAATCCGAAAATCAGAAAATCCGAGAATTTTCGTTTTGTGGAAAAAAAAAAAAAAAAAAAAAACCCCAAAAGTTCAGTTTAGGTTTCTTCGGAAAAAAAAAAAAAAAAATTGCGAGAAGCCGAAAATCAGAAAATCCGAGAATTCCCGTTTTGTGGAAAAAAAAAAAAAAAATTCGAGAATCCGAAAAACCGAAAATCCGAGAATTCTCGTTTTGTGGAAAAAAAAAAAAAAACAAAAAAAGGACCAGAAAACCAGAAAACCAGAAAACCAGAAAAAAAAAAAAAAAAAAATCCCGAGAATCCGAAAATCCAAAAATCTGAGAATTCTCGTTTTGTGGAAAAAAAAAAAAAAAAAAAAAAAAAAACCCCAAAAGTTCAGTTTAGGTTCGGAAAAAAAAAAAAAAAAAAATTCGAGAATCCGAAAATCCGAAATCCGAGAATTCTCGTTTTGTGGAAAAAAAAAAAAAAAAAAAAAAAAACCAGAAAACCGGAAAACCAGAAAAAAAAAAAAAAAAAAAATCCCGAGAATCCGAAAATCAGAAAATCCGAGAATTCTCGTTTTGTGGAAAAAAAAAAAAAAAAAAAAAAAAAAACCCCAAAAGTTCAGTTTAGGTTTTTTCGGAAAAAAAAAAAAAAAAAAAAATTCGAGAATCCGAAAATCCGAACATCCGAGAATTCTCGTTTTGTGGAAAAGAAAAAAAAAAAAAAAACCAGAAAACCAGAAAACCAGAAGAAGAAAAAAAAAAAAAAATCCGAGAAGCCGAAAATCAGAAAATCCGAGAATTCCCGTTTTGTGGAAAAAAAAAAAAAAAAATTTTCGAGAATCCGAAAATCCGAAAATCCGAGAATTGTCGTTTTGTGGAAAAAAAAAAAAAAAAAACCCGAGAATCCGAAAATCAGAAAATCCAAGAATTTTCGTTTTGTGGAAAAAAAAAAAAAAAAAAAAAAAACCCCAAAAATTCAGTTTAGGTTTTTTCGGAAAAAAAAAAAAAAAAAATTCGAGAATGCGAAAATCCGAAAATCCGAGAATTCTCGTTTTGTGGAAAAGGAAAAATAAAAAAAAGAAACCAGAAAACCAGAAAACCAGAAAAAAAAAAAAAAAATCCCGAGAATCCGAAAATCAGAAATCCGAGAATTTTCGTTCTGTGGAAAAAAAAAAAAAAAAAAAAAACCCCAAAAGTTCAGTTTAGGTTTTTTCGGAAAAAAAAAAAAAAAAAAATTCCGAGAATCCGAAAATCCGAAAATCCGAGAATTCTCGTTTTGTGGAAAAAAAAAAAAAAAAAAAAAGGACCAGAAAACCAGAAAACCAGAAAACCAGAAAAAAAAAAAAAAAAAAATCCCGAGAATCCGGAAATCAGAAAATCCGAGAATTCTCGTTTTGTGGAAAAAAAAAAAAAAGAAAGAAAAACCAGAAAAACAGAAAAAAAAAAGACCCCAAAAGTTCAGTTTAGGTTTTTTTGGAACAAAAATAAAAAAAAATTCGAGAATCCGAAAATCCGAAAATCCGAGAATTCTCGTTTTGTGGAAAAGGAAAAAAAAACAAAAAAAGGACCAGAAAACCAGAAAACCGGAAAAAAAAGAAAAAAAAAAAAAACCCCGAGAATCCAAAAATCCAAAAATCCGAGAATTCTCGTTTTGTGGAAAAAAAAAAAAAAAAAAAAACAAAAACCCCAAAATTTCAGTTTAGGTTCGGGAAAAAAAAAAAAAAAATTCGAGAATCCGAAAATCCGGAAATCCGAGAATTCTCGTTTTGTGGAAAAAAAAAAAAAAAAAAAACCAGAAAACCAGAAAACCAGAAAAAAAAAAAAAAAAAAAATCCCGAGAATCCGAAAATCAGAAAATCCGAGAATTTTCGTTGTGTGGAAAAAAAAAAAAAAAAAAAAAAAAACCCCAAAAGTTCAGTTTAGTTTTTTTCGGAAAAAAAAAAAAAAAAATTCGAGAATCCGAAAATCCGAAAATCCGAGAATTCTCGTTTTGTGGAAAAAGAAAAAAAAAAAAAAACCAGAAAACCAGAAAACCAGAAAAAAAAAAAAAAAAAAATCCCGAGAATCCGAAAATCAGAAAATCCGAGAATTTTCGTTTTGTGGAAAAAAAAAAAAAAAAAAAAACCCCAAAAGTTCAGTTTAGGTTTCTTCGGAAAAAAAAAAAAAAAATTGCGAGAAGCCGAAAATCAGAAAATCCGAGAATTCCCGTTTTGTGGAAAAAAAAAAAAAAAAATTCGAGAATCCGAAAAACCGAAAATCCGAGAATTCTCGTTTTGTGGAAAAAAAAAAAAAAACAAAAAAAGGACCAGAAAACCAGAAAACCAGAAAACCAGAAAAAAAAAAAAAAAAAAATCCCGAGAATCCGAAAATCCAAAAATCTGAGAATTCTCGTTTTGTGGAAAAAAAAAAAAAAAAAAAAAAAAAAAAACCCCAAAAGTTCAGTTTAGGTTCGGAAAAAAAAAAAAAAAAAAATTCGAGAATCCGAAAATCCGAAATCCGAGAATTCTCGTTTTGTGGAAAAAAAAAAAAAAAAAAAAAAAACCAGAAAACCGGAAAACCAGAAAAAAAAAAAAAAAAAAATCCCGAGAATCCGAAAATCAGAAAATCCGAGAATTCTCGTTTTGTGGAAAAAAAAAAAAAAAAAAAAAAAAAAACCCCAAAAGTTCAGTTTAGGTTTTTTCGGAAAAAAAAAAAAAAAAAAAAATTCGAGAATCCGAAAATCCGAACATCCGAGAATTCTCGTTTTGTGGAAAAGAAAAAAAAAAAAAAAACCAGAAAACCAGAAAACCAGAAGAAGAAAAAAAAAAAAAAATCCGAGAAGCCGAAAATCAGAAAATCCGAGAATTCCCGTTTTGTGGAAAAA
>OZ038389.1:27247926-27252926 GCA_964036045.1 Eutreptiella sp. 'Long Island Sound 2002'
TGGAAAAAAAAAAAAAAAAAGAAAAAACCAGAAAACCAGAAAACCAGAAAAGATAAAAAAAAGCAAAAAAATCCCGAGAATCCGAAAATGAGAAAATCCGAGAATTTTCGTTTTGTGGAAAAAAAAAAAAAAAAAAAAAAAAACCCCAAAAGTTCAGTTTAGGTTTTTTCGGAAAAAAAAACAAAAAAAAATTCCGAGAATCCGAAAATCCGAAAATCCGAGAATTCTCGTTTTGTGGAAAAAAAAAAAAAAAAAAAAAACCAGAAAACAAGAAAACCACAAAAAAAAAAAAATCCCAAGAATCGGAAAATTAGAAAAAGCGAGAATTTTCGTTTTGTGGAAAAAAAAAAAAAAAAAAAACCCCAAAAAGTTCAGTTTAGGTTTTTTCGGAAAAAAAAAAAAAAAAAATTCGACAAACCGAAGATCCGAAAATCCGAGAATTCTCGTTTTGTGGAAAAAAGAAAAAAAAAAAAAAACCCGAAAAGTTCAGTTTAGGTTTTTTCGGAAAAAAAAAAAAAAAAAATTCCGAGAATCCGAAAATCCGAAAATCCGAGAATTCTCGTTTTGTGGAAAAAAAAAAAAAAAAAAAAGGACCAGAAAACCAGAAAACCAGAAAACCAGAAAACCAGAAAAAAAAAAAAAAAAAAATCCCGAGAATCCGAAAATCAGAAAATCCGGGTATTCTTGTTTTGTGGAAAAAAAAAAAAAAAAAGAAAAACCAGAAAAACAGAAAAAAAAAAGACCCCAAAAGTTCAGTTTAGGTTTTTTTGGAAAAAAAAAAAAAAAAAAATTCGAGAATCCGAAAATCCGAAAATCCGAGAATTCTCGTTTTGTGGAAAAAGAAAAAAAACAAAAAACGGACAAGAAAACCAGAAAACAAGAAAACCAGAAAAAAAAAAAAAAAAAAACCCCGAGAATCCGAAAATCCAAAAATCCGAGAATTCTTGTTTTGTAAAAAAAAAAAAAAAAAAAAAAAAAACCCCAAAAGTTCAGTTTAGGTTCGGAAAAAAAAAAAAAAAAAAAAATTCGAGAATCCGAAAATCCGAAAATCCGAGAATTCTCGTTTTGTGGAAAAAAAAAAAAAAAAAAACCAGAAAACCAGAAAACCAGAAAAAAAAAAAAAAAAAATCCCGCGAATCCGAAAATCAGAAAATCCGAGAATTTTCGTTTTGTGGAAAAAAAAAAAAAAAAAAAAAACCCCAAAAAGGGCAGTTTAGGTTTTTTCGGAAAAAAGAAAAAAAAAATTCGAGAATCCGAAAATCCGAAAATCCGAGAAGTCTCGTTTTGTGGAAAAAAAAAAAAAAAAAAAAAAAGCCCCAAAAGTTCAGTTTAGGTTTTTTCGGAAAAACAAAAAAAAAAAAAAATTCGACAATCCGAAAATCCGAAAATCCGAGAATTCTCGTTTTGTGGAAAAAAAAAAAAAAAAAAAACCAGAAAACCAGAAAACCAGAAAAAAAAAAAAGAAAAAAATCCCGAGAATCCGAAAATCAGAAAATCCGAGAATTTTCGTTTTGTGGAAAAAAAAAAAAAAAAAAAAAAACCCCTAAAGTTCAGTTTAGTTTTTTTCGGAAAAAAAAAAAAAAAAAAATTCGAGAATCCGAAAATCCGAAAATCCGAGAATTCTCGTTTTGTGGAAAAAAAAAAAAAAAAAAAACCAGAAAACCAGAAAACCAGAAATAAAAAAAAAAAAATCCCGAGAATCCGAAAATCAGAAAATCCGAGAATTCTCGTTTTGTGGAAAAAAAAAAAAAACAAAAAAAGGACCAGAAAACCAGAAAACCAGAAAACCAGAAAAAAAAAAAAAAAAAACCCCGAGAATCCGAAAATCCAAAAATCCGAGAATTCTTGTTTTGTGGAAAAAAAAAAAAAAAAACCACAAAACCAGAAAACCAGAAAAAAAAAAAAGAAAAAAATCCCGAGAATCCAAAAATCAGAAAATCCGAGAATTTTCGTTTTGTGGAAAAGAAAAAAAAAAAAAAAAAACCCCTAAAGTTCAGTTTAGTTTTTTTCGGAAAAAAAAAAAAAGAAAAAAATTCGAGAATCCGAAAATCAGAAAATCCGAGAATTCTCGTTTTGTGGAAAAAAAAAAAAAAAAAAACCAGAAAACCAGAAAACCAGAAAAAAAAAAAAAAATCCCGAGAATCCGAAAATCAGAAAATCCGAGAATTCTCGTTTTGTGGAAAAAAAAAAAAAAAAAGAAAAGCCAGAAAAACAGAAAAAAAAAAGACCCCAAAAGTTCAGTGTAGGTTTTTTCAGAAAAAAAAAAAAAAAAAAAAATGAGAATCCGAAAATCCGAAAATCCGAGAGGTCTCGTTTTGTGGAAAAAAAAAAAAAAAAAAAAAAAAAACCCCAAAAGTTCAGTTTAGGTTTTTTCGGAAAAAAAAAATAAAAAAAAATTCGAGAATCCGAAAATCCGAAAATCCGAGAATTCTCGTTTTGTGGAAAAAAAAAAAAAAAAAAAAACCAGAAAACCAGAAAACCAGAAAAAAAAAAAAAAAAAACTCCCGAGAATCCGAAAATCAGAAAATCCGAGAATTCTCGTTTTGTGGAAAAAAAAAAAAAAAAAAAAAGGACCAGAAAACCAGAAAACCAGAAAACCAGAAAACCAGAAAACAAGAAAAAAAAAAAAAAAAATCCCGAGAATCCGAAAATCAGAAAATCCGAGAATTCTCGTTTTGTGGAGAAAAAAAAAAAAAAAAAAGAAAAACAAGAAAAACAAAAAAAAAAAGACCCAAAAAGTTCAGTTTAGGTTTTTTCGGAAAAAAAAAAAAAAAAAAAATTCTGAGAATCCGAAAATCCGAAAATCCGAGAAGTCTCGTTTTGTGGAAAAAAAAAAAAAAAAAAAAAAAAAACCCGAAAAGTTCAGTTTAGGTTTTTTCGGAAAAAAAGAAAAAAAAAATTCGAGAATCCGAAAATCCGAAAATCCGAGAATTCTCGTTTTGTGGAAAAAAAAAAAAAAAAAAAACCAGAAAACCAGAAAACCAGAAAAAAAAAAAAAAAAATCCCGAGAATCCGAAAATCAGAAAATCCGAGAATTCTCGTTTTGTGGAAAAAAAAAAAAAAACTAAAAAAGGACCAGAAAACCAGAAAACCAGAAAACCAGAAAAAAAAAAAAAAAAAAACCCCGAGAATCCGAAAATCCAAAAATCCGAGAATTCTTGTTTTGTGGAAAAAAAAAGAAAAAAAAACCAGAAAACCAGAAAACCAGAAAAAAAAAAAGAAAAAAATCCCGAGAATCCAAAAATCAGAAAATCCGAGAATTTTCGTTTTGTGGAAAAGAAAAAAAAAAAAAAAAAAAACCCCTAAAGTTCAGTTTAGTTTTTTTCGGAAAAAAAAAAAAAGAAAAAAATTCGAGAATCCGAAAATCCGAAAATCCGAGAATTCTCGTTTTGTGGAAAAAAAAAAAAAAAAAACCAGAAAACCAGAAAACCAGAAAAAAAAAAAAAAAAATCCCGAGAATCCGAAAATCCGAAAATCCGAGAGGTCTCGTTTTGTGGAAAAAAAAAAAAAAAAAAAAAAAAAACCCCAAAAGTTCAGTTTAGGTTTTTTCGGAAAAAAAAAATAAAAAAAAATTCGAGAATCCGAAAATCCGAAAATCCGAGAATTCTCGTTTTGTGGAAAAAAAAAAAAAAAAAAAAAACCAGAAAACCAGAAAACCAGAAAAAAAAAAAAAAAAACTCCCGAGAATCTGAAAATCAGAAAATCCGAGAATTCTCGTTTTGTGGAAAAAAAAAAAAAAAAAAAAAGGACCAGAAAACCAGAAAACCAGAAAACCAGAAAACCAGAAAACAAGAAAAAAAAAAAAAAAAATCCCGAGAATCCGAAAATCAGAAAATCCGAGAATTCTCGTTTTGTGGAGAAAAAAAAAAAAAAAAAAGAAAAACAAGAAAAACAAAAAAAAAAAGACCCAAAAAGTTCAGTTTAGGTTTTTTCGGAAAAAAAAAAAAAAAAAAAATTCTGAGAATCCGAAAATCCGGAAATCCGAGAAGTCTCGTTTTGTGGAAAAAAAAAAAAAAAAAAAAAAAACCCCAAAAGTTCAGTTTAGGTTTTTTCGGAAAAAAAGAAAAAAAAAATTCGGGAATCCGAAAATCCGAAAATCCGAGAATTCTCGTTTTGTGGGGAAAAAAAAAAAAAAAACCAGAAAACCAGAAAACCAGAAAAAAAAAAAAAAAAATCCGGAGAATCCGAAAATCAGAAAATCCGAGAATTCTCGTTTTGTGGAAAAAAAAAAAAAAAAAAAAAAACCCCAAAAGTTCAGTTTAGGTTTTTTCGGCAAAAAAAAAAAAAAAATTCCGAGAATCCGAAAATCCAAAAATCCGAGAATTCTCGTTTTGTGGAAAAAAAAAAAAAAAAAGGACCAGAAAACCAGAAAACCAGAAAACCAGAAAAAAAAAAAAAAAATCCCGAGAATCCGAAAATCAGAAAATCCGAGAATTCTCGTTTTGTGGAAAAAAAAAAAAAAAAAAAGAAAAACCAGAAAAACAGAAAAAAAAAAGACCCCAAAAGTTCAGTTTAGGTTTTTTCGGAAAAAAAAAAAAAAAAAAAAATTCTGAGAATCCGAAAATCCGAAAATCCGAGAAGTCTCGTTTTGTGGAAAAAAAAAAAAAAAAAAAAAAAAACCCAAAAAGTTCAGTTTAGGTTTTTTCGGAAAAAAAAAAAAAAAAATTCGAGAATCCGAAAATCCGAAAATCCGAGAATTCTCGTTTTGTGGGAAAAAAAAAAAAAAAAACCAGAAAACCAGAAAACCAGAAAAAAAAAAAAAAAAATCCCGAGAATCCGAAAAAATCAGAAAATCCGAGAATTTTCGTTTTGTGGAAAAAAAAAAAAAAAGAATCCGAAAATCAGAAAAACCGAGAATTCTCGTTTTGTGGAAAAAAAAAAAAAAAAAAAAAAAACCCCAAAAGTTCAGTTTAGGTTTTTTCAGAAAAAAAAAAAAAAAAAATTCCGAGAATCAGAAAATCCGAAAATCCGAGAATTCTCGTTTTGTGGAAAAAAAAAAA
>OZ038389.1:27255426-27275426 GCA_964036045.1 Eutreptiella sp. 'Long Island Sound 2002'
TTGTGGAAAAAAAAAAAAAAAAAAAAAGACCCGAAAAGTTCAGTTTAGGTTTTTTCGGAAAAAAAAAAAAAAAAAAATTTCGAGAATCCGAAAATCCGAAAATCCGAGAATTGTCGTTTTGTCAAAAAAAAAAAAAAAAAAAAACCAGAAAACCAGAAAACCAGAAAAAAAAAAAAAAAAAAAAATCCCGGGAATCCGAAAATCAGAAAATCCGAGAATTTTCGTTTTGTGGAAAAAAAAAAAAAAAAAAAAAATGACCCGAAAAGTTCAGTTTAGGTTTTTTCGGAAAAAAAAAAAAAAAAAAAATTCCGAGAATCCGAAAATCCGAAAATCCGAGAATTCTCGTTTTGTGAAAAAAAAAAAAAAAAAAAAAATGACCCGAAAAGTTCAGTTTAGGTTTTTTCGGAAAAAAAAAAAAAAAAAAAATTCCGAGAATCCGAAAATCCGAAAATCCGAGAGGTCTCGTTTTGTGGAAAAAAAAAAAAAAAAAAAAAAAACCCCAAAAGTTCAGTTTAGGTTTTTTCGGAAAAAAAAAATAAAAAAAAATTCGAGAATCCGAAAATCCGTTTTGTGGAAAAAAAAAAAAAAAAAAACCAGAAAACCAGAAAACCAGAAAAAAAAAAAAAGAAAAATCCCGAGAATCCGAAAATCAGAAAATCCGAGAATTCTCTTTTTGTGGAAAAAAAAAAAAAAAAAAAAGGACCAGAAAACCAGAAAACCAGAAAACCAGAAAACCAGAAAACAAGAAAAAAAAAAAAAAAAATCCCGAGAATCCGAAAATCAGAAAATCCGAGAATTCTCGTTTTGTGGAAAAAAAAAAAAAAAAAAAAAACCCCAAAAGTTCAGTTTAGGTTTTTTCGGCAAAAAAAAAAAAAAAATTCCGAGAATCCGAAAATCCAAAAATCCGAGAATTCTCGTTTTGTGGAAAAAAAAAAGAAAAAGGACCAGAAAACCAGAAAACCAGAAAACCAGAAAAAAAAAAAAAAAAAAATCCCGAGAATCCGAAAATCAGAAAATCCGAGAATTCTCGTTTTGTGGAAAAAAAAAAAAAAAAGAAAGAAAAACCAGAAAAACAGAAAAAAAAAAGACCCCAAAAGTTCAGTTTAGGTTTTTTCGGAAAAAAAAAAAAAACAAAATTCTGAGAATCCGAAAATCCGGAAAATCCGAGAAGTCTCGTTTTGTGGAAAAAAAAAAAAAAAAAAAAAAAAACCCCAAAAGTTCAGTTTAGGTTTTTTCGGAAAAAAAAAAAAAAAAAATTCGAGAATCCGAAAATCCGAAAATCCGAGAATTCTCGTTTTGTGGGAAAAAAAAAAAAAAAAAAAACCAGAAAACCAGAAAACCAGAAAAAAAAAAAAAAAAAATTCCGAGAATCCGAAAATCCGAAAATCCGAGAATTCTCGTTTTGTGGAAAAAAAAAAAAAAAAAGAAAAGGACCAGAAAACCAGAAAACCAGAAAACCAGAAAACCAGAAAACAAGAAAAAAAAAAAAAAAAAATCCCGAGAATCCGAAAATCAGAAAATCCGAGAATTCTCGTTTTGTGGAAAAATAAAAAAAAGAACAGAAAAACCAGAAAAACAGAAAAAAAAAAGACCCCAAAAGTTCAGTTTAGGTTTTTTCGGAAAAAAAAAAAAAAAAAAATTCTGAGAATCCGAAAATCCGAAAATCCGAGAAGTCTCGTTTTGTGAAAAAAAAAAAAAAAAAAAAAAAAAAAACCCCAAAAGTTCAGTTTAGGTTTTTTCGGAAAAACAAAAAAAAAAAAAAATTCGAGAATCCGAAAATCCGAAAATCCGAGAATTCTCGTTTTGTGGAAAAAGGAAAAAAAAGAAAAAACCAGAAAAACAGAAAACCAGAAAAAAAAAAAAAAAAAATCCCGAGAATCCGAAAATCGGAAAATCCGAGAATTTTCGTTTTGTGGAAAAAAAAAAAAAAAAAAAAACCCCAAAAGTTCAGTTTAGTTTTTTTCGGAAAAAAAAAAAAAAAAAAATTCGGGAATCCGAAAATCCGAAAATCCGAGAATTCTCGTTTTGTGGAAAAAAAAAAAAAAAAAAAAAACCAGAAAACCAGAAAACCAGAAAAAAAAAAAAAAAAAAATCCCGAGAATCCGAAAATCAGAAAATCCGAGAATTTTCGTTTTGTGGAAAAAAAAAAAAAAAAAACACCCCAAAAGTTCAGTTTAGGTTTTTTCGGAGAAAAAAGAAAAAAAAAAATCCGAGAAGCCGAAAATCAGAAAATCCGAGAATTCCCGTTTTGTGGAAAAAAAAAAAAAAATTCGACAATCCGAAAATCCGAAAATCCGAGAATTCTCGTTTTGTGGAAAAAAAAAAAAAACAAAAAAAGGACCAGAAAACCAGAAAACCAGAAAACCAGAAAAAAAAAAAAAAAAAAAAATCCCGAGAATCCGAAAATCCGAAAATCCGAGAAGTCTCGTTTTGTGGAAAAAAAAAAAAAAAAAAAAAAAAACCCCAAAAGTTCAGTTTAGGTTTTTTCGGAAAAAAAAAAAAAAAAAAAATTCGAGAATCCGAAAATCCGAAAATCCGAGAATTCTCGTTTTGTGGGGAAAAAAAAAAAAAAAAAAAACCAGAAAACCAGAAAACCAGAAAAAAAAAAAAAAAAAAATTCCGAGAATCCGAAAATCCGAAAATCCGAGAATTCTCGTTTTGTGGAAAAAAAAAAAAAAAAAGAAAAGGACCAGAAAACCAGAAAACCAGAAAACCAGAAAACCAGAAAACAAGAAAAAAAAAAAAAAAAAATCCCGAGAATCCAAAAATCAGAAAATCCAAGAATTCTCGTTTTGTGGAAAAAAAAAAAAAAGAAAAGAAAAACCAGAAAAACAGAAAAAAAAAAGACCCCAAAAGTTCAGTTTAGGTTTTTTCGGAAAAAAAAAAAAAAAAAAAATTCTGAGAATCCGAAAATCCGAAAATCCGAGAAGTCTCGTTTTGTGAAAAAAAAAAAAAAAAAAAAAAAAACCCCAAAAGTTCAGTTTAGGTTTTTTCGGAAAAACAAAAAAAAAAAAAAATTCGAGAATCCGAAAATCCGAAAATCCGAGAATTCTCGTTTTGTGGAAAAAGGAAAAAAAAGAAAAAACCAGAAAACCAGAAAACCAGAAAAAAAAAAAAAAAAAATCCCGAGAATCCGAAAATCGGAAAATCCGAGAATTTTCGTTTTGTGGAAAAAAAAAAAAAAAAAAAAACCCCAAAAGTTCAGTTTAGTTTTTTTCGGAAAAAAAAAAAAAAAAAAATTCGGGAATCCGAAAATCCGAAAATCCGAGAATTCTCGTTTTGTGGAAAAAAAAAAAAAAAAAAAAAAACCAGAAAACCAGAAAACCAGAAAAAAAAAAAAAAAAAAAATCCCGAGAATCCGAAAATCAGAAAATCCGAGAATTTTCGTTTTGTGGAAAAAAAAAAAAAAAAAAAACACCCCAAAAGTTCAGTTTAGGTTTTTTCGGAAAAAAAAGAAAAAAAAAAATCCGAGAAGCCGAAAATCAGAAAATCCGAGAATTCCCGTTTTGTGGAAAAAAAAAAAAAAAAATTCGACAATCCGAAAATCCGAAAATCCGAGAATTCTCGTTTTGTGGAAAAAAAAAAAAAACAAAAAAAGGACCAGAAAACCAGAAAACCAGAAAACCAGAAAAAAAAAAAAAAAAAAAATCCCGAGAATCCGAAAATCAGAAAATCCGAGAATTCTCGTTTTGTGGAAAAAAAAAAAAAAAAAATGAAAACCCGAAAAGTTCAGTTTGGGTTTTTTCGGAAAAAAAAAAAAAAAAAAAATTCGAGAATCCGAAAATCCGAAAATCCGAGAATTCTCGTTTTGTGGAAAAAAAAAAAAAAAAAAAAAAACCAGAAAACCAGAAAACCAGAAAAAAAAAAAAAAAAAAATCCCGATAATCCGAAAATCAGAAAATCCGAGAATTTTCGTTTTGTGGAAAAAAAAAAAAAAAAAAGAAAAACCAGAAAAACAGAAAAAAAAAAGACCCCAAAAAGTCAGTTTAGGTTTTTTAGGAAAAAAAAAAAAAAAAAAAATTCTGAGAATCCGAAAATCCGAAAATCCGAGAATTCTCGTTTTGTGGAAAAAAAAAAAAAAAAAAACCAGAAAACCAGAAAACCAGAAAAAAAAAAAAAAAAAAAATCCCGAGAATCCGAAAATCGGAAAATCCGAGAATTTTCGTTTTCTGGAAAAAAAAAAAAAAAAAAAAAACCCCAAAAGTTCAGTTTAGTTTTTTTCGGAAAAAAAAAAAAAAAAAATTCGGGAATCCGAAAATCCGAAAATCCGAGAATTCTCGTTTTGTGGAAAAAAAAAAAAAAAAAAAAAACCAGAAAAGCAGAAAACCAGAAAAAAAAAAAAAAAAAAATCCCGAGAATCCGAAAATCAGAAAATCCGAGAATTTTCGTTTTGTGGAAAAAAAAAAAAAAAAAAACACCCCAAAAGTTCAGTTTAGGTTTTTTCGGAAAAAAAAGGAAAAAAAAAATCCGAGAAGCCGAAAATCAGAAAATCCGAGAATTCCCGTTTTGTGGAAAAAAAAAAAAAAAAATTCGAGAATCCGAAAATCCGAAAATCCGAGAATTCTCGTTTTGTGGAAAAAAAAAAAAAACAAAAAAAGGACCAGAAAACCAGAAAACCAGAAAACCAGAAAAAAAAAAAAAAAAAAAAAATCCCGAGAATCCGAAAATCAGAAAATCCGAGAATTCTCGTTTTGTGGAAAAAAAAAAAAAATGAAAACCCCAAAAGTTCAGTTTGGGTTTTTTCGGAAAAAAAAAAAAAAAAAAATTCGAGAATCGGAAAATCCGAAAATCCGAGAATTCTCGTTTTGTGGAAAAAAAAAAAAAAAAAAAAAAACCAGAAAACCAGAAAACCAGAAAAAAAAAAAAAAAATCCCGATAATCCGAAAATCAGAAAATCCGAGAATTTTCGTTTTGTGGAAAAAAAAAAAAAAAAAAGAAAAACCAGAAAAACAGAAAAAAAAAAGACCCCAAAAAGTCAGTTTAGGTTTTTTAGGAAAAAAAAAAAAAAAAAAAATTCTGAGAATCCGAAAATCCGAAAATCCGAGAATTCTCGTTTTGTGGAAAAAAAAAAAAAAAAACCAGAAAACCAGAAAACCAGAAAAAAAAAAAAAAAAAAAAATCCCGAGAATCCGAAAATCAGAAAATCCGAGAATTTTCGTTTTGTGGAAAAAAAAAAAAAAAAAAAAAAAACCCCAAAAGTTCAGTTTAGTTTTTTTCGGAAAAAAAAATAAAAAAAAAATTCGAGAATCCGAAAATCCGAAAATCCGAGAATTCTCGTTTTGTGGAAAAAGAAAAAAAAAAAAAAAACCAGAAAACCAGAAAACCAGAAAAAAAAAAAAAAAAAAATCCCGAGAATCCTAAAATCAGAAAATCCGAGAATTTTCGTTTTGTGGAAAAAAAAAAAAAAAAAAAAAACCCCAAAAGTTCAGTTTAGGTTTCTTCGGAAAAAAAAAAAAAAAAAAATTGCGAGAAGCCGAAAATCAGAAAATCCGAGAATTCCCGTTTTGTGGAAAAAAAAAAAAAAAAAAATTCGAGAATCCGAAAATCCGAAAATCCGAGAATTCTCGTTTTGTGGAAAAAAAAAAAAAACAAAAAAAGGACCAGAAAACCAGAAAACCAGAAAACCAGAAAAAAAAAAAAAAAAAATCCCGAGAATCCGAAAATCCAAAAATCTGAGAATTCTCGTTTTGTGGAAAAAAAAAAAAAAAAAAAAAAAAACCCCCAAAAGTTCAGTTTAGGTTCGGAAAAAAAAAAAAAAAAATTCGAGAATCCGAAAATCCGAAATCCGAGAATTCTCGTTTTGTGGAAAAAAAAAAAAAAAAAAAAAAAACCCAGAAAACCGGAAAACCAGAAAAAAAAAAAAAAAAAAATCCCGAGAATCCGAAAATCGGAAAATCCGAGAATTCTCGTTTTGTGGAAAAAAAAAAAAAAAAAAAAAAAAAACCCCAAAAAGTTCAGTTTAGGTTTTTTCGGAAAAAAAAAAAAAAAAAAAAATTCGAGAATCCGAAAATCCGAACATCCGAGAATTCTCGTTTTGTGGAAAAGAAAAAAAAAAAAAAAAACCAGAAAACCAGAAAACCAGAAGAAGAAAAAAAAAAAAATCCGAGAAGCCGAAAATCAGAAAATCCGAGAATTCCCGTTTTGTGGAAAAAAAAAAAAAAAAAATTTTCGAGAATCCGAAAATCCGAAAATCCGAGAATTGTAGTTTTGTGGAAAAAAAAAAAAAAAAACCCCGAGAATCCGAAAATCAAAAAATCCAAGAATTTTCGTTTTGTGGAAAAAAAAAAAAAAAAAAAAAAACCCCAAAAATTCAGTTTAGGTTTTTTCGGAAAAAAAAAAAAAAAAAAATTCGAGAATCCGAAAATCCGAAAGTCCGAGAATTCTCGTTTTGTGGAAAAAGAAAAATAAAAAAAAAAAAAACCAGAAAACCAGAAAAAAAAAAAAAAAAAAAAAAAATCCCGAGAATTCGAAAATCAGAAATCCGAGAATTTTCGTTTTGTGGAAAAAAAAAAAAAAAAAAAAACCCCAAAAGTTCAGTTTAGGTTTTTTCGGAAAAAAAAAAAAAAAAAAATTCCCAGAATCCGAAAATCCGAAAATCCGAGAATTCTCGTTTTGTGGAAAAAAAAAAAAAAAAAAAAAGGACCAGAAAACCAGAAAACCAGAAAACCAGAAAAAAAAAAAAAAAATCCCGAGAATCCGGAAATCAGAAAATCCGAGAATTCTCGTTTTGTGGATAAAAAAAAAAAAAAAAAAGAAAAACCAGAAAAACAGAAAAAAAAAAAAGACCCTCAAAGTTCAGTTTAGTTTTTTTTGGAAAAAAAACCAAAAAAAAATTCGAGAATCCGAAAATCCGAAAATCCGAGAATTCTCGTTTTGTGGAAAAAAAAAAAAAACAAAAAAAGGACCAGAAAACCAGAAAACCGGAAAAAAAAAAAAAAAAAAAAAACCCCGAGAATCCGAAAATCCAAAAATCCGAGAATTCTCGTTTTGTGGAAAAAAAAAAAAAAAAAAAACAAAAACCCCAAAAGTTCAGTTTAGGTTCGGAAAAAAAAAAAAAAAAAAATTCGAGAATCCGAAAATCCGAAAAACCGAGAATTCTCGTTTTGTGGAAAAAAAAAAAAAAAAAAAAAAACCAGAAAACCAGAAAACCAGAAAAAAAAAAAAAAAAAAAATCCCGAGAATCCGAAAATCAGAAAATCCGAGAATTTTCGTCTTGTGGAAAAAAAAAAAAAAAAAAAAAAACCCAAAAGTTCAGTTTAGGTTTTTTCGGAAAAAAAAAAAAAAAGAATTCGAGAATCCGAAAATCCGAACATCCGAGAATTCTCGTTTTGTGGAAAAAAAAAAAAAAAAACCAGAAAACCAGAAAACCAGAAGAAGAAAAAAAAAAAAAAAACCCGAGAAGCCGAAAATCGGAAAATCCGAGAATTCCCGTTTTGTGGAAAAAAAAAAAAAAAAAACCAGAAAACCAAAAACCAGAAAAAAGAAAAAAAAAAAAAAATCCGAGAAGCCGAAAATCCGAAAATCCAAGAATTCTCGTTTTGTGGAAAAAAAAAAAAAAAAAAACCAGAAAACCAGAAAACAGAAAACCAGAAAAAAAAAAAAAAAAAATTCCAAGAATCCGAAAATCAGAAAATCCGAGAATTCTCGTTTTGTGGAAAAAAAAAAAAAAAAAAAAAAACCCCAAAAGTTCAGTTTAGGTTTTTTCGGAAAAAAAAAAAAAAAAAAAAATTCGAGAATCCGAAAATCCGAAAATCCCAGATCTCTCGTTTTGTGAAAAAAAAAAAAAAAAAAAAACCAGAAAACCAGAAAACCAGAAAACCAGAAAACCAGAAAAAAAAAAAAAATCCCGAGAATCCGAAAATCAGAAAATCCGAGAATTCTCGTTTTGTGGGAAAAAAAATAAAAAAAAGAAAAACCAGAAAAAAAGAAAAAAAAAAGACCCCAAAAGTTCAGTTTAGGTTTTTTCAGAAAAACAGAAAAAAAAAAAAATTCTGAGAATCCGAAAATCCCAAAATCCGAGAAGTCTCGTTTTGTGGAAAAAAAAAAAAAAAAAAAAAAAAAAAACCCCAAAAGTTCAGTTTAGGTTTTTTCGGAAAAAAAAAAAAAAAAATTCGAGAATCCGAAAATCCGAAAATCCGAGAATTCTCGTTTTGTGGAAAAAAAAAAAAAAAAGAAAAAACCAGAAAACCAGAAAACCAGAAAAAATAAAAAAAAAAAAAATCCCGAGAATCCGAAAATCAGAAAATCCGAAAATTTTCGTTTTGTGGAAAAAAAAAAAAAAAAAAAAAAAAACCCCAAAAGTTCAGTTTAGGTTTTTTCGGAAAAAAAAAAAAAAAAAATTCCGAGAATCCCAAAATCCGAAAATCCGAGAATTCTCGTTTTGTGGAAAAAAAAAAAAAAAAAAGAAAAACCAGAAAAACAGAAAAAAAAAAGACCCCAAAAAGTCAGTTTAGGTTTTTTAGGAAAAAAAAAAAAAAAAAAATTCTGAGAATCCGAAAATCCGAAAATCCGAGAATTCTCGTTTTGTGGAAAAAAAAAAAAAAAAAACCAGAAAACCAGAAAACCAGAAAAAAAAAAAAAAAAAAAAATCCCGAGAATCCGAAAATCAGAAAATCCGAGAATTTTCGTTTTGTGGAAAAAAAAAAAAAAAAAAAAAAAAACCCCAAAAGTTCAGTTTAGTTTTTTTCGGAAAAAAAAATAAAAAAAAAATTCGAGAATCCGAAAATCCGAAAATCCGAGAATTCTCGTTTTGTGGAAAAAGAAAAAAAAAAAAAAAACCAGAAAACCAGAAAACCAGAAAAAAAAAAAAAAAAAAAAACCCGAGAATCCTAAAATCAGAAAATCCGAGAATTTTCGTTTTGTGGAAAAAAAAAAAAAAAAAAAAAACCCCAAAAGTTCAGTTTAGGTTTCTTCGGAAAAAAAAAAAAAAAAAAATTGCGAGAAGCCGAAAATCAGAAAATCCGAGAATTCCCGTTTTGTGGAAAAAAAAAAAAAAAAAATTCGAGAATCCGAAAATCCGAAAATCCGAGAATTCTCGTTTTGTGGAAAAAAAAAAAAAAACAAAAAAAGGACCAGAAAACCAGAAAACCAGAAAACCAGAAAAAAAAAAAAAAAAAAATCCCGAGAATCCGAAAATCCAAAAATCTGAGAATTCTCGTTTTGTGGAAAAAAAAAAAAAAAAAAAAAAAAAACCCCAAAAGTTCAGTTTAGGTTCGGAAAAAAAAAAAAAAAAAATTCGAGAATCCGAAAATCCGAAATCCGAGAATTCTCGTTTTGTGGAAAAAAAAAAAAAAAAAAAAAAAAACCAGAAAACCGGAAAACCAGAAAAAAAAAAAAAAAAAAATCCCGAGAATCCGAAAATCAGAAAATCCGAGAATTCTCGTTTTGTGGAAAAAAAAAAAAAAAAAAAAAAAAAACCCCAAAAGTTCAGTTTAGGTTTTTTCGGAAAAAAAAAAAAAAAAAAAAAATTCGAGAATCCGAAAATCCGAACATCCGAGAATTCTCGTTTTGTGGAAAAGAAAAAAAAAAAAAAAAACCAGAAAACCAGAAAACGGGAAGAAGAAAAAAAAAAAAAAATCCGAGAAGCCGAAAATCAGAAAATCCGAGAATTCCCGTTTTGTGGAAAAAAAAAAAAAAAAAATTTTCGAGAATCCGAAAATCCGAAAATCCGAGAATTGTAGTTTTGTGGAAAAAAAAAAAAAAAAAACCCCGAGAATCCGAAAATCAAAAAATCCAAGAATTTTCGTTTTGTGGAAAAAAAAAAAAAAAAAAAAAAAACCCCAAAAATTCAGTTTAGGTTTTTTCGGAAAAAAAAAAAAAAAAAATTCGAGAATCCGAAAATCCGAAAATCCGAGAATTCTCGTTTTGTGGAAAAAGAAAAATAAAAAAAAAAAAAACCAGAAAACCAGAAAACCAGAAAAAAAAAAAAAAAAATCCCGAGAATCCGAAAATCAGAAATCCGAGAATTTTCGTTTTGTGGAAAAAAAAAAAAAAAAAAAAACCGCAAAAGTTCAGTTTAGGTTTTTTCGGAAAAAAAAAAAACAAAAATTCCCAGAATCCGAAAATCCGAAAATCCGAGAATTCTCGTTTTGTGGAAAAAAAAAAAAAAAAAAAAAGGACCAGAAAACCAGAAAACCAGAAAACCAGAAAAAAAAAAAAAAAAATCCCGAGAATCCGGAAATCAGAAAATCCGAGAATTCTCATTTTGTGGATAAAAAAAAAAAAAAAAAAGAAAAACCAGAAAAACAGAAAAAAAAAAAAGACCCTCAAAGTTCAGTTTAGGTTTTTTTGGAAAAAAAACCAAAAAAAAATTCGAGAATCCGAAAATCCGAAAATCCGAGAATTCTCGTTTTGTGGAAAAAAAAAAAAAACAAAAAAAGGACCAGAAAACCAGAAAACCGGAAAAAAAAAAAAAAAAAAAACCCCGAGAATCCGAAAATCCAAAAATCCGAGAATTCTCGTTTTGTGGAAAAAAAAAAAAAAAAAAACAAAAACCCCAAAAGTTCAGTTTAGGTTCGGAAAAAAAAAAAAAAAAAAATTCGAGAATCCGAAAATCCGAAAATCCGAGAATTCTCGTTTTGTGGAAAAAAAAAAAAAGAAAAAAAAACCAGAAAACCAGAAAACCAGAAAAAAAAAAAAAAAAAAAATCCCGAGAATCCGAAAATCAGAAAATCCGAGAATTTTCGTCTTGTGGAAAAAAAAAAAAAAAAAAAAAAACCCAAAAGTTCAGTTTAGGTTTTTTCGGAAAAAAAAAAAAAAAAGAATTCGAGAATCCGAAAATCCGAACATCCGAGAATTCTCGTTTTGTGGAAAAAAAAAAAAAAAAACCAGAAAACCAGAAAACCAGAAGAAGAAAAAAAAAAAAAAACCCGAGAAGCCGAAAATCAGAAAATCCGAGAATTCCCGTTTTGTGGAAAAAAAAAAAAAAAAATCCAGAAAACCAAAAACCAGAAAAAAGAAAAAAAAAAAAAAAATCCGAGAAGCCGAGGATCCGAAAATCCAAGAATTCTCGTTTTGTGGAAAAAAAAAAAAAAAAAAAACCAGAAAACCAGAAAACAGAAAACCAGAAAAAAAAAAAAAAAAAAATTCCAAGAATCCGAAAATCAGAAAATCCGAGAATTCTCGTTTTGTGGAAAAAAAAAAAAAAAAAAAAAAACCCCAAAAGTTCAGTTTAGGTTTTTTCGGAAAAAAAAAAAAAAAAAAAATTCGAGAATCCGAAAATCCGAAAATCCGAGATCTCTCGTTTTGTGAAAAAAAAAAAAAAAAAAAAACCAGAAAACCAGAAAACCAGAAAACCAGAAAACCAGAAAAAAAAAAAAAATCCCGAGAATCCGAAAATCAGAAAATCCGAGAATTCTCGTTTTGTGGGAAAAAAAAAAAAAAAAAGAAAAACCAGAAAAAAAGAAAAAAAAAAGACCCCAAAAGTTCAGTTTAGGTTTTTTCGGAAAAACAGAAAAAAAAAAAAATTCTGAGAATCCGAAAATCCCAAAATCCGAGAAGTCTCGTTTTGTGGAAAAAAAAAAAAAAAAAAAAAAAAAACCCCAAAAGTTCAGTTTAGGTTTTTTCGGAAAAAAAAAAAAAAAAAATTCGAGAATCCGAAAATCCGAAAATCCGAGAATTCTCGTTTTGTGGAAAAAAAAAAAAAAAGAAAAAACCAGAAAACCAGAAAACCAGAAAAAATAAAAAAAAAAAAAATCCCGAGAATCCGAAAATCAGAAAATCCGAAAATTTTCGTTTTGTGGAAAAAAAAAAAAAAAAAAAAAAAAACCCCAAAAGTTCAGTTTAGGTTTTTTCGGAAAAAAAAAAAAAAAAAATTCCGAGAATCCGAAAATCCGAAAATCCGAGAATTCTCGTTTTTTGGAAAAAAAAAAAAAAAAAAAGGACCAGAAAACCAGAAAACCAGAAAACCAGAAAACCAGAAAAAAAAAAAAAATCCCGAGAATCCGAAAATCAGAAGATCCGAGAATTCTCGTTTTGTGGAAAAAAAAAAAAAAAAAGAAAGAAAAACCAGAAAAACAGAAAAAAAAAAGACCCGAAAAGTTCAGTTTAGGTTTTTTCGGAAAAAAAAAAAAAAAAAAATTCCGAGAATCAGAAAATCCGAAAATCCGAGAATTCTCGTTTTGTGGAAAAAAAAAAAAAAAAAAGGGCCAGAAAACCAGAAAACCGGAAAAAAAAAAAAAAAAAAAAAAAAAACCCCGAGAATCCGAAGATCCGGAAATCCGAGAATTCTCGTTTTGTGGAAAAAAAAAAAAAAAAAAAAAAAAACCCCAAATGTTGAGTTTAGGTTTTTTCGGAAAAAAAGAAAAAAAAAAATTCGAGAATCCGAAAATCCGAACATCCGAGAATTCTCGTTTTGTGGAAAAAAAAAAACGAAAAAAAACCAGAAAACCAGAAAACCAGAAGAAGAAAAAAAAAAAAAAATCCGAGAAGCCGAAAATCAGAAAATCCGAGAATTCCCGTTTTGTGGAAAAAAAAAAAAAATAATTTTCGAGAATCCGAAAATCCGAAAATCCGAGAATTGTTGTTTTGTGGAAAAAAAAAAAAAAAAAAAAAACCCGAGAATCCGAAAATCAGAAAATCCAAGAATTTTCGTTTTGTGGAAAAAAAAAAAAAAAAAAAAAAAAACCCCAAGAATTCACTTTAGGTTTTTTCGGAAAAAAAAAAAAAAAAAATTCGAGAATCCGAAAATCCGAAAATCCGAGAATTCTTGTTTTGTGGAAAAAGGAAAATAAAAAAAAAAAACCAGAAAACCAGAAAACCAGAAAAAAAAAAAAAAAAAAAATCCCGAGAATCCGAAAATCAGAAATCCGAGAATTTTCGTTTTGTGGAAAAAAAAAAAAAAAAAAAAAAACCCCAAAAGTTCAGTTTAGGTTTTTTCGGAAAAAAAAAAAAAAATTCCGAGAATCCGAAAATCCGAAAATCCGAGAATTCTCGTTTTGTGGAAGAAAAAAAAAAAAAAAAAAATGGACCAGAAAACCAGAAAACCAGAAAACCAGAAAACCAGAAAAAAAAAAAAAAAAAAATCCCGAGAATCCGGAAATCAGAAAATCCGAGAATTCTCGTTTTGTGGAAAAAAAAAAAAAAGAAAGAGAAACCAGAAAAACAGAAAAAAAAAAGACCCCAAAA
Source organism: Eutreptiella sp. 'Long Island Sound 2002' (assembly GCA_964036045.1). Lineage (NCBI taxonomy): Eukaryota > Euglenozoa > Euglenophyceae > Eutreptiales > Eutreptiaceae > Eutreptiella > Eutreptiella sp. 'Long Island Sound 2002'. Next base: position 27,268,552 of record OZ038389.1, read on the forward strand.
GTTCAGTTTAGATTTTTTTGGAACAAAAATAAAAAAAAATTCGAGAATCCGAAAATCCGAAAATCCGAGAATTCTCGTTTTGTGGAAAAGGAAAAAAAAACAAAAAAAGGACCAGAAAACCAGAAAACCGGAAAAAAAAAAAAAAAAAAAAAAACCCCGAGAATCCAAAAATCCAAAAATCCGAGAATTCTCGTTTTGTGGAAAAAAAAAAAAAAAAAAAAACAAAAACCCCAAAATTTCAGTTTAGGTTCGGGAAAAAAAAAAAAAAAATTCGAGAATCCGAAAATCCGGAAATCCGAGAATTCTCGTTTTGTGGAAAAAAAAAAAAAAAAAAAACCAGAAAACCAGAAAACCAGAAAAAAAAAAAAAAAAAAATCCCGAGAATCCGAAAATCAGAAAATCCGAGAATTTTCGTTTTGTGGAAAAAAAAAAAAAAAAAAAAAAAACCCCAAAAGTTCAGTTTAGTTTTTTTCGGAAAAAAAAAAAAAAAATTCGAGAATCCGAAAATCCGAAAATCCGAGAATTCTCGTTTTGTGGAAAAAGAAAAAAAAAAAAAAACCAGAAAACCAGAAAACCAGAAAAAAAAAAAAAAAAAATCCCGAGAATCCGAAAATCAGAAAATCCGAGAATTTTCGTTTTGTGGAAAAAAAAAAAAAAAAAAAAACCCCAAAAGTTCAGTTTAGGTTTCTTCGGAAAAAAAAAAAAAAAAAAAATTGCGAGAAGCCGAAAATCAGAAAATCCGAGAATTCCCGTTTTGTGGAAAAAAAAAAAAAAAAATTCGAGAATCCGAAAATCCGAAAATCCGAGAATTCTCGTTTTGTGGAAAAAAAAAAAAAACAAAAAAAGGACCAGAAAACCAGAAAACCAGAAAACCAGAAAAAAAAAAAAAAAAAAATCCCGAGAATCCGAAAATCCAAAAATCTGAGAATTCTCGTTTTGTGGAAAAAAAAAAAAAAAAAAAAAAAAAAAACCCCAAAAGTTCAGTTTAGGTTCGGAAAAAAAAAAAAAAAAAAATTCGAGAATCCGAAAATCCGAAATCCGAGAATTCTCGTTTTGTGGAAAAGAAAAAAAAAAAAAAAAAAACCAGAAAACCGGAAAACCAGAAAAAAAAAAAAAAAAAAATCCCGAGAATCCGAAAATCAGAAAATCCGAGAATTCTCGTTTTGTGGAAAAAAAAAAAAAAAAGAAAAAAAAAAAACCCCGAAAGGTCAGTTTAGGTTTTTTCGGAAAAAAAAAAAAAAAAAAAAATTCGAGAATCCGAAAATCCGAACATCCGAGAATTCTCGTTTTGTGGAAAAGAAAAAAAAAAAAAAAAAACCAGAAAACCAGAAAACCAGAAGAAGAAAAAAAAAAAAAATCCGAGAAGCCGAAAATCAGAAAATCCGAGAATTCCCGTTTTGTGGAAAAAAAAAAAAAAAAAAATTTTCGAGAATCCGAAAATCCGAAAATCCGAGAATTGTCGTTTTGTGGAAAAAAAAAAAAAAAAACCCGAGAATCCGAAAATCAGAAAATCCAAGAATTTTCGTTTTGTGGAAAAAAAAAAGAAAAAAAAAAAACCCCAAAAATTCAGTTTAGGTTTTTTCGGAAAAAAAAAAAAAAAAATTCGAGAATCCGAAAATCCGAAAATCCGAGAATTCTCGTTTTGTGGAAAAAGAAAAATAAAAAAAAGAAACCAGAAAACCAGAAAACCAGGAAAAAAAAAAAAAATCCCGAGAATCCGAAAATCAGAAATCCGAGAATTTTCGTTTTGTGGAAAAAAAAAAAAAAAAAAAAAACCCCAAAAGTTCAGTTTAGGTTTTTTCGGCAAAAAAAAAAAAAAAAAATTCCGAGAATCCGAAAATCCGAAAATCCGAGAATTCTCGTTTTGTGGAAAAAAAAAAAAAAAAAAAGGACCAGAAAACCAGAAAACCAGAAAACCAGAAAAAAAAAAAAAATCCCGAGAATCCGGAAATCAGAAAATCCGAGAATTCTCGTTTTGTGGAAAAAAAAAAAAAAAAAAAAGAAAAACCAGAAAAACAGAAAAAAAAAAGACCCTCAAAGTTCAGTTTAGGTTTTTTTGGAAAAAAAACAAAAAAAAAATTCGAGAATCCGAAAATCCGAAAATCCGAGAATTCTCGTTTTGTGGAAAAAAAAAAAAAACAAAAAAAGGACCAGAAAACCAGAAAACCGGCAAAAAGAAAAAAAAAAAACCCCCGAGAATCCGAAAATCCAAAAATCCGAGAATTCTCGTTTTGTGGAAAAAAAAAAAAAAAAAAAACAAAAACCCCAAAAGTTCAGTTTAGGTTCGGAAAAAAAAAAAAAAAAAAAAATTCGAGAATCCGAAAATCCGAAAATCCGAGAATTCTCGTTTTGTGGAAAAAAAAAAAAAAAAAAAAAACCAGAAAACCAGAAAACCAGAAAAAAAAAAAAAAAAAATCCCGAGAATCCGAAAATCAGAAAATCCGAGAATTTTCGTCTTGTGGAAAAAAAAAAAAAAAAAAAAAAAAAACCCAAAAGTTCAGTTTAGGTTTTTTCGGAAAAAAGAAAAAAAAAAATTCGAGAATCCGAAAATCCGAACATCCGAGAATTCTCGTATTGTGGAAAAAAAAAAAAAAAAAAAAAAAACCCCAAATGTTGAGTTTAGGTTTTTTTCGGAAAAAAAAAAAAAAAAATTCGAGAATCCGAAAATCCGAACATCCGAGAATTCTCGTTTTGTGGAAAAAAAAAAAAAAAAAACCAGAAAACCAGAAAACCAGAAGAAGAAAAAAAAAAAAAAAACCCGAGAAGCCGAAAATCAGAAAATCCGAGAATTCCCGTTTTGTGGAAAAAAAAAAAAAAAAAACCAGAAAACCAAAAACCAGAAAAAAGAAAAAAAAAAAAAAAATCCGAGAAGCCGAAAATCCGAAAATCCAAGAATTCTCGTTTTGTGGAAAAAAAAAAAAAAAAAAAACCAGAAAACGAGAAACCAGAAAACCAGAAAAAAAAAAAAAAAAAAATTCCGAGAATCCGAAAATCAGAAAATCCGAGAATTCTCGTTTTGTGGAAAAAAAAAAAAAAAAAAAAAAAACCCCAAAAGTTCAGTTTAGGTTTTTTCGGAAAAAAAAAAAAAAAAAAAATTCGAGAATCCGAAAATCCGAAAATCCGAGATCTCTCGTTTTGTGGGAAAAAAAAAAAAAAAAACCAGAAAACCAGAAAACCAGAAAACCAGAAAACCGGAAAAAAAAAAAAAATCCCGAGAATCCGAAAATCAGAAAATCCGAGAATTCTCGTTTTGTGGGAAAAAAAAAAAAAAAAAAGAAAAACCAGAAAAAAAGAAAAAAAAAAGACCCCAAAAGTTCAGTTTAGGTTTTTTCGGAAAAAAAGAAAAAAAAAAAAATTCTGAGAATCCGAAAATCCGAAAATCCGAGAAGTCTCGTTTTGTGGAAAAAAAAAAAAAAAAAAAAAAAAAAAACCCCAAAAGTTCAGTTTAGGTTTTTTCGGAAAAAAAAAAAAAAAAAAATTCGAGAATCCGAAAATCCGAAAATCCGAGAATTCTCGTTTTGTGGAAAAAAAAAAAAAAAAAGAAAAAACCAGAAAACCAGAAAACCAGAAAAAATAAGAAAAAAAAAAATCCCGAGAATCCGAAAATCAGAAAATCCGAAAATTTTCGTTTTGTGGAAAAAAAAAAAAAAAAAAAAAAACCCCAAAAGTTCAGTTTAGGTTTTTTCGGAAAAAAAAAAAAAAAATTCCGAGAATCCGAAAATCCGAAAATCCGAGAATCTACGTTTTTTGGAAAAAAAAAAAAAAAAAAAGGACCAGAAAACCAGAAAACCAGAAAACCAGAAAACCAGAAAAAAAAAAAAATTCCGAGAATCCGAAAATCAGAAAATCCGAGAATTCTCGTTTTGTGGAAAAAAAAAAAAAAAAAAAAAAAACCCCAAAAGTTCAGTTTAGGTTTTTTCGGAAAAAAAAAAAAAAAAAAAATTCGAGAATCCGAAAATCCGAAAATCCGAGATCTCTCGTTTTGTGGGAAAAAAAAAAAAAAAAAACCAGAAAACCAGAAAACCAGAAAACCAGAAAACCGGAAAAAAAAAAAAAATCCCGAGAATCCGAAAATCAGAAAATCCGAGAATTCTCGTTTTGTGGGAAAAAAAAAAAAAAAAAAGAAAAACCAGAAAAAAAGAAAAAAAAAAGACCCCAAAAGTTCAGTTTAGGTTTTTTCGGAAAAAAAGAAAAAAAAAAAAATTCTGAGAATCCGAAAATCCGAAAATCCGAGAAGTCTCGTTTTGTGGAAAAAAAAAAAAAAAAAAAAAAAAAAAACCCCAAAAGTTCAGTTTAGGTTTTTTCGGAAAAAAAAAAAAAAAAAAATTCGAGAATCCGAAAATCCGAAAATCCGAGAATTCTCGTTTTGTGGAAAAAAAAAAAAAAAAAGAAAAAACCAGAAAACCAGAAAACCAGAAAAAATAAGAAAAAAAAAAATCCCGAGAATCCGAAAATCAGAAAATCCGAAAATTTTCGTTTTGTGGAAAAAAAAAAAAAAAAAAAAAACCCCAAAAGTTCAGTTTAGGTTTTTTCGGAAAAAAAAAAAAAAAAATTCCGAGAATCCGAAAATCCGAAAATCCGAGAATCTACGTTTTTTGGAAAAAAAAAAAAAAAAAAAAGGACCAGAAAACCAGAAAACCAGAAAACCAGAAAACCAGAAAAAAAAAAAAATCCCGAGAATCCGAAAATCAGAAGATCCGAGAATTCTCGTTTTGTGGAAAAAAAAAAAAAAAAAAAAGAAAAACCAGAAAAACAGAAAGAAAAAAGACCCGAAAAGTTCAGTTTAGGTTTTTTCGGAAAAAAAAAAAAAAAAAAAATTCCGAGAATCAGAAAATCCGAAAATCCGAGAATTCTCGTTTTGTGGAAAAAAAAAAAAAAAAAAAGGGCCAGAAAACCAGAAAACCGGAAAAAAAAAAAAAAAAAAAAAAAACCCCCGAGAATCCGAAGATCCGAAAATCCGAGAATTCTCGTTTTGTGGAAAAAAAAAAAAAAAAAAAAAAAACCCCAAATGTTGAGTTTAGGTTTTTTCGGAAAAAAAGAAAAAAAAATTCGAGAATCCGAAAATCCGAACATCCGAGAATTCTCGTTTTGTGGAAAAAAAAAAAAAAAAAAAACCAGAAAACCAGAAAACCAGAAGAAGAAAAAAAAAAAAAAATCCGAGAAGCCGAAAATCAGAAAATCCGAGAATTCCCGTTTTGTGGAAAAAAAAAAAAAAAAAATTTTCGAGAATCCGAAAATCCGAAAATCCGAGAATTGTCGTTTTGTGGAAAAAAAAAAAAAAAAAAAAAACCCGAGAATCCGAAAATCAGAAAATCCAAGAATTTTCGTTTTGTGGAAAAAAAAAAAAAAAAAAAAAAAAAACCCCAAGAATTCGATTTAGGTTTTTTCGGAAAAAAAAAAAAAAAAAATTCGAGAATCCGAAAATCCAAAAATCCGAGAATTCTCGTTTTGTGGAAAAAGAAAAATAAAAAAAAAAAACCAGAAAACCAGAAAACCAGAAAAAAAAAAAAAAAAAAATCCCGAGAATCCGAAAATCAGAAATCCGAGAATTTTCGTTTTGTGGAAAAAAAAAAAAAAAAAAAAAAACCCCAAAAGTTCAGTTTAGGTTTTTTTTGGAAAAAAAATAAAAAAAAATTCGAGAATCCGAAAATCCGAAAATCCGAGAATTCTCGTTTTGTGGAAAAAAAAAAAAAACAAAAAAAGGACCAGAAAACCAGAAAACCGGAAAAAAAAAAAAAAAAAAAAAACCCCCGAGAATCCAAAAATCCAAAAATCCGAGAATTCTCGTTTAGTGGAAAAAAAAAAAAAAAAAAAACAGAAACCCCAAAAGTTCAGTTTAGGTTCGGAAAAAAAAAAAAAAAAATTCGAGAATCCGAAAATCCGGAAATCCGAGAATTCTCGTTTTGTGGAAAAAAAAAAAAAAAAAGAAAAAAACCCCAAAAGTTCAGTTTAGTTTTTTTCGGAAAAAAGAAAAAAAAAAAAAATCCGAGAATTCTCGTATTGTGGAAAAAAAAAAAAAAAAAATTCGAGAATCCGAAAATCCGAACATCCGAGAATTCTCGTTTTGTGGAAAAAAAAAAAAAAAAAAAACCAGAAAACCAGAAAACCAGAAGAAGAAAAAAAAAAAAAAAACCCGAGAAGCCGAAAATGAGAAAATCCGAGAATTCCCGTTTTGTGGAAAAAAAAAAAAAAAAAAAAACCAGAAAACCAAAAACCAGAAAAAAGAAAAAAAAAAAAATCCGAGAAGCCGAAAATCCGAAAATCCAAGAATTCTCGTTTTGTGGAAAAAAAAGGAAAAAAAAAAAACCAGAAAACCAGAAACCAGAAAACCAGAAAAAAAAAAAAAAATTCCGAGAATCCGAAAATCAGAAAATCCGAGAATTCTCGTTTTGTGGAAAAAAAAAAAAAAAAAAAAACCCCAAAAGTTCAGTTTAGGTTTTTTCGGAAAAAAAAAAAAAAAATTCGAGAATCCGAAAATCCGAAAATCCGAGATCTCTCGTTTTGTGGAAAAAAAAAAAAAAAAAAAAAACCAGAAAACCAGAAAACCAGAAAACCAGAAAACCAGAAAAAAAAAAAAAAAAATCCCGAGAATCCGAAAATCAGAAAATCCGAGAATTCTCGTTTTGTGGAAAAAAAAAAAAAAAAAAAGAAAAACCAGAAAAAAAGGGAAAAAAGACCCCAAAAGTTCAGTTTAGGTTTTTTCGGAAAAAAAAAAAAAAATTCTGAGAATCTGAAAATCCGAAAATCCGAGAAGTCTCGTTTTGTGGAAAAAAAAAAAAAATAAAAAAAAAAAACCCCAAAAGTTCAGTTTAGGTTTTTTCGGAAAAAAAAAAAAAAAAAAAAATTCGAGAATCCGAAAATCCGAAAATCCGAGA
>OZ038389.1:27277926-27310426 GCA_964036045.1 Eutreptiella sp. 'Long Island Sound 2002'
AGAATCCGAAAATCAGAAAATCCGAGAATTTTTGTTTTGTGGAAAAAAAAAAAAAAAAAAAAAAACCCCAAAAAGGGCAGTTTAGGTTTTTTCGGAAAAAAGAAAAAAAAAATTCGAGAATCCGAAAATCCGAAAATCCGAGAAGTCTCGTTTTGTGGAAAAAAAAAAAAGAAAAAAAAAAACCCCAAAAGTTCAGTTTAGGTTTTTTCGGAAAAACAAAAAAAAAAAAAAAATTCGACAATCCGAAAATCCGAAAATCCGAGAATTCTCGTTTTGTGGAAAAAAAAAAAAAAAAAAAAAACCAGAAATCCAGAAAACCAGAAAAAAAAAAAAGAAAAAAATCCCGAGAATCCGAAAATCAGAAAATCCGAGAATTTTCGTTTTGTGGAAAAAAAAAAAAAAAAAAAAAAAAACCCCTAAAGTTCAGTTTAGTTTTTTTCGGAAAAAAAAAAAAAAAAAAAATTCGAGAATCCGAAAATCCGAAAATCCGAGAATTCTCGTTTTGTGGAAAAAAAAAAAAAAAAAAACCAGAAAACCAGAAAACCAGAAAAAAAAAAAAAAAATCCCGAGAATCCGAAATTCAGAAAATCCGAGAATTCTCGTTTTGTGGAAAAAAAAAAAAAAAACAAAAAAAGGACCAGAAAACCAGAAAACCAGAAAACCAGAAAAAAAAAAAAAAAAAAACCCCGAGAATCCGAAAATCCAAAAATCCGAGAATTCTTGTTTTGTGGAAAAAAAAAAAAAAACAACCAGAAAACCAGAAAACCAGAAAAAAAAAAAAGAAAAAAATCCCGAGAATCGAAAAATCAGAAAATCCGAGAATTTTCGTTTTGTTGAAAAGAAAAAGAAAAAAAAAAAAAACCCCTAAAGTTCAGTTTAGTTTTTTTCGGAAAAAAAAAAAAAGAAAAAAATTCGAGAATCCGAAAATCCGAAAATCCGAGAATTCTCGTTTTGTGGAAAAAAAAAAAAAAAAAAACCAGAAAACCAGAAAACCAGAAAAAAAAAAAAAAAATCCCGAGAATCCGAAAATCAGAAAATCCGAGAATTCTCGTTTTGGGGAAAAAAAAAAAAAAAGAAAAGCCAGAAAAACAGAAAAAAAAAAGAACCCAAAAGTTCAGTTTAGGTTTTTTCAGAAAAAAAAAAAAAAAAAAAAATGAGAATCCGAAAATCCGAAAATCCGAGAGGTCTCGTTTTGTGGAAAAAAAAAAAAAAAAAAAAAAAACCCCAAAAGTTCAGTTTAGGTTTTTTCGGAAAAAAAAATAAAAAAAAATTCGAGAATCCGAAAATCCGAAAATCCGAGAATTCTCGTTTTGTGGCAAAAAAAAAAAAAAAAAAAAAACCAGAAAACCAGAAAACCAGAAAAAAAAAAAAAAAAAAATCCCGAGAATCCGAAAATCAGAAAATCCGAGAATTCTCGTTTTGTGGAAAAAAAAAAAAAAAAAAAAAGGACCAGAAAACCAGAAAACCAGAAAACAAGAAAAAAAAAAAAAAATCCCGAGAATCCGAAAATCAGAAAATCCGAGAATTCTCGTTTTGTGGAGAAAAAAAAAAAAAAAAAGAAAAACAAGAAAAACAAAAAAAAAAAGACCCAAAAAGTTCAGTTTAGGTTTTTTCGGAAAAAAAAAAAAAAAAAAAAATTCTGAGAATCCGAAAATCCGAAAATCCGAGAAGTCTCGTTTTGTGGAAAAAAAAAAAAAAAAAAAAAAAAAAACCCCGAAAGTTCAGTTTAGGTTTTTTCGGAAAAAAAAAAAAAAAATTCGAGAATCCGAAAATCCGAAAATCCGAGAATTCTCGTTTTGTGGGAAAAAAAAAAAAAAAACCAGAAAACCAGAAAACCAGAAAAAAAAAAAAAAAAAATCCCGAGAATCCGAAAATCAGAAAATCCGAGAATTCTCGTTTTGTGGAAAAAAAAAAAAAAAAAAAAAAACCCCAAAAGTTCAGTTTAGGTTTTTTCGGCAAAAAAAAAAAAAAAATTCCGAGAATCCGAAAATCCAAAAATCCGAGAATTCTCGTTTTGTGGAAAAAAAAAAAAAAAAGGACCAGAAAACCAGAAAACCAGAAAACCAGAAAAAAAAAAAAAAAAAATCCCGAGAATCCGAAAATCAGAAAATCCGAGAATTCTCGTTTTGTGGAAAAAAGAAAAAAAAAAGAAAAACCGGAAAAACAGAAAAAAAACAGACCCCAAAAATTCAGTTTAGGTTTTTTCGGAAAAAAAAAAAAAAAAAAAATTCTGAGAATCCGAAAATCCGAAAATCCGAGAAGTCTGGAAAAAAAAAAAAAAAAAAAAAAAAACCCCAAAAGTTCAGTTTAGGTTTTTTCGGAAAAAAAAGAAAAAAAAATTCGAGAATCCGAAAATCCGAAAATCCGAGAATTCTCGTTTTGTGGGAAAAAGAAAAAAAAACCAGAAACCCAGAAAACCAGAAAAAAAAAAAAAAAAAAATCCCGAGAATCCGAAAATCAGAAAATCCGAGAATTTTCGTTTTGTTGGAAAAAAAAAAAAAAAAAAAAAAAAGCCCCAAAAGTTCAGTTTAGGTTTTTTCGGAAAAAAAAAAAAAAATTCCGAGAATCCGAAAATCCGAAAATCCGAGAATTCTCGTTTTGTGGAAAAAAAAAAAAAAAAAAAAAAGGACCAGAAAACCAGAAAACCAGAAAACCAGAAAACCAGAAAACAAGAAAAAAAAAAAAAAAAATCCCGAGAATCCGAAAATCAGAAAATCCGAGAATTCTCGTTTTGTGGAAAAAAAAAAAAAAAGAAAAGAAAAACCAGAAAAACAGAAAAAAAAAAGACCCCAAAGGTTCAGTTTAGGTTTTTTCAGAAAAAAAAAAAAAAAAAAAATTCTGAGAATCCGAAAATCCGAAAATCCGAGAAGTCTCGTTTTGTGAAAAAAAAAAAAAAAAAAAAAAAAACCCCAAAAGTTCAGTTTAGGTTTTTTCGGAAAAACAAAAAAAAAAAAAAAAATTCGAGAATCCGAAAATCCGAAAATCCGAGAATTCTCGTTTTGTGGAAAAAGGAAAAAAAAAAAAAAAAACCAGAAAACCAGAAAACCAGAAAAAAAAAAAAAAAAAAATCCCGAGAATCCGAAAATCAGGAAATCCGAGAATTTTCGTTTTGTGGAAAAAAAAAAAAAAAAAAAAAACCCCAAAAGTTCAGTTTAGTTTTTTTCGGAAAAAAAAAAAAAAAAAATTCGAGAATCCGAAAATCCGAAAATCCGAGAATTCTCGTTTTGTGGAAAAAAAAAAAAAAAAAAAAAAACCAGAAAACCAGAAAACCAGAAAAAAAAAAAAAAAAAAAAACCGAGAATCAGAAAATCCGAGAATTTTGGTTTTGTGGAAAAAAAAAAAAAAGAAAAAAACACCCCAAAAGTTCAGTTTGGGTTTTTTCGGAAAAAAAAAAAAAAAAAATCCGAGAAGCCGAAAATCAGAAAATCCGAGAATTCCCGTTTTGTGGAAAAAAAAAAAAAAAAAAATTCGAGAATCCGAAAATCCGAAAATCCGAGAATTCTCGTTTTGTGGAAAAAAAAAAAAAACAAAAAAAGGACCAGAAAACCAGAAAACCAGAAAACCAGAAAACCAGAAAAAAAAAAAAAAAAATCCCGAGAATCCGAAAATCAGAAAATCCGAGAATTCTCTTTTTGTGGAAAAAAAAAAAAAAAAAAAAGGACCAGAAAACCAGAAAACCAGAAAACCAGAAAACCAGAAAACAAGAAAAAAAAAAAAAAAAATCCCGAGAATCCGAAAATCAGAAAATCCGAGAATTCTCGTTTTGTGGAGAAAAAAAAAAAAAAAAAAGAAAAACAAGAAAAACAAAAAAAAAAGACCCAAAAAGTTCAGTTTAGGTTTTTTCGGAAAAAAAAAAAAAAAAAAATTCTGAGAATCCGAAAATCCGAAAATCCGAGAATTCTCGTTTTGTGGAAAAAAAAAAAAAAAAAAAAAAACCAGAAAACCAGAAAACCAGAAAAAAAAAAAAAAAAAAAACCGAGAATCCGAAAATCAGAAAATCCGAGAATTTTCGTTTTGTGGAAAAAAAAAAAAAAGAAAAAAACACCCCAAAAGTTCAGTTTAGGTTTTTTCGGAAAAAAAAAAAAAAAAAAATCCGAGAAGCCGAAAATCAGAAAATCCGAGAATTCCCGTTTTGTGGAAAAAAAAAAAAAAAAAATTCGAGAATCCGAAAATCCGAAAATCCGAGAATTCTCGTTTTGTGGAAAAAAAAAAAAAACAAAAAAAGGACCAGAAAACCAGAAAACCAGAAAACCAGAAAACCAGAAAAAAAAAAAAAAAAATCCCGAGAATCCGAAAATCAGAAAATCCGAGAATTCTCGTTTTGTGGAAAAAAAAAAAAAAAAAAAAAGGACCAGAAAACCAGAAAACCAGAAAACCAGAAAACCAGAAAACAAGAAAAAAAAAAAAAAAAATCCCGAGAATCCGAAAATCAGAAAATCCGAGAATTCTCGTTTTGTGGAGAAAAAAAAAAAAAAAAAAGAAAAACAAGAAAAACAAAAAAAAAAAGACCCAAAAAGTTCAGTTTAGGTTTTTTCGGAAAAAAAAAAAAAAAAAAATTCTGAGAATCCGAAAATCCGAAAATCCGAGAAGTCTCGTTTTGTGGAAAAAAAAAAAAAAAAAAAAAAAAAACCCCAAAAGTTCAGTTTAGGTTTTTTCGGAAAAAAAAAAAAAAAAAATTCGAGAATCCGAAAATCCGAAAATCCGAGAATTCTCGTTTTGTGGGAAAAAAAAAAAAAAAACCAGAAAACCAGAAAACCAGAAAAAAAAAAAAAAAAATCCCGAGAATCCGAAAATCAAAAAATCCGAGAATTCTCGTTTTGTGGAAAAAAAAAAAAAAAAAAAAAACCCCAAAAGTTCAGTTTAGGTTTTTTCGGCAAAAAAAAGGAAAAAAATTCCGAGAATCCGAAAATCCAAAAATCCGAGAATTCTCGTTTTGTGGAAAAAAAAAAAAAAAAAGGACCAGAAAACCAGAAAACCAGAAAACCAGAAAAAAAAAAAAAAAATCCGGAGAATCCGAAAATCAGAAAATCCGAGAATTCTCGTTTTGTGGAAAAAAAAAAAAAAAAAAGAAAAACCAGAAAAACAGAAAAAAAAAAGACCCCAAAAGTTCAGTTTAGGTTTTTTCGGAAAAAAAAAAAAAAAAAAAAATTCTGAGAATCCGAAAATCCGAAAATACGAGAAGTCTCGTTTTGTGGAAAAAAAAAAAAAAAAAAAAAAAAAACCCCAAAAGTTCAGTTTAGGTTTTTTCGGAAAAAAAAAAAAAAAAAAAAATTCTGAGAATCCGAAAATCCGAAAATCCGAGAAGTCTGGAAAAAAAAAAAAAAAAAAAAAAAAACCCCAAAAGTTCAGTTTAGGTTTTTTCGGAAAAAAAAGAAAAAAAAATTCGAGAATCCGAAAATCCGAAAATCCGAGAATTCTCGTTTTGTGGGAAAAAAAAAAAAAAACCAGAAAACCAGAAAACCAGAAAAAAAAAAAAAAAAAAATCCCGAGAATCCGAAAATCAGAAAATCCGAGAATTTTCGTTTTGTTGGAAAAAAAAAAAAAAAAAAAAAAAAGCCCCAAAAGTTCAGTTTAGGTTTTTTCGGAAAAAAAAAAAAAAATTCCGAGAATCCGAAAATCCGAAAATCCGAGAATTCTCGTTTTGTGGAAAAAAAAAAAAAAAAAAAAAAGGACCAGAAAACCAGAAAACCAGAAAACCAGAAAACCAGAAAACAAGAAAAAAAAAAAAAAAAATCCCGAGAATCCGAAAATCAGAAAATCCGAGAATTCTCGTTTTGTGGAAAAAAAAAAAAAAAGAAAAGAAAAACCAGAAAAACAGAAAAAAAAAAGACCCCAAAGGTTCAGTTTAGGTTTTTTCAGAAAAAAAAAAAAAAAAAAAATTCTGAGAATCCGAAAATCCGAAAATCCGAGAAGTCTCGTTTTGTGAAAAAAAAAAAAAAAAAAAAAAAACCCCAAAAGTTCAGTTTAGGTTTTTTCGGAAAAACAAAAAAAAAAAAAAAAATTCGAGAATCCGAAAATCCGAAAATCCGAGAATTCTCGTTTTGTGGAAAAAGGAAAAAAAAAAAAAAAAACCAGAAAACCAGAAAACCAGAAAAAAAAAAAAAAAAAAATCCCGAGAATCCGAAAATCAGGAAATCCGAGAATTTTCGTTTTGTGGAAAAAAAAAAAAAAAAAAAAAAACCCCAAAAGTTCAGTTTAGTTTTTTTCGGAAAAAAAAAAAAAAAAAATTCGAGAATCCGAAAATCCGAAAATCCGAGAATTCTCGTTTTGTGGAAAAAAAAAAAAAAAAAAAAAACCAGAAAACCAGAAAACCAGAAAAAAAAAAAAAAAAAAAAACCGAGAATCAGAAAATCCGAGAATTTTGGTTTTGTGGAAAAAAAAAAAAAAGAAAAAAACACCCCAAAAGTTCAGTTTGGGTTTTTTCGGAAAAAAAAAAAAAAAAAATCCGAGAAGCCGAAAATCAGAAAATCCGAGAATTCCCGTTTTGTGGAAAAAAAAAAAAAAAAAAATTCGAGAATCCGAAAATCCGAAAATCCGAGAATTCTCGTTTTGTGGAAAAAAAAAAAAAACAAAAAAAGGACCAGAAAACCAGAAAACCAGAAAACCAGAAAACCAGAAAAAAAAAAAAAAAAATCCCGAGAATCCGAAAATCAGAAAATCCGAGAATTCTCTTTTTGTGGAAAAAAAAAAAAAAAAAAAAGGACCAGAAAACCAGAAAACCAGAAAACCAGAAAACCAGAAAACAAGAAAAAAAAAAAAAAAAATCCCGAGAATCCGAAAATCAGAAAATCCGAGAATTCTCGTTTTGTGGAGAAAAAAAAAAAAAAAAAAGAAAAACAAGAAAAACAAAAAAAAAAGACCCAAAAAGTTCAGTTTAGGTTTTTTCGGAAAAAAAAAAAAAAAAAAATTCTGAGAATCCGAAAATCCGAAAATCCGAGAATTCTCGTTTTGTGGAAAAAAAAAAAAAAAAAAAAAACCAGAAAACCAGAAAACCAGAAAAAAAAAAAAAAAAAAAAACCGAGAATCCGAAAATCAGAAAATCCGAGAATTTTCGTTTTGTGGAAAAAAAAAAAAAAGAAAAAAACACCCCAAAAGTTCAGTTTAGGTTTTTTCGGAAAAAAAAAAAAAAAAAAATCCGAGAAGCCGAAAATCAGAAAATCCGAGAATTCCCGTTTTGTGGAAAAAAAAAAAAAAAAAATTCGAGAATCCGAAAATCCGAAAATCCGAGAATTCTCGTTTTGTGGAAAAAAAAAAAAAACAAAAAAAGGACCAGAAAACCAGAAAACCAGAAAACCAGAAAACCAGAAAAAAAAAAAAAAAAAATCCCGAGAATCCGAAAATCAGAAAATCCGAGAATTCTCGTTTTGTGGAAAAAAAAAAAAAAAAAAAAAGGACCAGAAAACCAGAAAACCAGAAAACCAGAAAACCAGAAAACAAGAAAAACAAAAAAAAAAAGACCCAAAAAGTTCAGTTTAGGTTTTTTCGGAAAAAAAAAAAAAAAAAAATTCTGAGAATCCGAAAATCCGAAAATCCGAGAAGTCTCGTTTTGTGGAAAAAAAAAAAAAAAAAAAAAAAAAAACCCAAAAGTTCAGTTTAGGTTTTTTCGGAAAAAAAAAAAAAAAAAATTCGAGAATCCGAAAATCCGAAAATCCGAGAATTCTCGTTTTGTGGGAAAAAAAAAAAAAAAACCAGAAAACCAGAAAACCAGAAAAAAAAAAAAAAAAATCCCGAGAATCCGAAAATCAAAAAATCCGAGAATTCTCGTTTTGTGGAAAAAAAAAAAAAAAAAAAAAACCCCAAAAGTTCAGTTTAGGTTTTTTCGGCAAAAAAAAGGAAAAAAATTCCGAGAATCCGAAAATCCAAAAATCCGAGAATTCTCGTTTTGTGGAAAAAAAAAAAAAAAAAGGACCAGAAAACCAGAAAACCAGAAAACCAGAAAAAAAAAAAAAAAATCCGGAGAATCCGAAAATCAGAAAATCCGAGAATTCTCGTTTTGTGGAAAAAAAAAAAAAAAAAAGAAAAACCAGAAAAACAGAAAAAAAAAAGACCCCAAAAGTTCAGTTTAGGTTTTTTCGGAAAAAAAAAAAAAAAAAAAAATTCTGAGAATCCGAAAATCCGAAAATACGAGAAGTCTCGTTTTGTGGAAAAAAAAAAAAAAAAAAAAAAAAAACCCCAAAAGTTCAGTTTAGGTTTTTTCGGAAAATAAAAAAAAAAAAAATTCGAGAATCCGAAAATCCGAAAATCCGAGAATTCTCGTTTTGTGGGAAAAAAAAAAAAAAAAACCAGAAAACCAGAAAACCAGAAAAAAAAAAAAAAAAAAATTCCCGAGAATCCGAAAATCAGAAAATCCGAGAATTTTCGTTTTGTTGGAAAAAAAAAAAAAAAAAAAAAAACCCCAAAAGTTCAGTTTAGGTTTTTTCGGAAAAAAAAAAAAAAAAAAATTCCGAGAATCCGAAAATCCGAAAATCCGAGAATTCTCGTTTTGTGGAAAAAAAAAAAAAAAAAAAAGGACCAGAAAACCAGAAAACCAGAAAACCAGAAAACCAGAAAACAAGGAAAATAAAAAAAAAAAAAATCCCGAGAATCCGAAAATCAGAAAATCCGAGAATTCTCGTTTGGTGGAAAAAAAAAAAAAAGAAAAGAAAAACCAGAAAAACAGAAAAAAAAAGACCCCAAAGGTTCAGTTTAGGTTTTTTCAGAAAAAAAAAAAAAAAAAAAATTCTGAGAATCCGAAAATCCGAAAATCCGAGAAGTCTCGTTTTGTGAAAAAAAAAAAAAAAAAAAAAAAAACCCCAAAAGTTCAGTTTAGGTTTTTTCGGAAAAACAAAAAAAAAAAAAAAATTCGAGAATCCGAAAATCCGAAAATCCGAGAATTCTCGTTTTGTGGAAAAAGGAAAAAAAAAAAAAAAACCAGAAAACCAGAAAACCAGAAAAAAAAAAAAAAAAAAATCCCGAGAATCCGAAAATCAGAAAATCCGAGAATTTTCGTTTTGTGGAAAAAAAAAAAAAAAAAAAAAAAAACCCCAAAAGTTCAGTTTAGTTTTTTTCGGAAAAAAAAAAAAAAAAAATTCGAGAATCCGAAAATCCGAAAATCCGAGAATTCTCGTTTTGTGGAAAAAAAAAAAAAAAAAAAACCAGAAAACCAGAAAACCAGAAAAAAAAAAAAAAAAAAATCCCGAGAATCCGAAAATCAGAAAATCCGAGAATTTTCGTTTTGTGGAAAAAAAAAAAAAAAAAAAAAACACCCCAAAAGTTCAGTTTAGGTTTTTTCGGAAAAAAAAAAAAAAAAAAATCCGAGAAGCCGAAAATCAGAAAATCCGAGAATTCCGGTTTTGTGGAAAAAAAAAAAAAAATTCGAGAATCCGAAAATCCGAAAATCCGAGAATTCTCGTTTTGTGGAAAAAAAAAAAAAACAAAAAAAGGACCTGAAAACCAGAAAACCAGAAAACCAGAAAACCAGAAAAAAAAAAAAAAAAATCCCGAGAATCCGAAAATCAGAAAATCCGAGAATTCTCGTTTTGTGGAAAAAAAAAAAAAATGAAAACCCCAAAAGTTCAGTTTAGGTTCGGAAAAAAAAAGAAAAAAAAATTCGAGAATCCGAAAATCCGAAAATCCGAGAATTCTCGTTTTGTGGAAAAAAAAAAAAAAAAAAAACCAGAAAACCATAAAACCAGAAAAAAAAAAAAAAAAATCCCGAGAATCCGAAAATCAGAAAATCCGAGAATTTTCGTTTTGTGGAAAAAAAAAAAAAAAAGGAAAAACCAGAAAAACAGAAAAAAAAAAGACCCCAAAAGTTCAGTTTAGGTTTTTTCGGAAAAAAAAAAAAAAAAATTCCGAGAATCCGAAAATCCAAAAATCCGAGAAGTCTCGTTTTGTGGAAAAAAAAAAAAAAAAGGACCAGAAAACCAGAAAAGCAGAAAACCAGAAAAAAAAAAAAAAAAAATCCCGAGAATCCGAAAATCAGAAAATCCGAGAATTCTCGTTTTGTGGAAAAAAGAAAAAAAAAAGAAAAACCGGAAAAACAGAAAAAAGAAAGACCCCAAAAATTCAGTTTAGGTTTTTTCGGAAAAAAAAAAAAAAAAAAAAATTCTGAGAATCCGAAAATCCGAAAATCCGAGAAGTCTGGAAAAAAAAAAAAAAAAAAAAAAAAAACCCCAAAAGTTCAGTTTAGGTTTTTTCGGAAAAAAAAAAAAAAAAAATTCGAGAATCCGAAAATCCGAAAATCCGAGAATTCTCGTTTTGTGGGAAAAAAAAAAAAAAACCAGAAAACCAGAAAACCAGAAAAAAAAAAAAAAAAAAGTCCCGAGAATCCGAAAATCAGAAAATCCGAGAATTTTCGTTTTGTTGGAAAAAAAAAAAAAAAAAAAAAAAAGCCCCAAAAGTTCAGTTTAGGTTTTTTCGGGAAAAAAAAAAAAAAATTCCGAGAATCCGAAAATCCGAAAATCCGAGAATTCTCGTTTTGTGGAAAAAAAAAAAAAAAAAAAAAGGACCAGAAAACCAGAAAACCAGAAAACCAGAAAACCAGAAAACAAGGAAAAAAAAAAAAAAATCCCGAGAATCCGAAAATCAGAAAATCCGAGAATTCTCGTTTTGTGGAAAAAAAAAAAAAAAGAAAAGAAAAACCAGAAAAACAGAAAAAAAAAAGACCCCAAAGGTTCAGTTTAGGTTTTTTCAGAAAAAAAAAAAAAAAAAAAATTCTGAGAATCCGAAAATCCGAAAATCCGAGAAGTCTCGTTTTGTGAAAAAAAAAAAAAAAAAAAAAAAAAAACCCCAAAAGTTCAGTTTAGGTTTTTTCGGAAAAACAAAAAAAAAAAAAAAATTCGAGAATCCGAAAATCCGAAAATCCGAGAATTCCCGTTTTGTGGAAAAAGGAAAAAAAAAAAAAAAACCAGAAAACCAGAAAACCAGAAAAAAAAAAAAAAAAAAATCCCGAGAATCCGAAAATCAGAAAATCCGAGAATTTTCGTTTTGTGGAAAAAAAAAAAAAAAAAAAAAAACCCCAAAAGTTCAGTTTAGTTTTTTTCGGAAAAAAAAAAAAAAATTCGAGAATCCGAAAATCCGAAAATCCGAGAATTCTCGTTTTGTGGAAAAAAAAAAAAAAAAAAAACCAGAAAACCAGAAAACCAGAAAAAAAAAAAAAAAAAAAAACCGAGAATCCGAAAATCAGAAAATCCGAGAATTTTCGTTTTGTGGAAAAAAAAAAAAAAGAAAAAAACAGCCCAAAAAGTTCAGTTTAGGTTTTTTCGGAAAAAAAAAAAAAAAAAATCCGAGAAGCCGAAAATCAGAAAATCCGAGAATTCCCGTTTTGTGGAAAAAAAAAAAAAAAAAATTCGAGAATCCGAAAATCCGAAAATCCGAGAATTCTCGTTTTGTGGAAAAAAAAAAAAAACAAAAAAAGGACCAGAAAACCAGAAAACCAGAAAACCAGAAAACCAGAAAAAAAAAAAAAAAAAATCCCGAGAATCCGAAAATCAGAAAATCCGAGAATTCTCGTTTTGTGGAAAAAAAAAAAAAAAAAAAAGGACCAGAAAACCAGAAAACCAGAAAACCAGAAAACCAGAAAACAAGAAAAAAAAAAAAAAAAATCCCGAGAATCCGAAAATCAGAAAATCCGAGAATTCTCGTTTTGTGGAGAAAAAAAAAAAAAAAAAAGAAAAACAAGAAAAACAAAAAAAAAAAGACCCAAAAAGTTCAGTTTAGGTTTTTTCGGAAAAAAAAAAAAAAAAATTCTGAGAATCCGAAAATCCGAAAATCCGAGAAGTCTCGTTTTGTGGAAAAAAAAAAAAAAAAAAAAAAAAAACCCCAAAAGTTCAGTTTAGGTTTTTTCGGAAAAAAAAAAAAAAAAAATTCGAGAATCCGAAAATCCGAAAATCCGAGAATTCTCGTTTTGTGGGAAAAAAAAAAAAAAAACCAGAAAACCAGAAAACCAGAAAAAAAAAAAAAAAAAAATCCCGAGAATCCGAAAATCAAAAAATCCGAGAATTCTCGTTTTGTGGAAAAAAAAAAAAAAAAAAAAAAACCCCAAAAGTTCAGTTTAGGTTTTTTCGGCAAAAAAAAGGAAAAAAATTCCGAGAATCCGAAAATCAGAAAATCCGAGAATTCTCGTTTTGTGGAAAAAAAAAAAAAAAAAAGAAAAACCAGAAAAACAGAAAAAAAAAAGACCCCAAAAGTTCAGTTTGGGTTTTTTCGGAAAAAAAAAAAAAAAAAAAAATTCTGAGAATCCGAAAATCCGAAAATCCGAGAAGTCTCGTTTTGTGGAAAAAAAAAAAAAAAAAAAAAAAAAAACCCCAAAAGTTCAGTTTAGGTTTTTTCGGAAAATAAAAAAAAAAAAAATTCGAGAATCCAAAAATCCGAAAATCCGAGAATTCTCGTTTTGTGGGAAAAAAAAAAAAAAAAACCAGAAAACCAGAAAACCAGAAAAAAAAAAAAAAAATTCCCGAGAATCCGAAAATCAGAAAATCCGAGAATTTTCGTTTTGTTGGAAAAAAAAAAAAAAAAAAAAAAAACCCCAAAAGTTCAGTTTAGGTTTTTTCGGAAAAAAAAAAAAAAAAAAAATTCCGAGAATCCGAAAATCCGAAAATCCGAGAATTCTCGTTTTGTGGAAAAAAAAAAAAAAAAAAAAAGGACCAGAAAACCAGAAAACCAGAAAACCAGAAAACCAGAAAACAAGGAAAATAAAAAAAAAAAATCCCGAGAATCCGAAAATCAGAAAATCCGAGAATTCTCGTTTTGTGGAAAAAAAAAAAAAAAGAAAAGAAAAACCAGAAAAACAGAAAAAAAAAAGACCCCAAAGGTTCAGTTTAGGTTTTTTCAGAAAAAAAAAAAAAAAAAAAAATTCTGAGAATCCGAAAATCCGAAAATCCGAGAAGTCTCGTTTTGTGAAAAAAAAAAAAAAAAAAAAAAAAACCCCAAAAGTTCAGTTTAGGTTTTTTCGGAAAAACAAAAAAAAAAAAAAATTCGAGAATCCGAAAATCCGAAAATCCGAGAATTCTCGTTTTGTGGAAAAAGGAAAAAAAAAAAAAAACCAGAAAACCAGAAAACCAGAAAAAAAAAAAAAAAAAATCCCGAGAATCCGAAAATCAGAAAATCCGAGAATTTTCGTTTTGTGGAAAAAAAAAAAAAAAAAAAAAAAAACCCCAAAAGTTCAGTTTAGTTTTTTTCGGAAAAAAAAAAAAAAAAAATTCGAGAATCCGAAAATCCGAAAATCCGAGAATTCTCGTTTTGTGGAAAAAAAAAAAAAAAAAAAAACCAGAAAACCAGAAAACCAGAAAAAAAAAAAAAAAAAAAAAACCGAGAATTCGAAAATCCGAAAATCCGAGAATTCTCGTTTTGTGGAAAAAAAAAAAAAAAAAAAAACCAGAAAACCAGAAAACCAGAAAACCAGAAAACCAGAAAACAAGGAAAATAAGAAAAAAAAAAATCCCGAGAATCCGAAAATCAGAAAATCCGAGAATTCTCGTTTTGTGGAAAAAAAAAAAAAAAGAAAAGAAAAACCAGAAAAACAGAAAAAAAAAAGACCCCAAAGGTTCAGTTTAGGTTTTTTCAGAAAAAAAAAAAAAAAAAAATATTCTGAGAATCCGAAAATCCGAAAATCCGAGAAGTCTCGTTTTGTGAAAAAA
The DNA here is from genome assembly GCA_964036045.1 of Eutreptiella sp. 'Long Island Sound 2002'. NCBI lineage: Eukaryota > Euglenozoa > Euglenophyceae > Eutreptiales > Eutreptiaceae > Eutreptiella > Eutreptiella sp. 'Long Island Sound 2002'. The sequence goes on from OZ038389.1 coordinate 27,291,546, forward strand.
AAAAAAAAAAAAAAAAAAAACCCCAAAAGTTCAGTTTAGGTTTTTTCGGAAAAACAAAAAAAAAAAAAAATTCGAGAATCCGAAAATCCGAAAATCCGAGAATTCTCGTTTTGTGGAAAAAGGAAAAAAAAAAAAAAACCAGAAAACCAGAAAACCAGAAAAAAAAAAAAAAAAAAAATCCCGAGAATCCGAAAATCAGAAAATCCGAGAATTTTCGTTTTGGGGAAAAAAAAAAAAAAAAAAAAAAAAACCCCAAAAGTTCAGTTTAGTTTTTTTCGGAAAAAAAAAAAAAAAAATTCGAGAATCCGAAAATCCGAAAATCCGAGAATTCTCGTTTTGTGGAAAAAAAAAAAAAAAAAAAAACCAGAAAACCAGAAAACCAGAAAAAAAAAAAAAAAAAAAAAACCGAGAATCCGAAAATCAGAAAATCCGAGAATTTTCGTTTTGTGGAAAAAAAAAAAAAAAAAAAAACACCCGAAAAGTTCAGTTTAGGTTTTTTCGGAAAAAAAAAAAAAAAAAATCCGAGAAGCCGAAAATCAGAAAATCCGAGAATTCCCGTTTTGTGGAAAAAAAAAAAAAAAATTCGAGAATCCGAAAATCCGAAAATCCGAGAATTCTCGTTTTGTGGAAAAAAAAAAAAAACAAAAAAAGGACCAGAAAACCAGAAAACCAGAAAACCAGAAAACCAGAAAAAAAAAAAAAAAAAAATCCCGAGAATCCGAAAATCAGAAAATCCGAGAATTCTCGTTTTGTGGAAAAAAAAAAAAAAATGAAAACCCCAAAAGTTCAGTTTAGGTTCGGAAAAAAAAAAAAAAAAAATTCGAGAATCCGAAAATCCGAAAATCCGAGAATTCTCGTTTTGTGGAAAAAAAAAAAACAAAAAAACCAGAAAACCATAAAACCCGAAAAAAAAAAAAAAAATCCCGAGAATCCGAAAATCAGAAAATCCGAGAATTTTCGTTTTGTGGAAAAAAAAAAAAAAAAAAGAAAAACCAGAAAAACAGAAAAAAAAAAGACCCCAAAAGTTCAGTTTAGGTTTTTTCGGAAAAAAAAAAAAAAATTCTGAGAATCCGAAAATCCGAAAATACGAGAAGTCTCGTTTTGTGGAAAAAAAAAAAAAAAAAAAAAAAAAAACCCCAAAAGGTCAGTTTAGGTTTTTTTGGAAAAACAAAAAAAAAAAAAATTCGAGAATCCGAAAATCCGAAAATCCGAGAATTCTCGTTTTGTGGAAAAAAAAAAAAAAAAAACCAGAAAACCAGAAAACCAGAAAAAAAAAAAAAAAAATCCCGAGAATCCGAAAATCAGAAAATCCGAGAATTTTCGTTTTGTGGAAAAAAAAAAAAAAAAAAAAAACCCCAAAAGTTCAGTTTAGGTTTCTTCGGAAAAAAAAAATAAAAAAATTCGAGAATCCGAAAATCCGAAAATCCGAGAATTCTCGTTTTGTGGAAAAAAAAAAAAAAAAAAAACCAGAAAAGCAGAAAACCAGAAAAAAAAAAAAAAAAAAAAACCGAGAATCCGAAAATCAGAAAATCCGAGAATTTTCGTTTTGTGGAAAAAAAAAAAAAAAAAAAAAGACCCGAAAAGTTCAGTTTAGGTTTTTTCGGAAAAAAAAAAAAAAAAAATTTCGAGAATCCGAAAATCCGAAAATCCGAGAATTGTCGTTTTGTCAAAAAAAAAAAAAAAAAAAACCAGAAGACCAGAAAACCAGAAAAAAAAAAAAAAAAAAAATCCCGGGAATCCGGAAATCAGAAAATCCGAGAATTTTCGTTTTGTGGAAAAAAAAAAAAAAAAAAAATGACCCGAAAAGTTCAGTTTAGGTTTTTTCGGAAAAAAAAAAAAAAAAAAAAATTCCGAGAATCCGAAAATCCGAAAATCGGAGAATTCTCGTTTTGTGGAAAAAAAAAAAAAAAAAAAATGACCCGAAAAGTTCAGTTTAGGTTTTTTCGGAAAAAAAAAAAAAAAAAAAATTCCGAGAATCCGAAAATCCGAAAATCCGAGAGGTCTCGTTTTGTGGAAAAAAAAAAAAAAAAAAAAAAAAACCCCAAAAGTTCAGTTTAGGTTTTTTCGGAAAAAAAAAATAAAAAAAAATTCGAGAATCCGAAAATCCGTTTTGTGGAAAAAAAAAAAAAAAAAAAAACCAGAAAACCAGAAAACCAGAAAAAAAAAAAAAAAAAAATCCCGAGAATCCGAAAATCAGAAAATCCGAGAATTCTCTTTTTGTGGAAAAAAAAAAAAAAAAAAAGGACCAGAAAACCAGAAAACCAGAAAACCAGAAAACCAGAAAACAAGAAAAAAAAAAAAAAAAAAACCCGGGAATCCGAAAATCAGAAAATCCGAGAATTCTCGTTTTGTGGAGAAAAAAAGAAAAAAAAAAGAAAAACCAGAAAAACAAAAAAAAAAAGACCCCAAAAGTTCAGTTAAGGTTTTTTCGGAAAAAAAAAAAAAAAAAATTCCGAGAATCCGAAAATCTGAAAATCCGAGAATTCTCGTTTTGTGGAAAAAAAAAAAAAAAAATAAAAACTTCAAAAGTTCAGTTTAGGTTTTTTCGGCGAAAAAAAAAAAAAAATTCCGAGAATCCGAAAATCCAAAAATCCGAGAATTCTCGTTTTGTGGAAAAAAAAAAGAAAAAGGACCAGAAAACCAGAAAACCAGAAAACCAGAAAAAAAAAAAAAAAAAATCCCGAGAATCCGAAAATCAGAAAATCCGAGAATTCTCGTTTTGTGGAAGAAAAAAAAAAAAGAAAAGAAAAACCAGAAAAACAGAAAAAAAAAAGACCCCAAAGGTTCAGTTTAGGTTTTTTCAGAAAAAAAAAAAAAAGAAAAAATTCTGAGAATCCGAAAATCCGAAAATCCGAGAAGTCTCGTTTTGTGAAAAAAAAAAAAAAAAAAAAAAACCCCAAAAGTTCAGTTTAGGTTTTTTCGGAAAAACAAAAAAAAAAAAAAAATTCGAGAATCCGAAAATCCGAAAATCCGAGAATTCTCGTTTTGTGGAAAAAGGAAAAAAAAAAAAAAAACCAGAAAACCAGAAAACCAGAAAAAAAAAAAAAAAAAATCCCGAGAATCCGAAAATCAGAAAATCCGAGAATTTTCGTTTTGTGGAAAAAAAAAAAAAAAAAAAAAACACCCCAAAAGTTCAGTTTAGTTTTTTTCGGAAAAAAAAAAAAAAAAAATTCGAGAATCCGAAAATCCGAAAATCCGAGAATTCTCGTTTTGTGGAAAAAAAAGAAAAAAAAAAAACCAGAAAACCAGAAAACCAGAAAAAAAAAAAAAAAAAAACCGAGAATCCGAAAATCAGAAAATCCGAGAATTTTCGTTTTGTGGAAAAAAAAAAAAAGAAAAAAACACCCCAAAAGTTCAGTTTAGGTTTTTTCGGAAAAAAAAAAAAAAAAAAGTCCGAGAAGCCGAAAATCAGAAAATCCGAGAATTCCCGTTTTGTGGAAAAAAAAAAAAAAAAATTCGAGAATCCGAAAATCCGAAAATCCGAGAATTCTCGTTTTGTGGAAAAAAAAAAAAACAAAAAAAGGACCAGAAAACCAGAAAACCAGAAAACCAGAAAACCAGAAAAAAAAAAAAAAAAATCCCGAGAATCCGAAAATCAGAAAATCCGAGAATTCTCGTTTTGTGGAAAAAAAAAAAAAAACAAAAAGGACCAGAAAACCAGAAAACCAGAAAACCAGAAAACCAGAAAACAAGAAAAAAAAAAAAAAATCCCGAGAATCCGAAAATCAGAAAATCCGAGAATTCTCGTTTTGTGGAGAAAAAAAAAAAAAAAAAAGAAAAACAAGAAAAACAAAAAAAAAAGTACCCAAAAAGTTCAGTTTAGGTTTTTTCGGAAAAAAAAAAAAAAAAAAATTCTGAGAAGCCGAAAATCCGAAAATCCGAGAAGTCTCGTTTTGTGGAAAAAAAAAAAAAAAAAAAAAAAAAACCCCAAAAGTTCAGTTTAGGTTTTTTCGGAAAAAAAAAATAAAAAAAAATTCGAGAATCCGAAAATCCGTTTTGTGGAAAAAAAAAAAAAAAAAAAAACCAGAAAACCAGAAAACCAGAAAAAAAAAAAAAAAAAAATCCCGAGAATCCGAAAATCAGAAAATCCGAGAATTCTCTTTTTGTGGGAAAAAAAAAAAAAAAAAAAAGGACCAGAAAACCAGAAAACCAGAAAACCAGAAAACCAGAAAACAAGAAAAAAAAAAAAAAAAAATCCCGAGAATCCGAAAATCAGAAAATCCGAGAATTCTCGTTTTGTGGAGAAAAAAAGAAAAAAAAAAGAAAAACCAGAAAAACAAAAAAAAAAAGACCCCAAAAGTTCAGTTAAGGTTTTTTCGGAAAAAAAAAAAAAAAAAAATTCCGAGAATCCGAAAATCAGAAAATCCGAGAATTCTCGTTTTGTGGAAAAAAAAAAAAAAAAAATAAAAACCCCAAAAGTTCAGTTTAGGTTTTTTCGGCGAAAAAAAAAAAAAAATTCCGAGAATCCGAAAATCCAAAAATCCGAGAATTCTCGTTTTGTGGAAAAAAAAAAGAAAAAGGACCAGAAAACCAGAAAACCAGAAAACCAGAAAAAAAAAAAAAAAAAAAACCCGAGAATCCGAAAATCAGAAAATCCGAGAATTCTCGTTTTGTGGAAAAAAAAAAAAAAAGAAAAGAAAAACCAGAAAAACAGAAAAAAAAAAGACCCCAAAGGTTCAGTTTAGGTTTTTTCAGAAAAAAAAAAAAAAAAAAAATTCTGAGAATCCGAAAATCCGAAAATCCGAGAAGTCTCGTTTTGTGAAAAAAAAAAAAAAAAAAAAAAAAAACCCCAAAAGTTCAGTTTAGGTTTTTTCGGAAAAACAAAAAAAAAAAAAAAATTCGAGAATCCGAAAATCCGAAAATCCGAGAATTCTCTTTTTGTGGAAAAAGGAAAAAAAAAAAAAAAACCAGAAAACCAGAAAACCAGAAAAAAAAAAAAAAAAAAAATCCCGAGAATCCGAAAATTAGAAAATCCGAGAATTTTCGTTTTGTGGAAAAAAAAAAAAAAAAAAAAAAAACCCCAAAAGTTCAGTTTAGTTTTTTTCGGAAAAAAAAAAAAAAAAATTCGAGAATCCGAAAATCCGAAAATCCGAGAATTCTCGTTTTGTGGAAAAAAAAGAAAAAAAAAAAAAACCAGAAAACCAGAAAACCAGAAAAAAAAAAAAAAAAAAAACCGAGAATCCGAAAATCAGAAAATCCGAGAATTTTCGTTTTGTGGAAAAAAAAAAAAAAGAAAAAAACACCCCAAAAGTTCAGTTTAGGTTTTTTCGGAAAAAAAAAAAAAAAAAAATCCGAGAAGCCGAAAATCAGAAAATCCGAGAATTCCCGTTTTGTGGAAAAAAAAAAAAAAAATTCGAGAATCCGAAAATCCGAAAATCCGAGAATTCTCGTTTTGTGGAAAAAAAAAAAAAACAAAAAAAGGACCAGAAAACCAGAAAACCAGAAAACCAGAAAACCAGAAAAAAAAAAAAAAAAAATCCCGAGAATCCGAAAATCAGAAAATCCGAGAATTCTCGTTTTGTGGAAAAAAAAAAAAAAAAAAAAAGGACCAGAAAACCAGAAAACCAGAAAACCAGAAAACCAGAAAACAAGAAAAAAAAAAAAAAAAATCCCGAGAATCCGAAAATCAGAAAATCCGAGAATTCTCGTTTTGTGGAGAAAAAAAAAAAAAAAAAAGAAAAACAAGAAAAACAAAAAAAAAAGTACCCAAAAAGTTCAGTTTAGGTTTTTTCGGAAAAAAAAAAAAAAAAAATTCTGAGAATCCGAAAATCCGAAAATCCGAGAAGTCTCGTTTTGTGGAAAAAAAAAAAAAAAAAAAAAAAACCCCAAAAGTTCAGTTTAGGTTTTTTCGGAAAAAAAAAAAAAAAAAATTCGAGAATCCGAAAATCCGAAAATCCGAGAATTCTCGTTTTGTGGGAAAAAAAAAAAAAAAACCAGATAACCAGAAAACCAGAAAAAAAAAAAAAAAAAAAATCCCGAGAATCCGAAAATCAGAAAATCCGAGAATTTTCGTCTTGTGGAAAAAAAAAAAAAAAAAAAAAAAAACCCAAAAGTTCAGTTTAGGTTTTTTCGGAAAAAAGAAAAAAAAAAATTCGAGAATCCGAAAATCCGAACATCCGAGAATTCTCGTATTGTGGAAAAAAAAAAAAAAAAAAAAAAAAACCCCAAATGTTGAGTTTAGGTTTTTTTCGGAAAAAAAAAAAAAAAATTCGAGAATCCGAAAATCCGAACATCCGAGAATTCTCGTTTTGTGGAAAAAAAAAAAAAAAAAAACCAGAAAACCAGAAAACCAGAAGAAGAAAAAAAAAAAAAAAACCCGAGAAGCCGAAAATCAGAAAATCCGAGAATTCCCGTTTTGTGGAAAAAAAAAAAAAAAACCAGAAAACCAAAAACCAGAAAAAAGAAGAAAAAAAAAAAATCCGAGAAGCCGAAAATCCGAAAATCCAAGAATTCTCGTTTTGTGGAAAAAAAAAAAAAAAAAAAACCCGAAAACCAGAAACCAGAAAACCAGAAAAAAAAAAAAAAAAAATCCCGAGAATCCGAAAATCAGAAAATCCGAGAATTCTCTTTTTGTGGAAAAAAAAAAAAAAAAAAAAAGGACCAGAAAACCAGAAAACCAGAAAACCAGAAAACCAGAAAACAAGAAAAAAAAAAAAAAAAATCCCGAGAATCCGAAAATCAGAAAATCCGAGAATTCTCGTTTTGTGGAGAAAAAAAGAAAAAAAAAAGAAAAACCAGAAAAACAAAAAAAAAAAGACCCCAAAAGTTCAGTTAAGGTTTTTTCGGAAAAAAAAAAAAAAAAATTCCGAGAATCCGAAAATAAGAAAATCCGAGAATTCTCGTTTTGTGGAAAAAAAAAAAAAAAAATAAAAACCCCAAAAGTTCAGTTTAGATTTTTCGGCGAAAAAAAAAAAAAATTCCGAGAATCCGAAAATCCAAAAATCCGAGAATTCTCGTTTTGTGGAAAAAAAAAAGAAAAAGGACCAGAAAACCAGAAAACCAGAAAACCAGAAAAAAAAAAAAAAAAATCCCGAGAATCCGAAAATCAGAAAATCCGAGAATTCTCGTTTTGTGGAAAAAAAAAAAAAAGAAAAGAAAAACCAGAAAAACAGAAAAAAAAAAGACCCCAAAGGTTCAGTTTAGGTTTTTTCAGAAAAAAAAAAAAAAAAAAATTCTGAGAATCCGAAAATCCGAAAATCCGAGAAGTTTCGTTTTGTGAAAAAAAAAAAAAAAAAAAAAAAAAACCCCAAAAGTTCAGTTTAGGTTTTTTCGGAAAAACAAAAAAAAAAAAAAAATTCGAGAATCCGAAAATCCGAAAATCCGAGAATTCTCTTTTTGTGGAAAAAGGAAAAAAAAAAAAAAAACCAGAAAACCAGAAAACCAGAAAAAAAAAAAAAAAAAAAATCCCGAGAATCCGAAAATCAGAAAATCCGAGAATTTTCGTTTTGTGGAAAAAAAAAAAAAAAAAAAAAACCCCAAAAGTTCAGTTTAGTTTTTTTCGGAAAAAAAAAAAAAAAATTCGAGAATCCGAGAATCCGAAAATCCGAGAATTCTCGTTTTGTGGAAAAAAAAGAAAAAAAAAAAAAACCAGAAAACCAGAAAACCAGAAAAAAAAAAAAAAAAAAAAACCGAGAATCCGAAAATCAGAAAATCCGAGAATTTTCGTTTTGTGGAAAAAAAAAAAAAAGAAAAAAACACCCCAAAAGTTCAGTTTAGGTTTTTTCGGAAAAAAAAAAAAAAAAAAATCCGAGAAGCCGAAAATCAGAAAATCCGAGAATTCCCGTTTTGTGGAAAAAAAAAAAAAAAATTTCGAGAATCCGAAAATCCGAAAATCCGAGAATTCTCGTTTTGTGGAAAAAAAAAAAAAACAAAAAAAGGACCAGAAAACCAGAAAACCAGAAAACCAGAAAACCAGAAAAAAAAAAAAAAAAATCCCGAGAATCCGAAAATCAGAAAATCCGAGAATTCTCGTTTTGTGGAAAAAAAAAAAAAAAAAAAAAGGACCAGAAAACCAGAAAACCAGAAAACCAGAAAACCAGAAAACAAGAAAAAAAAAAAAAAAAATCCCGAGAATCCGAAAATCAGAAAATCCGAGAATTCTCGTTTTGTGGAGAAAAAAAAAAAAAAAAAGAAAAACAAGAAAAACAAAAAAAAAAGTACCCAAAAAGTTCAGTTTAGGTTTTTTCGGAAAAAAAAAAAAAAAAAATTCTGAGAATCCGAAAATCCGAAAATCCGAGAAGTCTCGTTTTGTGGAAAAAAAAAAAAAAAAAAAAAAAAACCCCAAAAGTTCAGTTTAGGTTTTTTCGGAAAAAAAAAAAAAAAAAATTGGAGAATCCGAAAATCCGAAAATCCGAGAATTCTCGTTTTGTGGGAAAAAAAAAAAAAAAACCAGATAACCAGAAAACCAGAAAAAAAAAAAAAAAAAAATCCCGAGAATCCGAAAATCAGAAAATCCGAGAATTTTCGTCTTGTGGAAAAAAAAAAAAAAAAAAAAAAAAACCCAAAAGTTCAGTTTAGGTTTTTTCGGAAAAAAGAAAAAAAAAAATTCGAGAATCCGAAAATCCGAACATCCGAGAATTCTCGTATTGTGGAAAAAAAAAAAAAAAAAAAAAAAAACCCCAAATGTTGAGTTTAGGTTTTTTTCGGAAAAAAAAAAAAAAAAATTCGAGAATCCGAAAATCCGAACATCCGAGAATTCTCGTTTTGTGGAAAAAAAAAAAAAAAAAAACCAGAAAACCAGAAAACCAGAAGAAGAAAAAAAAAAAAAAAACCCGAGAAGCCGAAAATCAGAAAATCCGAGAATTCCCGTTTTGTGGAAAAAAAAAAAAAAAAAACCAGAAAACCAAAAACCAGAAAAAAGAAAAAAAAAAAAAAAATCCGAGAAGCCGAAAATCCGAAAATCCAAGAATTCTCGTTTTGTGGAAAAAGAAAAAAAAAAAAAACCCGAAAACCAGAAACCAGAAAACCAGAAAAAAAAAAAAAAAAAATTCCGAGAATCCGAAAATCAGAAAATCCGAGAATTCTCGTTTTGTGGAAAAAAAAAAAAAAAAGAAAAAAACCCCAAAAGTTCAGTTTAGGTTTTTTCGGAAAAAAAAAAAAAAAAAAATTCGAGAATCCGAAAATCCGAAAATCCGAGATCTCTCGTTTTGTGGGAAAAAAAAAAAAAAAAAAACCAGAAAACCAGAAAACCAGAAAACCAGAAAACCGGGAAAAAAAAAAAAAATCCCGAGAATCCGAAAATCAGAAAATCCGAGAATTCTCGTTTTGTGGGAAAAAAAAAAAAAAAAAGAAAAACCAGAAAAAAAGAAAAAAAAAAGACCCCAAAAGTTCAGTTTAGGTTTTTTCGGAAAAAAAGAAAAAAAAAAAAATTCTGAGAATCCGAAAATCCGAAAATCCGAGAAGTCTCGTTTTGTGGAAAAAAAAAAAAAAAAAAAAAAAAAAACCCCAAAAGTTCAGTTTAGGTTTTTTCGGAAAAAAAAAAAAAAAAAAAATTCGAGAATCCGAAAATCCGAAAATCCGAGAATTCTCGTTTTGTGGAAAAAAAAAAAAAAAAGAAAAAACCAGAAAACCAGAAAACCAGAAAAGATAAAAAAAAGCAAAAAAATCCCGAGAATCCGAAAATCAGAAAATCCGAGAATTTTCGTTTTGTGGAAAAAAAAAAAAAAAAAAAAAAAACCCCAAAAGTTCAGTTTAGGTTTTTTCGGAAAAAAAAACAAAAAAAAATTCCGAGAATCCGAAAATCCGAAAATCCGAGAATTCTCGTTTTGTGGAAAAAAAAAAAAAAAAAAAAAACCAGAAAACAAGAAAACCACAAAAAAAAAAAAAAATTCCCGAGAATCGGAAAATTAGAAAAAGCGAGAATTCCCGTTTTGTGGAAAAAAAAAAAAAAAAAAACCAGAAAACCAAAAACCAGAAAAAAGAAAAAAAAAAAAAAATCCGAGAGGCCGAAAATCCGAAAATCCAAGAATTCTCGTTTTGTGGAAAAAAAAAAAAAAAAAAAACCCGAAAACCAGAAACCAGAAAACCAGAAAAAAAAAAAAAAAAAATTCCGAGAATCCGAAAATCAGAAAATCCGAGAATTCTCGTTTTGTGGAAAAAAAAAAAAAAAAAAAAAAAAACCCCAAAAGTTCAGTTTAGGTTTTTTCGGAAAAAAAAAAAAAAAAAAATTCGAGAATCCGAAAATCCGAAAATCCGAGATCTCTCGTTTTGTGGGAAAAAAAAAAAAAAAAAAACCAGAAAACCAGAAAACCAGAAAACCAGAAAACCGGAAAAAAAAAAAAAAATCCCGAGAATCCGAAAATCAGAAAATCCGAGAATTCTCGTTTTGTGGGAAAAAAAAAAAAAAAAAAGAAAAACCAGAAAAAAAGAAAAAAAAAAGACCCCAAAAGTTCAGTTTAGGTTTTTTCGGAAAAAAAGAAAAAAAAAAAAATTCTGAGAATCCGAAAATCCGAAAATCCGAGAAGTCTCGTTTTGTGGAAAAAAAAAAAAAAAAAAAAAAAAAAACCCCAAAAGTTCAGTTTAGGTTTTTTCGGAAAAAAAAAAAAAAAAAAAATTCGAGAATCCGAAAATCCGAAAATCCGAGAATTCTCGTTTTGTGGAAAAAAAAAAAAAAAAAAGAAAAAACCAGAAAACCAGAAAACCAGAAAAGATAAAAAAAAAGGAAAAAAATCCCGAGAATCCGAAAATCAGAAAATCCGAGAATTCTCGTTTTGTGGGAAAAAAAAAAAAAAAAAGAAAAACCAGAAAAAAAGAAAAAAAAAAGACCCCAAAAGTTCAGTTTAGGTTTTTTCGGAAAAAAAGAAAAAAAAAAAAATTCTGAGAATCCGAAAATCCGAAAATCCGAGAAGTCTCGTTTTGTGGAAAAAAAAAAAAAAAAAAAAAAAAAACCCCAAAAGTTCAGTTTAGGTTTTTTCGGAAAAAAAAAAAAAAAAAAATTCGAGAATCCGAAAATCCGAAAATCCGAGAATTCTCGTTTTGTGGAAAAAAAAAAAAAAAAAGAAAAAACCAGAAAACCAGAAAACCAGAAAAGATAAAAAAAAGCAAAAAAATCCCGAGAATCCGAAAATCCGAAAATCCGAGAATTCTCGTTTTGTGGAAAAAAAAAAAAAAAAAAAAACCAGAAAACAAGAAAACCACAAAAAAAAAAAAAAATCCCGACAATCGGAAAATCAGAAAATCCGAGAATTCCCGTTTTGTGGAAAAAAAAAAAAAAAAAAACCAGAAAACCAAAAACCAGAAAAAAGAAAAAAAAAAAAAAATCCGAGAAGCCGAAAATCCGAAAATCCAAGAATTCTCGTTTTGTGGAAAAAAAAAAAAAAAAAAAACCCGAAAACCAGAAACCAGAAAACCAGAAAAAAAAAAAAAAAAAAAATTCCGAGAATCCGAAAATCAGAAAATCCGAGAATTCTCGTTTTGTGGAAAAAAAAAAAAAAAAAAAAAACCCCAAAAGTTCAGTTTAGGTTTTTTCGGAAAAAAAAAAAAAAAAAAAATTCGAGAATCCGAAAATCCGAAAATCCGAGATCTCTCGTTTTGTGGGGAAAAAAAAAAAAAAAAAACCAGAAAACCAGAAAACCAGAAAACCAGAAAACCGGAAAAAAAAAAAAAAATCCCGAGAATCCGCAAATCAGAAAATCCGAGAATTCTCGTTTTGTGGGAAAAAAAAAAAAAAAAAAGAAAAACCAGAAAAAAAGAAAAAAAAAAGACCCCAAAAGTTCAGTTTAGGTTTTTTCGGAAAAAAAGAAAAAAAAAAAATTCTGAGAATCCGAAAATCCGAAAATCCGAGAAGTCTCGTTATGTGGAAAAAAAAAAAAAATAAAATAAAAACCCCAAAAGTTCAGTTTAGGTTTTTTCGGAAAAAAAAAAAAAAAAAATTCGAGAATCCGAAAATCCGAAAATCCGAGAATTCTCGTTTTGTGGAAAAAAAAAAAAAAAAGAAAAAACCAGAAAACCAGAAAACCAGAAAAGATAAAAAAAAGCAAAAAAATCCCGAGAATCGGAAAATTAGAAAAAGCGAGAATTTTCGTTTTGTGGAAAAAAAAAAAAAAAAAAAAAACCCCAAAAAGTTCAGTTTAGGTTTTTTCGGAAAAAAAAAAAAAAAAAAATTCGACAAACCGAAGATCCGAAAATCCGAGAATTCTCGTTTTGTGGAAAAAAGAAAAAAAAAAAAAAAACCCGAAAAGTTCAGTTTAGGTTTTTTCGGAAAAAAAAAAAAAAAAAAAAATTCGACAATCCGAAAATCCGAAAATCCGAGAATTCTCGTTTTGTGGAAAAAAAAAAAAAACAAAAAAAGGACCAGAAAACCAGAAAACCGGCAAAAAGAAAAAAAAAAAAAACCCCGAGAATCCGAAAATCCAAAAATCCGAGAATTCTCGTTTTGTGGAAAAAAAACAAAAACAAAAAACAAAAACCCCAAAAGTTCAGTTTAGGTTCGGAAAAAAAAAAAAAAAAAAAATTCGAGAATCCGAAAATCCGAAAATCCGAGAATTCTCGTTTTGTGGAAAAAAAAAAAAAAAAAAAAAACCAGAAAACCAGAAAACCAGAAAAAAAAAAAAAAAAAAAATCCCGAGAATCCGAAAATCAGAAAATCCGAGAATTTTCGTCTTGTGGAAAAAAAAAAAAAAAAAAAAAACCCAAAAGTTCAGTTTAGGTTTTTTCATAAAAAAGAAAAAAAAAATTCGAGAATCCGAAAATCCGAACATCCGAGAATTCTCGTAGTGTGGAAAAAAAAAAAAAAAAAAAAAAAACCCGAAATGTTGAGTTTAGGTTTTTTTCGGAAAAAAAAAAAAAAAATTCGAGAATCCGAAAATCCGAACATCCGAGAATTCTCGTTTTGTGGAAAAAAAAAAAAAAAAAAACCAGAAAACCAGAAAACCAGAAGAAGAAAAAAAAAAAAAAAACCCGAGAAGCCGAAAATCAGAAAATCCGAGAATTCCCGTTTTGTGGAAAAAAAAAAAAAAAAAAACCAGAAAACCAAAAACCAGAAAAAAGAAAAAAAAAAAAAAATCCGAGAAGCCGAAAATCCGAAAATCCAAGAATTCTCGTTTTGTGGAAAAAAAAAAAAAAAAAAACCCGAAAACCAGAAACCAGAAAACCAGAAAAAAAAAAAAAAAAAATTCCGAGAATCCGAAAATCAGAAAATCCGAGAATTCTCGTTTTGTGGAAAAAAAAAAAAAAAAAAAAAAAAAACCCCAAAAGTTCAGTTTAGGTTTTTTCGGAAAAAAAAAAAAAAAAAAATTCGAGAATCCGAAAATCCGAAAATCCGAGAATTCTCGTTTTGTGGAAAAAAAAAAAAAACAAAAAAAGGACCAGAAAACCAGAAAACCGGCAAAAAGAAAAAAAAAAAAAACCCCGAGAATCCGAAAATCCAAAAATCCGAGAATTCTCGTTTTGTGGAAAAAAAAAAAAAACAAAAAACAAAAACCCCAAAAGTTCAGTTTAGGTTCGGAAAAAAAAAAAAAAAAAAAAATTCGAGAATCCGAAAATCCGAAAATCCGAGAATTCTCGTTTTGTGGAAAAAAAAAAAAAAAAAAAAACCAGAAAACCAGAAAACCAGAAAAAAAAAAAAAAAAAAAATCCCGAGAATCCGAAAATCAGAAAATCCGAGAATTTTCGTCTTGTGGAAAAAAAAAAAAAAAAAAAAAAACCCAAAAGTTCAGTTTAGGTTTTTTCATAAAAAAGAAAAAAAAAATTCGAGAATCCGAAAATCCGAACATCCGAGAATTCTCGTAGTGTGGAAAAAAAAAAAAAAAAAAAAAAACCCGAAATGTTGAGTTTAGGTTTTTTTCGGAAAAAAAAAAAAAAAATTCGAGAATCCGAAAATCCGAACATCCGAGAATTCTCGTTTTGTGGAAAAAAAAAAAAAAAAAAACCAGAAAACCAGAAAACCAGAAGAAGAAAAAAAAAAAAAAAACCCGAGAAGCCGAAAATCAGAAAATCCGAGAATTCCCGTTTTGTGGAAAAAAAAAAAAAAAAAACCAGAAAACCAAAAACCAGAAAAAAGAAAAAAAAAAAAAAATCCGAGAAGCCGAAAATCCGAAAATCCAAGAATTCTCGTTTTGTGGAAAAAAAAAAAAAAAAAAACCCGAAAACCAGAAACCAGAAAACCAGAAAAAAAAAAAAAAAAAAATTCCGAGAATCCGAAAATCAGAAAATCCGAGAATTCTCGTTTTGTGGAAAAAAAAAAAAAAAAAAAAAAAAACCCCAAAAGTTCAGTTTAGGTTTTTTCGGAAAAAAAAAAAAAAAAAAAAATTCGAGAATCCGAAAATCCGAAAATCCGAGATCTCTCGTTTTGTGGGAAAAAAAAAAAAAAAAAAACCAGAAAACCAGAAAACCAGAAAACCAGAAAACCGGAAAAAAAAAAAAAATCCCGAGAATCCGAAAATCAGAAAATCCGAGAATTCTCGTTTTGTGGGAAAAAAAAAAAAAAAAAAGAAAAACCAGAAAAAAAGAAAAAAAAAAAACCCCAAAAGTTCAGTTTAGGTTTTTTCGGAAAAAAAGAAAAAAAAAAAAATTCTGAGAATCCGAAAATCCGAAAATCCGAGAAGTCTCGTTTTGTGGAAAAAAGGGAAAAAAAAAAAAAAACCCCAAAAGTTCAGTTTAGGTTTTTTCGGAAAAAAAAAAAAAAAAAATTCGAGAATCCGAAAATCCGAAAATCCGAGAATTCTCGTTTTGTGGAAAAAAAAAAAAAAAAAGAAAAAACCAGAAAACCAGAAAACCAGAAAAGATAAAAAAAAGCAAAAAAATCCCGAGAATCCGAAAATGAGAAAATCCGAGAATTTTCGTTTTGTGGAAAAAAAAAAAAAAAAAAAAAAAAACCCCAAAAGTTCAGTTTAGGTTTTTTCGGAAAAAAAAACAAAAAAAAATTCCGAGAATCCGAAAATCCGAAAATCCGAGAATTCTCGTTTTGTGGAAAAAAAAAAAAAAAAAAAAAACCAGAAAACAAGAAAACCACAAAAAAAAAAAAAATCCCGAGAATCGGAAAATTAGAAAAAGCGAGAATTTTCGTTTTGTGGAAAAAAAAAAAAAAAAAAAAAACCCCAAAAAGTTCAGTTTAGGTTTTTTCGGAAAAAAAAAAAAAAAAAATTCGACAAAACGAAGATCCGAAAATCCGAGAATTCTCGTTTTGTGGAAAAAAGAAAAAAAAAAAAACCCGAAAAGTTCAGTTTAGGTTTTTTCGGAAAAAAAAAAAAAAAAATTCCGAGAATCCGAAAATCCGAAAATCCGAGAATTCTCGTTTTGTGGAAAAAAAAAAAAAAAAAAAAGGACCAGAAAACCAGAAAACCAGAAAACCAGAAAACCAGAAAAAAAAAAAAAAAAAAAATCCCGAGAATCCGAAAATCAGAAAATCCGGGTATTCTCGTTTTGTGGAAAAAAAAAAAAAAAAAGAAAAACCAGAAAAACAGAAAAAAAAAAGACCCCAAAAGTTCAGTTTAGGTTTTTTTGGAAAAAAAAAAAAAAAAAATTCGAGAATCCGAAAATCCGAAAATCCGAGAATTCTCGTTTTGTGGAAAAAAAAAAAAAACAAAAAAAGGACAAGAAAACCAGAAAACAAGAAAACCAGAAAAAAAAAAAAAAAAAAACCCCGAGAATCCGAAAATCCAAAAATCCGAGAATTCTTGTTTTGTAAAAAAAAAAAAAAAAAAAAAAAAAAACCCCAAAAGTTCAGTTTAGGTTCGGAAAAAAAAAAAAAAAAAAAAATTCGAGAATCCGAAAATCCGAAAATCCGAGAATTCTCGTTTTGTGGAAAAAAAAAAAAAAAAAAAACCAGAAAACCAGAAAACCAGAAAAAAAAAAAAAAAAAATCCCGAGAATCCGAAAATCAGAAAATCCGAGAATTTTCGTTTTGTGGAAAAAAAAAAAAAAAAAAAAAACCCCCAAAAAGGGCAGTTTAGGTTTTTTCGGAAAAAAAAAAAAAAAAAAATTCGAGAATCCGGAAATCCGAAAATCCGAGAAGTCTCGTTTGGTGGAAAAAAAAAAAAAAAAAAAAAAAACCCCAAAAGTTCAGTTTAGGTTTTTTCGGAAAAACAAAAAAAAAAAAAAATTCGACAATCCGAAAATCCGAAAATCCGAGAATTCTCGTTTTGTGGAAAAAAAAAAAAAAAAAAACCAGAAAACCAGAAAACCAGAAAAAAAAAAAAGAAAAAAATCCCGAGAATCCGAAAATAAGAAAATCCGACAATTTTCGTTTTGTGGAAAAAAAAAAAAAAAAAAAAAAACCCCTAAAGTTCAGTTTAGTTTTTTTCGGAAAAAAAAAAAAAAAAAATTCGAGAATCCGAAAATCCGAAAATCCGAGAATTCTCGTTTTGTGGAAAAAAAAAAAAAAAAAAAAACCAGAAAACCAGAAAACCAGAAATAAAAAAAAAAAAATCCCGAGAATCCGAAAATCAGAAAATCCGAGAATTCTCGTTTTGTGGAAAAAAAAAAAAAAACAAAAAAAGGACCAGAAAACCAGAAAACCAGAAAACCAGAAAAAAAAAAAAAAAAAAACCCCGAGAATCCGAAAATCCAAAAATCCGAGAATTCTTGTTTTGTGGAAAAAAAAAAAAAAAAAACCAGAAAACCAGAAAACCAGAAAAAAAAAAAAGAAAAAAATCCCGAGAATCCAAAAATCAGAAAATCCGAGAATTTTCGTTTTGTGGAAAAGAAAAAAAAAAAAAAAAAAACCCCTAAAGTTCAGTTTAGTTTTTTTCGGAAAAAAAAAAAAAGAAAAAAATTCGAGAATCCGAAAATCCGAAAATCCGAGAATTCTCGTTTTGTGGAAAAAAAAAAAAAAAAAAACCAGAAAACCAGAAAACCAGAAAAAAAAAAAAAAAATCCCGAGAATCCGAAAATCAGAAAATCCGAGAATTCTCGTTTTGTGGAAAAAAAAAAAAAAAAAGAAAAGCCAGAAAAACAGAAAAAAAAAAGACCCCAAAAGTTCAGTTTAGGTTTTTTCAGAAAAAAAAAAAAAAAAAAATGAGAATCCGAAAATCCGAAAATCCGAGAGGTCTCGTTTTGTGGAAAAAAAAAAAAAAAAAAAAAAAAACCCCAAAAGTTCAGTTTAGGTTATTTCGGAAAAAAAAAATAAAAAAAAATTCGAGAATCCGAAAATCCGAAAATCCGAGAATTCTCGTTTTGTGGAAAAAAAAAAAAAAAAAAAAAAACCAGAAAACCAGAAAACCAGAAAAAAAAAAAAAAAAAACTCCCGAGAATCCGAAAATCAGAAAATCCGAGAATTCTCGTTTTGTGGAAAAAAAAAAAAAAAAAAAAAGGACCAGAAAACCAGAAAACCAGAAAACCAGAAAACCAGAAAACAAGAAAAAAAAAAAAAAAATCCCGAGAATCCGAAAATCAGAAAATCCGAGAATTCTCGTTTTGTGGAGAAAAAAAAAAAAAAAAAGAAAAACAAGAAAAACAAAAAAAAAAAGACCCAAAAAGTTCAGTTTAGGTTTTTTCGGAAAAAAAAAAAAAAAAAATTCTGAGAATCCGAAAATCCGAAAATCCGAGAAGTCTCGTTTTGTGGAAAAAAAAAAAAAAAAAAAAAAACCCCGAAAAGTTCAGTTTAGGTTTTTTCGGAAAAAAAGAAAAAAAAAATTCGAGAATCCGAAAATCCGAAAATCCGAGAATTCTCGTTTTGTGGAAAAAAAAAAAAAAAAAAAAACCAGAAAACCAGAAAACCAGAAAAAAAAAAAAAAAATCCCGAGAATCCGAAAATCAGAAAATCCGAGAATTCTCGTTTTGTGGAAAAAAAAAAAAAAACTAAAAAAGGACCAGAAAACCAGAAAACCAGAAAACCAGAAAAAAAAAAAAAAAAACCCCGAGAATCCGAAAATCGAAAAATCCGAGAATTCTTGTTTTGTGGAAAAAAAAAAAAAAAAAACCAGAAAACCAGAAAACCAGAAAAAAAAAAAAGGGAAAAATCCCGAGAATCCAAAAATCAGAAAATCCGAGAATTTTCGTTTTGTGGAAAAGAAAAAAAAAAAAAAAAAAAACCCCTAAAGTTCAGTTTAGTTTTTTTCGGAAAAAAAAAAAAGAAAAAAATTCGAGAATCCGAAAATCCGAAAATCCGAGAATTCTCGTTTTGTGGAAAAAAAAAAAAAAAAAAACCAGAAAACCAGAAAACCAGAAAAAAAAAAAAAAAAATCCGGAGAATCCGAAAATCCGAAAATCCGAGAGGTCTCGTTTTGTGGAAAAAAAAAAAAAAAAAAACAAAAAAACCCCAAAAGTTCAGTTTAGGTTTTTTCGGAAAAAAAAAATAAAAAAAAATTCGAGAATCCGAAAATCCGAAAATCCGAGAATTCTCGTTTTGTGGAAAAAAAAAAAAAAAAAAAACCAGAAAACCAGAAAACCAGAAAAAAAAAAAAAAAAAAACTCCCGAGAATCCGAAAATCAGAAAATCCGAGAATTCTCGTTTTGTGGAAAAAAAAAAAAAAAAAAAGGACCAGAAAACCAGAAAACCAGAAAACCAGAAAACCAGAAAACAAGAAAAAAAAAAAAAAAAATCCCGAGAATCCGAAAATCAGAAAATCCGAGAATTCTCGTTTTGTGGAGAAAAAAAAAAAAAAAAAAGAAAAACAAGAAAAACAAAAAAAAAAAGACCCAAAAAGTTCAGTTTAGGTTTTTTCGGAAAAAAAAAAAAAAAAAAAATTCTGAGAATCCGAAAATCCGAAAATCCGAGAAGTCTCGTTTTGTGGAAAAAAAAAAAAAAAAAAAAAAAAAACCCCAAAAGTTCAGTTTAGGTTTTTTCGGAAAAAAAGAAAAAAAAAATTCGGGAATCCGAAAATCCGAAAATCCGAGAATTCTCGTTTTGTGGGAAAAAAAAAAAAAAAACCAGAAAACCAGAAAACCAGAAAAAAAAAAAAAAAAAATCCCGAGAATCCGAAAATCAGAAAATCCGAGAATTC
>OZ038389.1:27315426-27487926 GCA_964036045.1 Eutreptiella sp. 'Long Island Sound 2002'
GTGGAGAAAAAAAGAAAAAAAAAAGAAAAACCAGAAAAACAAAAAAAAAAAGACCCCAAAAGTTCAGTTTAGGTTTTTTCGGAAAAAAAAAAAAAAAAAAATTCCGAGAATCCGGAAATCAGAAAATCCGAGAATTCTCGTTTTGTGGAAAAAAAAAAAAAAAAATAAAAACCCCAAAAGTTCAGTTTAGGTTTTTTCGGCAAAAAAAAAAAAAAATTCCGAGAATCCGAAAATCCAAAAATCCGAGAATTCTCGTTTTGTGGAAAAAAAAAAGAAAAAGGACCAGAAAACCAGAAAACCAGAAAACCAGAAAAAAAAAAAAAAAAAAATCCCGAGAATCCGAAAATCAGAAAATCCGAGAATTCTCGTTTTGTGGAAAAAAAAAAAAAAAAAAAAACCCCAAAAGTTCAGTTTAGTTTTTTTCGGAAAAAAAAAAAAAAAAAATTCGAGAATCCGAAAATCCGAAAATCCGAGAATTCTCGTTTTGTGGAAAAAAAAAAAAAAAAAAAAAACCAGAAAACCAGAAAACCAGAAAAAAAAAAAAAAAAAAAATCCCGAGAATCCGAAAATCAGAAAATCCGAGAATTTTCCTTTTGTGGAAAAAAAAAAAAAAAAAAAACACCCCAAAAGTTCAGTTTAGGTTTTTTCGGAAAAAAAAGAAAAAAAAAAATCCGAGAAGCCGAAAATCAGAAAATCCGAGAATTCCCGTTTTGTGGAAAAAAAAAAAAAAAAATTCGAGAATCCGAAAATCCGAAAATCCGAGAATTCTCGTTTTGTGGAAAAAAAAAAAAAACAAAAAAAGGACCAGAAAACCAGAAAACCAGAAAACCAGAAAAAAAAAAAAAAAAAAAAATCCCGAGAATCCGAAAATCAGAAAATCCGAGAATTCTCGTTTTGTGGAAAAAAAAAAAAAAAAAATGAAAACCCCACAGTTCAGTTTGGGTTTTTTCGGAAAAAAAAAAAAAAAAAAAATTCGAGAATCCGAAAATCCGAAAATCCGAGAATTCTCGTTTTGTGGAAAAAAAAAAAAAAAAAAAAACCAGAAAACCAGAAAACCAGAAAAAAAAAAAAAAAAAAATCCCGATAATCCGAAAATCAGAAAATCCGAGAATTTTCGTTTTGTGGAAAAAAAAAAAAAAAAAAGAAAAACCAGAAAAACAGAAAAAAAAAAGACCCCAAAAAGTCAGTTTAGGTTTTTTAGGAAAAAAAAAAAAAAAAAAATTCTGAGAATCCGAAAATCCGAAAATCCGAGAATTCTCGTTTTGTGGAAAAAAAAAAAAAAAAAAACCAGAAAACCAGAAAACCAGAAAAAAAAAAAAAAAAAAAATCCCGAGAATCCGAAAATCGGAAAATCCGAGAATTTTTGTTTTGTGGAAAAAAAAAAAAAAAAAAAAAACCCCAAAAGTTCAGTTTAGTTTTTTTCGGAAAAAAAAAAAAAAAAAATTCGGGAATCCGAAAATCCGAAAATCCGAGAATTCTCGTTTTGTGGAAAAAAAAAAAAAAAAAAAAAACCAGAAAAGCAGAAAACCAGAAAAAAAAAAAAAAAAAAATCCCGAGAATCCGAAAATCAGAAAATCCGAGAATTTTCGTTTCGTGGAAAAAAAAAAAAAAAAAAACACCCCAAAAGTTCAGTTTAGGTTTTTTCGGAAAAAAAAGAAAAAAAAAATCCGAGAAGCCGAAAATCAGAAAATCCGAGAATTCCCGTTTTGTGGAAAAAAAAAAAAAAAAAATTCGAGAATCCGAAAATCCGAAAATCCGAGAATTCTCGTTTTGTGGAAAAAAAAAAAAAACAAAAAAAGGACCAGAAAACCAGAAAACCAGAAAACCAGAAAAAAAAAAAAAAAAAATCCCGAGAATCCGAAAATCCAAAAATCTGAGAATTCTCGTTTTGTGGAAAAAAAAAAAAAAAAAAAAAAAAAACCCCAAAAGTTCAGTTTAGGTTCGGAAAAAAAAAAAAAAAAAATTCTGAGAATCCGAAAATCCGAAAATCCGAGAATTCTCGTTTTGTGGAAAAAAAAAAAAAAAAAAACCAGAAAACCAGAAAACCAGAAAAAAAAAAAAAAAAAAAAATCCCGAGAATCCGAAAATCAGAAAATCCGAGAATTTTCGTTTTGTGGAAAAAAAAAAAAAAAAAAAAAAAAACCCCAAAAGTTCAGTTTAGTTTTTTTCGGAAAAAAAAATAAAAAAAAAATTCGAGAATCCGAAAATCCGAAAATCCGAGAATTCTCGTTTTGTGGAAAAAGAAAAAAAAAAAAAAAACCAGAAAACCAGAAAACCAGAAAAAAAAAAAAAAAAAAAATCCCGAGAATCCTAAAATCAGAAAATCCGAGAATTTTCGTTTTGTGGAAAAAAAAAAAAAAAAAAAAAACCCCAAAAGTTCAGTTTAGGTTTCTTCGGAAAAAAAAAAAAAAAAAAATTGCGAGAAGCCGAAAATCAGAAAATCCGAGAATTCCCGTTTTGTGGAAAAAAAAAAAAAAAAAAATTCGAGAATCCGAAAATCCGAAAATCCGAGAATTCTCGTTTTGTGGAAAAAAAAAAAAAACAAAAAAAGGACCAGAAAACCAGAAAACCAGAAAACCAGAAAAAAAAAAAAAAAAAAATCCCGAGAATCCGAAAATCCAAAAATCTGAGAATTCTCGTTTTGTGGAAAAAAAAAAAAAAAAAAAAAAAAAAACCCCAAAAGTTCAGTTTAGGTTCGGAAAAAAAAAAAAAAAAATTCGAGAATCCGAAAATCCGAAATCCGAGAATTCTCGTTTTGTGGAAAAAAAAAAAAAAAAAAAAAAACCAGAAAACCGGAAAACCAGAAAAAAAAAAAAAAAAAAATCCCGAGAATCCGAAAATCAGAAAATCCGAGAATTCTCGTTTTGTGGAAAAAAAAAAAAAAAAAAAAAAATAAAACCCCAAAAGTTCAGTTGAGGTTTTTTCGGAAAAAAAAAAAAAAAAAAAAATTCGAGAATCCGAAAATCCGAACATCCGAGAATTCTCGTTTTGTGGAAAAGAAAAAAAAAAAAAAAAACCAGAAAACCAGAAAACCAGAAGAAGAAAAAAAAAAAAAAATCCGAGAAGCCGAAAATCAGAAAATCCGAGAATTCCCGTTTTGTGGAAAAAAAAAAAAAAAAAATTTTCGAGAATCCGAAAATCCGAAAATCCGAGAATTGTAGTTTTGTGGAAAAAAAAAAAAAAAAACCCCCGAGAATCCGAAAATCAAAAAATCCAAGAATTTTCGTTTTGTGGAAAAAAAAAAAAAAAAAAAAAACCCCAAAAATTCAGTTTAGGTTTTTTCGGAAAAAAAAAAAAAAAAAATTCGAGAATCCGAAAATCCGAAAATCCGAGAATTCTCGTTTTGTGGAAAAAGAAAAATAAAAAAAAACAAACCAGAAAACCAGAAAACCAGAAAAAAAAAAAAAAAAATCCCGAGAATCCGAAAATCAGAAATCCGAGAATTTTCGTTTTGTGGAAAAAAAAAAAAAAAAAAAAAACCCCAAAAGTTCAGTTTAGGTTTTTTCGGAAAAAAAAAAAAAAAAAAAATTCCCAGAATCCGAAAATCCGAAAATCCGAGAATTCTCGTTTTGTGGAAAAAAAAAAAAAAAAAAAAAGGACCAGAAAACCAGAAAACCAGAAAACCAGAAAAAAAAAAAAAAAAAATCCCGAGAATCCGGAAATCAGAAAATCCGAGAATTCTCGTTTTGTGGATAAAAAAAAAAAAAAAAAGAAAAACCAGAAAAACAGAAAAAAAAAAAAGACCCTCAAAGTTCAGTTTAGGTTTTTTTGGAAAAAAAACCAAAAAAAAATTCGACAATCCGAAAATCCGAAAATCCGAGAATTCTCGTTTTGTGGAAAAAAAAAAAAAACAAAAAAAGGACCAGAAAACCAGAAAACCGGAAAAAAAAAAAAAAAAAATTCGAGAATCCGAAAATCCGAAAATCCGAGAATTCTCGTTTTGTGGAAAAAAAAAAAAAAAAAAAAACCAGAAAACCAGAAAACCAGAAAAAAAAAAAAAAAAAAAATCCCGAGAATCCGAAAATCAGAAAATCGGAGAATTTTCGTCTTGTGGAAAAAAAAAAAAAAAAAAAAAACCCAAAAGTTCAGTTTAGGTTTTTTCGGAAAAAAAAAAAAAAAAGAATTCGAGAATCCGAAAATCCGAACATCCGAGAATTCTCGTTTTGTGGAAAAAAAAAAAAAAAAACCAGAAAACCAGAAAACCAGAAGAAGAAAAAAAAAAAAAAACCCGAGAAGCCGAAAATCAGAAAATCCGAGAATTCCCGTTTTGTGGAAAAAAAAAAAAAAAAAACCAGAAAACCAAAAACCAGAAAAAAGAAAAAAAAAAAAAAAATCCGAGAAGCCGAAAATCCGAAAATCCAAGAATTCTCGTTTTGTGGAAAAAAAAAAAAAAAAAACCAGAAAACCAGAAACCAGAAAACCAGAAAAAAAAAAAAAAAAAATTCCAAGAATCCGAAAATCAGAAAATCCGAGAATTCTCGTTTTGTGGAAAAAAAAAAAAAAAAAAAAAAAAACCCAAAAGTTCAGTTTAGGTTTTTTCGGAAAAAAAAAAAAAAAAAAAAATTCGAGAATCCGAAAATCCGAAAATCCGAGATCTCTCGTTTTGTGAAAAAAAAAAAAAAAAAAACCAGAAAACCAGAAAACCAGAATACCAGAAAACCAGAAAAAAAAAAAAAATCCCGAGAATCCGAAAATCAGAAAATCCGAGAATTCTCGTTTTGTGGGAAAAAAAAAAAAAAAAAGAAAAACCAGAAAAAAAAAAAAAAAAAAAACCCCAAAAGTTCAGTTTAGGTTTTTTCGGAAAAAAAAAAAAAAAAAATTTGAGAATCCGAAAATCCGAAAATCCGAGAATTCTCGTTTTGTGGAAAAAAAAAAAAAAAAGAAAAAACCAGAAAACCAGAAAACCAGAAAAAATAAAAAAAAAAAAAATCCCGAGAATCCGAAAATCAGAAAATCCGAAAATTTTCGTTTTGTGGAAAAAAAAAAAAAAAAAAAAAAAAACCCCAAAAGTTCAGTTTAGGTTTTTTCGGAAAAAAAAAAAAAAAAAATTCCGAGAATCCGAAAATCCGAAAATCCGAGAATTCTCGTTTTTTGGAAAAAAAAAAAAAAAAAAAAGGACCAGAAAACCAGAAAACCAGAAAACCAGAAAACCAGAAAAAAAAAAAAAATCCCGAGAATCCGAAAATCAGAAGATCCGAGAATTCTCGTTTTGTGGAAAAAAAAAAAAAAAAAGAAAGAAAAACCAGAAAAACAGAAAAAAAAAAGACCCGAAAAGTTCAGTTTAGGTTTTTTCGGAAAAAAAAAAAAAAAAAAATTCCGAGAATCAGAAAATCCGAAAATCCGAGAATTCTCGTTTGGTGGAAAAAAAAAAAAAAAAAAGGGCCAGAAAACCAGAAAACCGGAAAAAAAAAAAAAAAAAAAAAAAAAAAACCCCGAGAATCCGAAGATCCGAAAATCCGAGAATTCTCGTTTTGTGGAAAAAAAAAAACGAAAAAAAACCAGAAAACCAGAAAACCAGAAGAAGAAAAAAAAAAAAAATCCGAGAAGCCGAAAATCAGAAAATCCGAGAATTCCCGTTTTGTGGAAAAAAAAAAAAAAAAAATTTTCGAGAATCCGAAAATCCGAAAATCCGAGAATTGTTGTTTTGTGGAAAAAAAAAAAAAAAAAAAAACCCGAGAATCCGAAAATCAGAAAATCCAAGAATTTTCGTTTTGTGGAAAAAAAAAAAAAAAAAAAAAAAAAACCCCAAGAATTCAGTTTAGGTTTTTTCGGAAAAAAAAAAAAAAAAATTCGAGAATCCGAAAATCCGAAAATCCGAGAATTCTTGTTTTGTGGAAAAAGAAAAATAAAAATAAAAAACCAGAAAACCAGAAAACCAGAAAAAAAAAAAAAAAAAAATCCCGAGAATCCGAAAATCAGAAATCCGAGAATTTTCGTTTTGTGGAAAAAAAAAAAAAAAAAAAAAAACCCCAAAAGTTCAGTTTAGGTTTTTTCCGAAAAAAAAAAAAAAATTCCGAGAATCCGAAAATCCGAAAATCCGAGAATTCTCGTTTTGTGGAAGAAAAAAAAAAAAAAAAAAGGACCAGAAAACCAGAAAACCAGAAAACCAGAAAACCAGAAAAAAAAAAAAAAAAAAAATCCCGAGAATCCGGAAATCAGAAAATCCGAGAATTCTCGTTTTGTGGAAAAAAAAAAAAAAGAAAGAAAAACCAGAGAAACAGAAAAAAAAAAGACCCCAAAAGTTCAGTTTAGGTTTTTTTGGAACAAAAATAAAAAAAAATTCGAGAATCCGAAAATCCGAAAATCCGAGAATTCTCGTTTTGTGGAAAAGGAAAAAAAAACAAAAAAAGGACCAGAAAACCAGAAAACCGGAAAAAAAAAAAAAAAAAAAAAAACCCCGAGAATCCAAAAATCCAAAAATCCGAGAATTCTCGTTTTGTGGAAAAAAAAAAAAAAAAAAAAAAAAACCCCAAAATTTCAGTTTAGGTTCGGGAAAAAAAAAAAAAAAATTCGAGAATCCGAAAATCCGGAAATCCGAGAATTCTCGTTTTGTGGAAAAAAAAAAAAAAAAAAAACCAGAAAACCAGAAAACCAGAAAAAAAAAAAAAAAAAATCCCGAGAATCCGAAAATCAGAAAATCGGAGAATTTTCGTCTTGTGGAAAAAAAAAAAAAAAAAAAAAACCCAAAAGTTCAGTTTAGGTTTTTTCGGAAAAAAAAAAAAAAAAGAATTTGAGAATCCGAAAATCCGAACATCCGAGAATTCTCGTTTTGTGGAAAAAAAAAAAAAAAAACCAGAAAACCAGAAAACCAGAAGAAGAAAAAAAAAAAAAAAACCCGAGAAGCCGAAAATCAGAAAATCCGAGAATTCCCGTTTTGTGGAAAAAAAAAAAAAAAAAACCAGAAAACCAAAAACCAGAAAAAAGAAAAAAAAAAAAAAATCCGAGAAGCCGAAAATCCGAAAATCCAAGAATTCTCGTTTTGTGGAAAAAAAAAAAAAAAAAAACCAGAAAACCAGAAACCAGAAAACCAGAAAAAAAAAAAAAAAAAAATTCCAAGAATCCGAAAATCAGAAAATCCGAGAATTCTCGTTTTGTGGAAAAAAAAAAAAAAAAAAAAAAAACCCCGAAAGTTCAGTTTAGGTTTTTTCGGAAAAAAAAAAAAAAAAAAAATTCGAGAATCCGAAAATCCGAAAATCCGAGATCTCTCGTTTTGTGAAAAAAAAAAAAAAAAAAAACCAGAAAACCAGAAAACCAGAAAACCAGAAAACCAGAAAAAAAAAAAAAAATCCCGAGAATCCGAAAATCAGAAAATCCGAGAATTCTCGTTTTGTGGGAAAAAAAAAAAAAAAAAGAAAAACCAGAAAAAAAAAAAAAAAAAAAACCCCAAAAGTTCAGTTTAGGTTTTTTCGGAAAAAAAAAAAAAAAAAATTTGAGAATCCGAAAATCCGAAAATCCGAGAATTCTCGTTTTGTGGAAAAAAAAAAAAAAAAGAAAAAACCAGAAAACCAGAAAACCAGAAAAAATAAAAAAAAAAAAAATCCCGAGAATCCGAAAATCAGAAAATCCGAAAATTTTCGTTTTGTGGAAAAAAAAAAAAAAAAAAAAAAAAACCCCAAAAGTTCAGTTTAGGTTTTTTCGGAAAAAAAAAAAAAAAAAATTCCGAGAATCCGAAAATCCGAAAATCCGAGAATTCTCGTTTTTTGGAAAAAAAAAAAAAAAAAAAAGGACCAGAAAACCAGAAAACCAGAAAACCAGAAAACCAGAAAAAAAAAAAAATCCCGAGAATCCGAAAATCAGAAGATCCGAGAATTCTCGTTTTGTGGAAAAAAAAAAAAAAAAAGAAAGAAAAACCAGAAAAACAGAAAAAAAAAAGACCCGAAAAGTTCAGTTTAGGTTTTTTCGGAAAAAAAAAAAAAAAAAATTCCGAGAATCAGAAAATCCGAAAATCCGAGAATTCTCGTTTGGTGGAAAAAAAAAAAAAAAAAGGGCCAGAAAACCAGAAAACCGGAAAAAAAAAAAAAAAAAAAAAAAAAAACCCCGAGAATCCGAAGATCCGAAAATCCGAGAATTCTCGTTTTGTGGAAAAAAAAAAAAAAAAAAAAAAAAAAACCCCAAATGTTGAGTTTAGGTTTTTTCGGAAAAAAAGAAAAAAAAAAATTCGAGAATCCGAAAATCCGAACATCCGAGAATTCTCGTTTTGTGGAAAAAAAAAAACGAAAAAAAACCAGAAAACCAGAAAACCAGAAGAAGAAAAAAAAAAAAAAATCCGAGAAGCCGAAAATCAGAAAATCCGAGAATTCCCGTTTTGTGGAAAAAAAAAAAAAAAAATTTTCGAGAATCCGAAAATCCGAAAATCCGAGAATTGTTGTTTTGTGGAAAAAAAAAAAAAAAAAAAAACCCGAGAATCCGAAAATCAGAAAATCCAAGAATTTTCGTTTTGTGGAAAAAAAAAAAAAAAAAAAAAAAAACCCCAAGAATTCAGTTTAGGTTTTTTCGGAAAAAAAAAAAAAAAAAATTCGAGAATCCGAAAATCCGAAAATCCGAGAATTCTTGTTTTGTGGAAAAAGAAAAATAAAAATAAAAAACCAGAAAACCAGAAAACCAGAAAAAAAAAAAAAAAAAAAATCCCGAGAATCCGAAAATCAGAAATCCGAGAATTTTCGTTTTGTGGAAAAAAAAAAAAAAAAAAAAAAACTCCAAAAGTTCAGTTTAGGTTTTTTCCGAAAAAAAAAAAAAAATTCCGAGAATCCGAAAATCCGAAAATCCGAGAATTCTCGTTTTGTGGAAGAAAAAAAAAAAAAAAAAAAGGACCAGAAAACCAGAAAACCAGAAAACCAGAAAACCAGAAAAAAAAAAAAAAAAAAAATCCCGAGAATCCGGAAATCAGAAAATCCGAGAATTCTCGTTTTGTGGAAAAAAAAAAAAAAGAAAGAAAAACCAGAGAAACAGAAAAAAAAAAGACCCCAAAAGTTCAGTTTAGGTTTTTTTGGAACAAAAATAAAAAAAAATTCGAGAATCCGAAAATCCGAAAATCCGAGAATTCTCGTTTTGTGGAAAAGGAAAAAAAAACAAAAAAAGGACCAGAAAACCAGAAAACCGGAAAAAAAAAAAAAAAAAAAAAACCCCGAGAATCCAAAAATCCAAAAATCCGAGAATTCTCGTTTTGTGGAAAAAAAAAAAAAAAAAAAAAAAAAAACCCCAAAATTTCAGTTTAGGTTCGGGAAAAAAAAAAAAAAATTCGAGAATCCGAAAATCCGGAAATCCGAGAATTCTCGTTTTGTGGAAAAAAAAAAAAAAAAAAAACCAGAAAACCAGAAAACCAGAAAAAAAAAAAAAAAAAAATCCCGAGAATCCGAAAATCAGAAAATCCGAGAATTTATGTTTTGTGGAAAAAAAAAAAAAAAAAAAAAAAAAACCCCAAAAGTTCAGTTTAGTTTTTTTCGGAAAAAAAAAAAAAAAAAATTCGAGAATCCGAAAATCCGAAAATCCGAGAATTCTCGTTTTGTGGAAAAAGAAAAAAAAAAAAAACCAGAAAACCAGAAAACCAGAAAAAAAAAAAAAAAAAAATCCCGAGAATCCGAAAATCAGAAAATCCGAGAATTTTCGTTTTGTGGAAAAAAAAAAAAAAAAAAAAAACCCCAAAAGTTCAGTTTAGGTTTCTTCGGAAAAAAAAAAAAAAAAATTGCGAGAAGCCGAAAATCAGAAGATCCGAGAATTCCCGTTTTGTGGAAAAAAAAAAAAAAAAATTCGAGAATCCGAAAATCCGAAAATCCGAGAATTCTCGTTTTGTGGAAAAAAAAAAAAAACAAAAAAAGGACCAGAAAACCAGAAAACCAGAAAACCAGAAAAAAAAAAAAAAAAAATCCCGAGAATCCGAAAATCCAAAAATCTGAGAATTCTCGTTTTGTGGAAAAAAAAAAAAAAAAAAAAAAAAAAAAACCCCAAAAGTTCAGTTTAGGTTCGGAAAAAAAAAAAAAAAAAATTCGAGAATCCGAAAATCCGAAATCCGAGAATTCTCGTTTTGTGGAAAAAAAAAAAAAAAAAAAAAAAAAACCAGAAAACCGGAAAACCAGAAAAAAAAAAAAAAAAAAATCCCGAGAATCCGAAAATCAGAAAATCCGAGAATTCTCGTTTTGTGGAAAAAAAAAAAAAAAAAAAAAAAAAAACCCCAAAAGTTCAGTTTAGGTTTTTTCGGAAAAAAAAAAAAAAAAAAAAATTCGAGAATCCGAAAATCCGAACATCCGAGAATTCTCGTTTTGTGGAAAAGAAAAAAAAAAAAAAAAAACCAGAAAACCAGAAAACCAGAAGAAGAAAAAAAAAAAAAAATCCGAGAAGCCGAAAATCAGAAAATCCGAGAATTCCCGTTTTGTGGAAAAAAAAAAAAAAAAAATTTTCGAGAATCCGAAAATCCGAAAATCCGAGAATTGTCGTTTTGTGGAAAAAAAAAAAAAAAAAAACCCGAGAATCCGAAAATCAGAAAATCCAAGAATTTTCGTTTTGTGGAAAAAAAAAAAAAAAAAAAAAAAACCCCAAAAATTCAGTTTAGGTTTTTTCGGAAAAAAAAAAAAAAAAAATTCGAGAATCCGAAAATCCGAAAATCCGAGAATTCTCGTTTTGTGGAAAAAGAAAAATAAAAAAAAGAAACCAGAAAACCAGAAAACCAGAAAAAAAAAAAAAAAAAAAATCCCGAGAATCCGAAAATCAGAAATCCGAGAATTTTCGTTTTGTGGAAAAAAAAAAAAAAAAAAAAAACCCCAAAAGTTCAGTTTAGGTTTTTTCCGAAAAAAAAAAAAAAATTCCGAGAATCCGAAAATCCGAAAATCCGAGAATTCTCGTTTTGTGGAAGAAAAAAAAAAAAAAAAAAAGGACCAGAAAACCAGAAAACCAGAAAACCAGAAAACCAGAAAAAAAAAAAAAAAAAAAATCCCGAGAATCCGGAAATCAGAAAATCCGAGAATTCTCGTTTTGTGGAAAAAAAAAAAAAAGAAAGAAAAACCAGAGAAACAGAAAAAAAAAAGACCCCAAAAGTTCAGTTTAGGTTTTTTTGGAACAAAAATAAAAAAAAATTCGAGAATCCGAAAATCCGAAAATCCGAGAATTCTCGTTTTGTGGAAAAGGAAAAAAAAACAAAAAAAGGACCAGAAAACCAGAAAACCGGAAAAAAAAAAAAAAAAAAAAAACCCCGAGAATCCAAAAATCCAAAAATCCGAGAATTCTCGTTTTGTGGAAAAAAAAAAAAAAAAAAAAAAAAAACCCCAAAATTTCAGTTTAGGTTCGGGAAAAAAAAAAAAAAAATTCGAGAATCCGAAAATCCGGAAATCCGAGAATTCTCGTTTTGTGGAAAAAAAAAAAAAAAAAAAACCAGAAAACCAGAAAACCAGAAAAAAAAAAAAAAAAAAATCCCGAGAATCCGAAAATCAGAAAATCCGAGAATTTATGTTTTGTGGAAAAAAAAAAAAAAAAAAAAAAAAACCCCAAAAGTTCAGTTTAGTTTTTTTCGGAAAAAAAAAAAAAAAAAATTCGAGAATCCGAAAATCCGAAAATCCGAGAATTCTCGTTTTGTGGAAAAAGAAAAAAAAAAAAAACCAGAAAACCAGAAAACCAGAAAAAAAAAAAAAAAAAATCCCGAGAATCCGAAAATCAGAAAATCCGAGAATTTTCGTTTTGTGGAAAAAAAAAAAAAAAAAAAAAACCCCAAAAGTTCAGTTTAGGTTTCTTCGGAAAAAAAAAAAAAAAAAAATTGCGAGAAGCCGAAAATCAGAAGATCCGAGAATTCCCGTTTTGTGGAAAAAAAAAAAAAAAATTCGAGAATCCGAAAATCCGAAAATCCGAGAATTCTCGTTTTGTGGAAAAAAAAAAAAAACAAAAAAAGGACCAGAAAACCAGAAAACCAGAAAACCAGAAAAAAAAAAAAAAAAAAATCCCGAGAATCCGAAAATCCAAAAATCTGAGAATTCTCGTTTTGTGGAAAAAAAAAAAAAAAAAAAAAAAAAAAAACCCCAAAAGTTCAGTTTAGGTTCGGAAAAAAAAAAAAAAAAAAATTCGAGAATCCGAAAATCCGAAATCCGAGAATTCTCGTTTTGTGGAAAAAAAAAAAAAAAAAAAAAAAAAACCAGAAAACCGGAAAACCAGAAAAAAAAAAAAAAAAAAAATCCCGAGAATCCGAAAATCAGAAAATCCGAGAATTCTCGTTTTGTGGAAAAAAAAAAAAAAAAAAAAAAAAAAACCCCAAAAGTTAAGTTTAGGTTTTTTCGGAAAAAAAAAAAAAAAAAAAAATTCGAGAATCCGAAAATCCGAACATCCGAGAATTCTCGTTTTGTGGAAAAGAAAAAAAAAAAAAAAAAACCAGAAAACCAGAAAACCAGAAGAAGAAAAAAAAAAAAAAATCCGAGAAGCCGAAAATCAGAAAATCCGAGAATTCCCGTTTTGTGGAAAAAAAAAAAAAAAAAATTTTCGAGAATCCGAAAATCCGAAAATCCGAGAATTGTCGTTTTGTGGAAAAAAAAAAAAAAAAAAACCCGAGAATCCGAAAATCAGAAAATCCAAGAATTTTCGTTTTGTGGAAAAAAAAAAAAAAAAAAAAAAAACCCCAAAAATTCAGTTTAGGTTTTTTCGGAAAAAAAAAAAAAAAAAATTCGAGAATCCGAAAATCCGAAAATCCGAGAATTCTCGTTTTGTGGAAAAAGAAAAATAAAAAAAAGAAACCAGAAAACCAGAAAACCAGAAAAAAAAAAAAAAAATCCCGAGAATCCGAAAATCAGAAATCCGAGAATTTTCGTTTTGTGGAAAAAAAAAAAAAAAAAAAAACCCCAAAAGTTCAGTTTAGTTTTTTTCGGAAAAAAAAAAAAAAAAAATTTCGGGAATCCGAAAATCCGAAAATCCGAGAATTCTCGTTTTGTGGAAAAAAAAAAAAAAAAAAAAAACCAGAAAACCAGAAAACCAGAAAAAAAAAAAAAAAAAAAAATCCCGAGAATCCGAAAATCGGAAAATCCGAGAATTCTCGTTTTGTGGAAAAAAAAAAAAAAAAATGAAAACCCCAAAAGTTGAGTTTGGGTTTTTTCGGAAAAAAAAAAAAAAAAAAAATTCGAGAATCGGAAAATCCGAAAATCCGAGAATTCTCGTTTTGTGGAAAAAAAAAAAAAAAAAAAAAAACCAGAAAACCAGAAAACCAGAAAAAAAAAAAAAAAAAATCCCGATAATCCGAAAATCAGAAAATCCGAGAATTTTCGTTTTGTGGAAAAAAAAAAAAAAAAAAGAAAAACCAGAAAAACAGAAAAAAAAAAGACCCCAAAAAGTCAGTTTAGGTTTTTTAGGAAAAAAAAAAAAAAAAAAAATTCTGAGAATCCGAAAATCCGAAAATCCGAGAATTCTCGTTTTGTGGAAAAAAAAAAAAAAAAAAACCAGAAAACCAGAAAACCAGAAAAAAAAAAAAAAAAAAAAATCCCGAGAATCCGAAAATCAGAAAATCCGAGAATTTTCGTTTTGTGGAAAAAAAAAAAAAAAAAAAAAAAAAACCCCAAAAGTTCAGTTTAGTTTTTTTCGGAAAAAAAAATAAAAAAAAAATTCGAGAATCCGAAAATCCGAAAATCCGAGAATTCTCGTTTTGTGGAAAAAGAAAAAAAAAAAAAAAACCAGAAAACCAGAAAACCAGAAAAAAAAAAAAAAAAAAATCCCGAGAATCCTAAAATCAGAAAATCCGAGAATTTTCGTTTTGTGGAAAAAAAAAAAAAAAAAAAAAACCCCAAAAGTTCAGTTTAGGTTTCTTCGGAAAAAAAAAAAAAAAAAATTGCGAGAAGCCGAAAATCAGAAAATCCGAGAATTCCCGTTTTGTGGAAAAAAAAAAAAAAAAATTCGAGAATCCGAAAATCCGAAAATCCGAGAATTCTCGTTTTGTGGAAAAAAAAAAAAACAAAAAAAGGACCAGAAAACCAGAAAACCAGAAAACCAGAAAAAAAAAAAAAAAAAAATCCCGAGAATCCGAAAATCCAAAAATCTGAGAATTCTCGTTTTGTGGAAAAAAAAAAAAAAAAAAAAAAAAAAACCCCAAAAGTTCAGTTTAGGTTCGGAAAAAAAAAAAAAAAAAATTCTGAGAATCCGAAAATCCGAAAATCCGAGAATTCTCGTTTTGTGGAAAAAAAAAAAAAAAAAAAAAAAACCAGAAAACCAGAAAACCAGAAAAAAAAAAAAAAAAAATCCCGATAATCCGAAAATCAGAAAATCCGAGAATTTTCGTTTTGTGGAAAAAAAAAAAAAAAAAAGAAAAACCAGAAAAACAGAAAAAAAAAAGACCCCAAAAAGTCAGTTTAGGTTTTTTAGGAAAAAAAAAAAAAAAAAAAATTCTGAGAATCCGAAAATCCGAAAATCCGAGAATTCTCGTTTTGTGGAAAAAAAAAAAAAAAAAAACCAGAAAACCAGAAAACCAGAAAAAAAAAAAAAAAAAAAAATCCCGAGAATCCGAAAATCAGAAAATCCGAGAATTTTCGTTTTGTGGAAAAAAAAAAAAAAAAAAAAAAAAAACCCCAAAAGTTCAGTTTAGTTTTTTTCGGAAAAAAAAATAAAAAAAAAATTCGAGAATCCGAAAATCCGAAAATCCGAGAATTCTCGTTTTGTGGAAAAAGAAAAAAAAAAAAAAAACCAGAAAACCAGAAAACCAGAAAAAAAAAAAAAAAAAAATCCCGAGAATCCTAAAATCAGAAAATCCGAGAATTTTCGTTTTGTGGAAAAAAAAAAAAAAAAAAAAAACCCCAAAAGTTCAGTTTAGGTTTCTTCGGAAAAAAAAAAAAAAAAAATTGCGAGAAGCCGAAAATCAGAAAATCCGAGAATTCCCGTTTTGTGGAAAAAAAAAAAAAAAAATTCGAGAATCCGAAAATCCGAAAATCCGAGAATTCTCGTTTTGTGGAAAAAAAAAAAAACAAAAAAAGGACCAGAAAACCAGAAAACCAGAAAACCAGAAAAAAAAAAAAAAAAAAATCCCGAGAATCCGAAAATCCAAAAATCTGAGAATTCTCGCTTTGTGGAAAAAAAAAAAAAAAAAAAAAAAAAAACCCCAAAAGTTCAGTTTAGGTTCGGAAAAAAAAAAAAAAAAAATTCTGAGAATCCGAAAATCCGAAAATCCGAGAATTCTCGTTTTGTGGAAAAAAAAAAAAAAAAAACCAGAAAACCAGAAAACCAGAAAAAAAAAAAAAAAAAAAAATCCCGAGAATCCGAAAATCAGAAAATGCGAGAATTTTCGTTTTGTGGAAAAAAAAAAAAAAAAAAAAAAAACCCCAAAAGTTCAGTTTAGTTTTTTTCGGAAAAAAAAATAAAAAAAAAATTCGAGAATCCGAAAATCCGAAAATCCGAGAATTCTCGTTTTGTGGAAAAAGAAAAAAAAAAAAAAAACCAGAAAACCAGAAAACCAGAAAAAAAAAAAAAAAAAAATCCCGAGAATCCTAAAATCAGAAAATCCGAGAATTTTCGTTTTGTGGAAAAAAAAAAAAAAAAAAAAAACCCCAAAAGTTCAGTTTAGGTTTCTTCGGAAAAAAAAAAAAAAAAAAATTGCGAGAAGCCGAAAATCAGAAAATCCGAGAATTCCCGTTTTGTGGAAAAAAAAAAAAAAAAAAATTCGAGAATCCGAAAATCCGAAAATCCGAGAATTCTCGTTTTGTGGAAAAAAAAAAAAAACAAAAAAAGGACCAGAAAACCAGAAAACCAGAAAACCAGAAAAAAAAAAAAAAAAAATCCCGAGAATCCGAAAATCCAAAAATCTGAGAATTCTCGTTTTGTGGAAAAAAAAAAAAAAAAAAAAAAAACCCCAAAAGTTCAGTTTAGGTTCGGAAAAAAAAAAAAAAAAAAATTCGAGAATCCGAAAATCCGAAATCCGAGAATTCTCGTTTTGTGGAAAAAAAAAAAAAAAAAAAAAAAAACCGGAAAACCGGAAAACCAGAAAAAAAAAAAAAAAAAAATCCCGAGAATCCGAAAATCAGAAAATCCGAGAATTCTCGTTTTGTGGAAAAAAAAAAAAAAAAAAAAAAAAAAAACCCCAAAAGTTCAGTTTAGGTTTTTTCGGAAAAAAAAAAAAAAAAAAAAAATTCGAGAATCCGAAAATCCGAACATCCGAGAATTCTCGTTTTGTGGAAAAGAAAAAAAAAAAAAAAAACCAGAAAACCAGAAAACCAGAAGAAGAAAAAAAAAAAAAATCCGAGAATCCGAAAATCCGAAAATCCGAGAATTGTAGTTTTGTGGAAAAAAAAAAAAAAAAAACCCCGAGAATCCGAAAATCAAAAAATCCAAGAATTTTCGTTTTGTGGAAAAAAAAAAAAAAAAAAAAAAACCCCAAAAATTCAGTTTAGGTTTTTTCGGAAAAAAAAAAAAAAAAAAATTCGAGAATCCGAAAATCCGAAAATCCGAGAATTCTCGTTTTGTGGAAAAAGAAAAATAAAAAAAAAAAAACCAGAAAACCAGAAAACCAGAAAAAAAAAAAAAAAATCCCGAGAATCCGAAAATCAGAAATCCGAGAATTTTCGTTTTGTGGAAAAAAAAAAAAAAAAAAAAACCCCAAAAGTTCAGTTTAGGTTTTTTCGGAAAAAAAAAAAAAAAAAAATTCCCAGAATCCGAAAATCCGAAAATCCGAGAATTCTCGTTTTGTGGAAAAAAAAAAAAAAAAAAAAAGGACCAGAAAACCAGAAAACCAGAAAACCAGAAAAAAAAAAAAAAAAATCCCGAGAATCCGGAAATCAGAAAATCCGAGAATTCTCGTTTTGTGGATAAAAAAAAAAAAAAAAAGAAAAA
Source organism: Eutreptiella sp. 'Long Island Sound 2002' (assembly GCA_964036045.1). Taxonomy (NCBI): domain Eukaryota; phylum Euglenozoa; class Euglenophyceae; order Eutreptiales; family Eutreptiaceae; genus Eutreptiella; species Eutreptiella sp. 'Long Island Sound 2002'. Next base: position 27,332,197 of record OZ038389.1, read on the forward strand.
CCAGAAAAACAGAAAAAAAAAAAAGACCCTCAAAGTTCAGTTTAGGTTTTTTTGGAAAAAAAACCAAAAAAAAATTCGAGAATCCGAAAATCCGAAAATCCGAGAATTCTCGTTTTGTGGAAAAAAAAAAAAAACAAAAAAAGGACCAGAAAACCAGAAAACCGGAAAAAAAAAAAAAAAAAAAACCCCGAGAATCCGAAAATCCAAAAATCCGAGAATTCTCGTTTTGTGGAAAAAAAAAAAAAAAAAAAAACAAAAACCCCAAAAGTTCAGTTTAGGTTCGGAAAAAAAAAAAAAAAAAAAATTCGAGAATCCGAAAATCCGAAAATCCGAGAATTCTCGTTTTGTGGAAAAAAAAAAAAAAAAAAAAAAACCAGAAAACCAGAAAACCAGAAAAAAAAAAAAAAAAAAATCCCGAGAATCCGAAAATCAGAAAATCGGAGAATTTTCGTCTTGTGGAAAAAAAAAAAAAAAAAAAAAAACCCAAAAGTTCAGTTTAGGTTTTTTCGGAAAAAAAAAAAAAAAAGAATTCGAGAATCCGAAAATCCGAACATCCGAGAATTCTCGTTTTGTGGAAAAAAAAAAAAAAAAACCAGAAAACCAGAAAACCAGAAGAAGAAAAAAAAAAAAAAAACCCGAGAAGCCGAAAATCAGAAAATCCGAGAATTCCCGTTTTGTGGAAAAAAAAAAAAAAAAAACCAGAAAACCAAAAACCAGAAAAAAGAAAAAAAAAAAAAAATCCGAGAAGCCGAAAATCCGAAAATCCAAGAATTCTCGTTTTGTGGAAAAAAAAAAAAAAAAAAAACCAGAAAACCAGAAACCAGAAAACCAGAAAAAAAAAAAAAAAAAAATTCCAAGAATCCGAAAATCAGAAAATCCGAGAATTCTCGTTTTGTGGAAAAAAAAAAAAAAAAAAAAAACCCCAAAAGTTCAGTTTAGGTTTTTTCGGAAAAAAAAAAAAAAAAAATTTGAGAATCCGAAAATCCGAAAATCCGAGAATTCTCGTTTTGTGGAAAAAAAAAAAAAAAAGAAAAAACCAGAAAACCAGAAAACCAGAAAAAATAAAAAAAAAAAAAATCCCGAGAATCCGAAAATCAGAAAATCCGAAAATTTTCGTTTTGTGGAAAAAAAAAAAAAAAAAAAAAAAAACCCCAAAAGTTCAGTTTAGGTTTTTTCGGAAAAAAAAAAAAAAAAAATTCCGAGAATCCGAAAATCCGAAAATCCGAGAATTCTCGTATTTTGGAAAAAAAAAAAAAAAAAAAAGGACCAGAAAACCAGAAAACCAGAAAACCAGAAAACCAGAAAAAAAAAAAAAATCCCGAGAATCCGAAAATCAGAAGATCCGAGAATTCTCGTTTTGTGGAAAAAAAAAAAAAAAAAGAAAGAAAAACCAGAAAAACAGAAAAAAAAAAGACCCGAAAAGTTCAGTTTAGGTTTTTTCGGAAAAAAAAAAAAAAAAAAATTCCGAGAATCAGAAAATCCGAAAATCCGAGAATTCTCGTTTGGTGGAAAAAAAAAAAAAAAAAAAGGGCCAGAAAACCAGAAAACCGGAAAAAAAAAAAAAAAAAAAAAAAAAAAACCCCGAGAATCCGAAGATCCGAAAATCCGAGAATTCTCGTTTTGTGGAAAAAAAAAAAAAAAAAAAAAAAAACCCCAAATGTTGAGTTTAGGTTTTTTCGGAAAAAAAGAAAAAAAAAAATTCGAGAATCCGAAAATCCGAACATCCGAGAATTCTCGTTTTGTGGAAAAAAAAAAACGAAAAAAAAACCAGAAAACCAGAAAACCAGAAGAAGAAAAAAAAAAAAAATCCGAGAAGCCGAAAATCAGAAAATCCGAGAATTCCCGTTTTGTGGAAAAAAAAAAAAAAAAATTTTCGAGAATCCGAAAATCCGAAAATCCGAGAATTGTTGTTTTGTGGAAAAAAAAAAAAAAAAAAAAAACCCGAGAATCCGAAAATCAGAAAATCCAAGAATTTTCGTTTTGTGGAAAAAAAAAAAAAAAAAAAAAAAAAACCCCAAGAATTCAGTTTAGGTTTTTTCGGAAAAAAAAAAAAAAAAAATTCGAGAATCCGAAAATCCGAAAATCCGAGAATTCTTGTTTTGTGGAAAAAGAAAAATAAAAATAAAAAACCAGAAAACCAGAAAACCAGAAAAAAAAAAAAAAAAAAAATCCCGAGAATCCGAAAATCAGAAATCCGAGAATTTTCGTTTTGTGGAAAAAAAAAAAAAAAAAAAAAAACCCCAAAAGTTCAGTTTAGGTTTTTTCCGAAAAAAAAAAAAAAATTCCGAGAATCCGAAAATCCGAAAATCCGAGAATTCTCGTTTTGTGGAAGAAAAAAAAAAAAAAAAAAAGGACCAGAAAACCAGAAAACCAGAAAACCAGAAAACCAGAAAAAAAAAAAAAAAAAAAATCCCGAGAATCCGGAAATCAGAAAATCCGAGAATTCTCGTTTTGTGGAAAAAAAAAAAAAAGAAAGAAAAACCAGAAAAACAGAAAAAAAAAAGACCCCAAAAGTTCAGTTTAGGTTTTTTTGGAACAAAAATAAAAAAAAATTCGAGAATCCGAAAATCCGAAAATCCGAGAATTCTCGTTTTGTGGAAAAGGAAAAAAAAACAAAAAAAGGACCAGAAAACCAGAAAACCGGAAAAAAAAAAAAAAAAAAAAAACCCCGAGAATCCAAAAATCCAAAAATCTGAGAATTCTCGTTTTGTGGAAAAAAAAAAAAAAAAAAAAAAAAAACCCCAAAATTTCAGTTTAGGTTCGGGAAAAAAAAAAAAAAAATTCGAGAATCCGAAAATCCGGAAATCCGAGAATTCTCGTTTTGTGGAAAAAAAAAAAAAAAAAAAACCAGAAAACCAGAAAACCAGAAAAAAAAAAAAAAAAAATCCCGAGAATCCGAAAATCAGAAAATCCGAGAATTTATGTTTTGTGGAAAAAAAAAAAAAAAAAAAAAAAAAACCCCAAAAGTTCAGTTTAGTTTTTTTCGGAAAAAAAAAAAAAAAAATTCGAGAATCCGAAAATCCGAAAATCCGAGAATTCTCGTTTTGTGGAAAAAGAAAAAAAAAAAAAACCAGAAAACCAGAAAACCAGAAAAAAAAAAAAAAAAAAATCCCGAGAATCCGAAAATCAGAAAATCCGAGAATTTTCGTTTTGTGGAAAAAAAAAAAAAAAAAAAAACCCCAAAAGTTCAGTTTAGGTTTCTTCGGAAAAAAAAAAAAAAAAAAATTGCGAGAAGCCGAAAATCAGAAGATCCGAGAATTCCCGTTTTGTGGAAAAAAAAAAAAAAAAATTCGAGAATCCGAAAATCCGAAAATCCGAGAATTCTCGTTTTGTGGAAAAAAAAAAAAAACAAAAAAAGGACCAGAAAACCAGAAAACCAGAAAACCAGAAAAAAAAAAAAAAAAATCCCGAGAATCCGAAAATCCAAAAATCTGAGAATTCTCGTTTTGTGGAAAAAAAAAAAAAAAAAAAAAAAAAAAACCCCAAAAGTTCAGTTTAGGTTCGGAAAAAAAAAAAAAAAAAATTCGAGAATCCGAAAATCCGAAATCCGAGAATTCTCGTTTTGTGGAAAAAAAAAAAAAAAAAAAAAAAAAACCAGAAAACCGGAAAACCAGAAAAAAAAAAAAAAAAAAAATCCCGAGAATCCGAAAATCAGAAAATCCGAGAATTCTCGTTTTGTGGAAAAAAAAAAAAAAAAAAAAAAAACCCCAAAAGTTCAGTTTAGGTTTTTTCGGAAAAAAAAAAAAAAAAAAAAAATTCGAGAATCCGAAAATCCGAACATCCGAGAATTCTCGTTTTGTGGAAAAGAAAAAAAAAAAAAAAAAAACCAGAAAACCAGAAAACCAGAAGAAGAAAAAAAAAAAAAAATCCGAGAAGCCGAAAATCAGAAAATCCGAGAATTCCCGTTTTGTGGAAAAAAAAAAAAAAAAAATTTTCGAGAATCCGAAAATCCGAAAATCCGAGAATTGTCGTTTTGTGGAAAAAAAAAAAAAAAAAAACCCGAGAATCCGAAAATCAGAAAATCCAAGAATTTTCGTTTTGTGGAAAAAAAAAAAAAAAAAAAAAAACCCCAAAAATTCAGTTTAGGTTTTTTCGGAAAAAAAAAAAAAAAAAATTCGAGAATCCGAAAATCCGAAAATCCGAGAATTCTCGTTTTGTGGAAAAAGAAAAATAAAAAAAAGAAACCAGAAAACCAGAAAACCAGAAAAAAAAAAAAAAAATCCCGAGAATCCGAAAATCAGAAATCCGAGAATTTTCGTTTTGTGGAAAAAAAAAAAAAAAAAAAAACCCCAAAAGTTCAGTTTAGGTTTTTTCGGAAAAAAAAAAAAAAAAAAAATTCCGAGAATCCGAAAATCCGAAAATCCGAGAATTCTCGTTTTGTGGAAAAAAAAAAAAAAAAAAAAAAAACCCCAAAAGTTCAGTTTAGTTTTTTTCGGAAAAAAAAAAAAAAAAATTCGAGAATCCGAAAATCCGAAAATCCGAGAATTCTCGTTTTGTGGAAAAAGAAAAAAAAAAAAAACCAGAAAACCAGAAAACCAGAAAAAAAAAAAAAAAAAATCCCGAGAATCCGAAAATCAGAAAATCCGAGAATTTTCGTTTTGTGGAAAAAAAAAAAAAAAAAAAAACCCCAAAAGTTCAGTTTAGGTTTCTTCGGAAAAAAAAAAAAAAAAAAATTGCGAGAAGCCGAAAATCAGAAGATCCGAGAATTCCCGTTTTGTGGAAAAAAAAAAAAAAAAATTCGAGAATCCGAAAATCCGAAAATCCGAGAATTCTCGTTTTGTGGAAAAAAAAAAAAAACAAAAAAAGGACCAGAAAACCAGAAAACCAGAAAACCAGAAAAAAAAAAAAAAAAATCCCGAGAATCCGAAAATCCAAAAATCTGAGAATTCTCGTTTTGTGGAAAAAAAAAAAAAAAAAAAAAAAAAAAACCCCAAAAGTTCAGTTTAGGTTCGGAAAAAAAAAAAAAAAAAATTCGAGAATCCGAAAATCCGAAATCCGAGAATTCTCGTTTTGTGGAAAAAAAAAAAAAAAAAAAAAAAAAACCAGAAAACCGGAAAACCAGAAAAAAAAAAAAAAAAAAAATCCCGAGAATCCGAAAATCAGAAAATCCGAGAATTCTCGTTTTGTGGAAAAAAAAAAAAAAAAAAAAAAAACCCCAAAAGTTCAGTTTAGGTTTTTTCGGAAAAAAAAAAAAAAAAAAAAATTCGAGAATCCGAAAATCCGAACATCCGAGAATTCTCGTTTTGTGGAAAAGAAAAAAAAAAAAAAAAAAACCAGAAAACCAGAAAACCAGAAGAAGAAAAAAAAAAAAAAATCCGAGAAGCCGAAAATCAGAAAATCCGAGAATTCCCGTTTTGTGGAAAAAAAAAAAAAAAAAATTTTCGAGAATCCGAAAATCCGAAAATCCGAGAATTGTCGTTTTGTGGAAAAAAAAAAAAAAAAAAACCCGAGAATCCGAAAATCAGAAAATCCAAGAATTTTCGTTTTGTGGAAAAAAAAAAAAAAAAAAAAAAACCCCAAAAATTCAGTTTAGGTTTTTTCGGAAAAAAAAAAAAAAAAAATTCGAGAATCCGAAAATCCGAAAATCCGAGAATTCTCGTTTTGTGGAAAAAGAAAAATAAAAAAAAGAAACCAGAAAACCAGAAAACCAGAAAAAAAAAAAAAAAATCCCGAGAATCCGAAAATCAGAAATCCGAGAATTTTCGTTTTGTGGAAAAAAAAAAAAAAAAAAAAACCCCAAAAGTTCAGTTTAGGTTTTTTCGGAAAAAAAAAAAAAAAAAAAATTCCGAGAATCCGAAAATCCGAAAATCCGAGAATTCTCGTTTTGTGGAAAAAAAAAAAAAAAAAAAAAGGACCAGAAAACCAGAAAACCAGAAAACCAGAAAAAAAAAAAAAAAATCCCGAGAATCCGGAAATCAGAAAATCCGAGAATTCTCGTTTTGTGGAAAAAAAAAAAAAAAAAAAAGAAAAACCAGAAAAACAGAAAAAAAAAAGACCCTCAAAGTTCAGTTTAGGTTTTTTTGGAAAAAAAACAAAAAAAAAATTCGAGAATCCGAAAATCCAAAAATCCGAGAATTCTCGTTTTGTGGAAAAAAAAAAAAAAAAAAAAACAAAAACCTCAAAAGTTCAGTTTAGGTTCGGAAAAAAAAAAAAAAAAAAAAATTCGAGAATCCGAAAATCCGAAAATCCGAGAATTCTCGTTTTGTGGAAAAAAAAAAAAAAAAAAAAAACCAGAAAACCAGAAAACCAGAAAAAAAAAAAAAAAAAATCCCGAAAATCCGAAAATCAGAAAATCCGAGAATTTTCGTCTTGTGGAAAAAAAAAAAAAAAAAAAAAAAACCCAAAAGTTCAGTTTAGGTTTTTTCGGAAAAAAGAAAAAAAAAATTCGAGAATCCGAAAATCCGAACATCCGAGAATTCTCGTATTGTGGAAAAAAAAAAAAAAAAAAAAAAAAACCCCAAATGTTGAGTTTAGGTTTTTTTCGGAAAAAAAAAAAAAAAATTCGAGAATCCGAAAATCCGAACATCCGAGAATTCTCGTTTTGTGGAAAAAAAAAAAAAAAAAACCAGAAAACCAGAAAACCAGAAGAAGAAAAAAAAAAAAAAACCCGAGAAGCCGAAAATCAGAAAATCCGAGAATTCCCGTTTTGTGGAAAAAAAAAAAAAAAAAAACCAGAAAACCAAAAACCAGAAAAAAGAAAAAAAAAAAAAAAATCCGAGAAGCCGAAAATCCGAAAATCCAAGAATTCTCGTTTTGTGGAAAAAAAAAAAAAAAAAAAACCAGAAAACCAGAAACCAGAAAACCAGAAAAAAAAAAAAAAAAAAATTCCGAGAATTCGAAAATCAGAAAATCCGAGAATTCTCGTTTTGTGGAAAAAAAAAAAAAAAAAAAAAAAAAACCCCAAAAGTTCAGTTTAGGTTTTTTCGGAAAAAAAAAAAAAAAAAAATTCGAGAATCCGAAAATCCGAAAATCCGAGATCTCTCGTTTTGTGGGAAAAAAAAAAAAAAAAAACCAGAAAACCAGAAAACCAGAAAACCAGAAAACCGGAAAAAAAAAAAAAATCCCGAGAATCCGAAAATCAGAAAATCCGAGAATTCTCGTTTTGTGGGAAAAAAAAAAAAAAAAAGAAAAACCAGAAAAAAAGAAAAAAAAAAGACCCCAAAAGTTCAGTTTAGGTTTTTTCGGAAAAAAAGAAAAAAAAAAAAATTCTGAGAATCCGAAAATCCGAAAATCCGAGAAGTCTCGTTTTGTGGAAAAAAAAAAAAAAAAAAAAAAAAAACCCCAAAAGTTCAGTTTAGGTTTTTTCGGAAAAAAAAAAAAAAAAATTCGAGAATCCGAAAATCCGAAAATCCGAGAATTCTCGTTTTGTGGAAAAAAAAAAAAAAAAAGAAAAAACCAGAAAACCAGAAAACCAGAAAAAATAAAAAAAAAAAATCCCGAGAATCCGAAAATCAGGAAATCCGAAAATTTTCGTTTTGTGGAAAAAAAAAAAAAAAAAAAAAAAAACCCCAAAAGTTCAGTTTAGGTTTTTTCGGAAAAAAAAAAAAAAAAATTCCGAGAATCCGAAAATCCGAAAATCCGAGAATTCTCGTTTTTTGGAAAAAAAAAAAAAAAAAAAAGGACCAGAAAACCAGAAAACCAGAAAACCAGAAAACCAGAAAAAAAAAAAAAATCCCGAGAATCCGAAAATCAGAAGATCCGAGAATTCTCGTTTTGTGGAAAAAAAAAAAAAAAAAAAAAGAAAAACCAGAAAAACAGAAAGAAAAAAGACCCGAAAAGTTCAGTTTAGGTTTTTTCGGAAAAAAAAAAAAAAAAAAAATTCCGAGAATCAGAAAATCCGAAAATCCGAGAATTCTCGTTTTGTGGAAAAAAAAAAAAAAAAAAAGGGCCAGAAAACCAGAAAACCGGAAAAAAAAAAAAAAAAAAAAAAAAACCCCGAGAATCCGAAGATCCGAAAATCCGAGAATTCTCGTTTTGTGGAAAAAAAAAAAAAAAAAAAAAAAAAACCCCAAATGTTGAGTTTAGGTTTTTTCGGAAAAAAAGAAAAAAAAATTCGAGAATCCGAAAATCCGAACATCCGAGAATTCTCGTTTTGTGGAAAAAAAAAAAAAAAAAAACCAGAAAACCAGAAAACCAGAAGAAGAAAAAAAAAAAAAATCCGAGAAGCCGAAAATCAGAAAATCCGAGAATTCCCGTTTTGTGGAAAAAAAAAAAAAAAAAATTTTCGAGAATCCGAAAATCCGAAAATCCGAGAATTGTCGTTTTGTGGAAAAAAAAAAAAAAAAAAAAAACCCGAGAATCCGAAAATCAGAAAATCCAAGAATTTTCGTTTTGTGGAAAAAAAAAAAAAAAAAAAAAAAAAACCCCAAGAATTCGATTTAGGTTTTTTCGGAAAAAAAAAAAAAAAAAATTCGAGAATCCGAAAATCCAAAAATCCGAGAATTCTCGTTTTGTGGAAAAAGAAAAATAAAAAAAAAAAACCAGAAAACCAGAAAACCAGAAAAAAAAAAAAAAAAAAATCCCGAGAATCCGAAAATCAGAAATCCGAGAATTTTCGTTTTGTGGAAAAAAAAAAAAAAAAAAAAACCCCAAAAGTTCAGTTTAGGTTTTTTCGGAAAAAAAAAAAAATTCCGAGAATCCGAAAATCCGAAAATCCGAGAATTCTCGTTGTGTGGAAAAAAAAAAAAAAAAAAAAAGGGCCAGAAAACCAGAAAACCAGAAAACCAGAAAACCAGAAAAAAAAAAAAAAAAAAATCCCGAGAATCCGGAAATCAGAAAATCCGAGAATTCTCGTTTTGTGGAAAAAAAAAAAAAGAAAGAAAAACCAGAAAAACAGAAAAAAAAAAGACCCCAAAAGTTCAGTTTAGGTTTTTTTGGAAAAAAAATAAAAAAAAATTCGAGAATCCGATAATCCGAAAATCCGAGAATTCTCGTTTTGTGGAAAAAAAAAAAAAAAACAAAAAAAGGACCAGAAAACCAGAAAACCGGAAAAAAAAAAAAAAAAAAAACCCCCGAGAATCCAAAAATCCAAAAATCCGAGAATTCTCGTTTTGTGGAAAAAAAAAAAAAAAAAAAACAGAAACCCCAAAAGTTCAGTTTAGGTTCGGAAAAAAAAAAAAAAAATTCGAGAATCCGAAAATCCGGAAATCCGAGAATTCTCGTTTTGTGGAAAAAAAAAAAAAAAAGAAAAAAACCCCAAAAGTTCAGTTTAGTTTTTTTCGGAAAAAAGAAAAAAAAAAAAAATCCGAGAATTCTCGTATTGTGGAAAAAAAAAAAAAAAAAAAAAAACCCCAAATGTTGAGTTTAGGTTTTTTCGGAAAAAAAAAAAAAAAAAAATTCGAGAATCCGAAAATCCGAACATCCGAGAATTCTCGTTTTGTGGAAAAAAAAAAAAAAAAAAAACCAGAAAACCAGAAAACCAGAAGAAGAAAAAAAAAAAAAAAACCCGAGAAGCCGAAAATGAGAAAATCCGAGAATTCCCGTTTTGTGGAAAAAAAAAAAAAAAAAAAACCAGAAAACCAAAAACCAGAAAAAAGAAAAAAAAAAAAAATCCGAGAAGCCGAAAATCCGAAAATCCAAGAATTCTCGTTTTGTGGAAAAAAAAGGAAAAAAAAAAAACCAGAAAACCAGAAACCAGAAAACCAGAAAAAAAAAAAAATTCCGAGAATCCGAAAATCAGAAAATCCGAGATCTCTCGTTTTGTGGAAGAAAAAAAAAAAAAAAAACCAGAAAACCAGAAAACCAGAAAACCAGAAAACCAGAAAAAAAAAAAAAAAAATCCCGAGAATCCGAAAATCAGAAAATCCGAGAATTCTCGTTTTGTGGAAAAAAAAAAAAAAAAAAAGAAAAACCAGAAAAAAAGGGAAAAAAGACCCCAAAAGTTCAGTTTAGGTTTTTTCGGAAAAAAAAAAAAAAATTCTGAGAATCTGAAAATCCGAAAATCCGAGAAGTCTCGTTTTGTGGAAAAAAAAAAAAAATAAAAAAAAAAACCCCAAAAGTTCAGTTTAGGTTTTTTCGGAAAAAAAAAAAAAAAAAAAATTCGAGAATCCGAAAATCCGAAAATCCGAGAATTCTCGTTTTGTGGAAAAAAAAAAAAAAAAGAAAAAACCAGAAAACCAGAAAACCAGAAAAGATAAAAAAAAGCAAAAAAATCCCGAGAATCCGAAAATCAGAAAATCAGAGAATTCTCGTTTTGTGGAAAAAAAAAAAAAAAAAAAAACCAGAAAACAAGAAAACCAGAAAAAAAAAAAAAATCCCGAGAATCGGAAAATTAGAAAAAGCGAGAATTTTCGTTTTGTGGAAAAAAAAAAAAAAAAAAAAAAAACCCCAAAAAATTCAGTTTAGGTTTTTTCGGAAGAAAAAAAAAAAAAAATTCGACAAACCGAAGATCCGAAAATCCGAGAATTCTCGTTTTGTGGAAAAAAAAAAAAAAAAAAAAAAACCCAAAATGTTGAGTTTAGGTTTTTTCGGAAAAAAAAAAAAAAAAATTCGAGAATCCGAAAATCCGAACCTCCGAGAATTCCCGTTTTGTGGAAAAAAAAAAAAAAACCAGAAAACCAGAAACCAGAAAACCAGAAAAAAAAAAAAAAAAAATCCGAGAATCCGAAAATCCGAAAATCGGAGAATTCTCGTTTTGTGGAAAAAGAAAAATAAAAAAGAAAAACCAGAAAACCAGAAAACCAGAAAAAAAAAAAAAAAAAAATCCCGGGAATCCAAAAATCAGAAATCCGAGAATTTTCGTTTTGTGGAAAAAAAAAAAAAAAAAAAAAAACCCCAAAAGTTCAGTTTAGGTTTTTTCGGAAAAAAAAAAAAAAAAAATTCCGAGAATCCGAAAATCCGAAAATCCGAGAATTCTCGTTTTGTGGAAAAAAAAAAAAAAAAAAAAGGACCAGAAAACCAGAAAACCAGAAAACCAGAAAACCAGAAAAAAAAAAAAAAAAAAATCCCGAGAATCCGAAAATCAGAAAATCCGGGAATTCTCGTTTTGTGGAAAAAAAAAAAAAAAAAGAAAAACCAGAAAAACAGAAAAAAAAAAGACCCCAAAAAGTTCAGTTTAGGTTTTTTTGGAAAAAAAAAAAAAAAAAATTCGAGAATCCGAAAATCCGAAAATCCGAGAATTCTCGTTTTGTGGAAAAAAAAAAAAAACAAAAAAAGGACCAGAAAACCAGAAAACCAGAAAACCAGAAAAAAAAAGAAAAAAAAAACCCCCGAGAATCCGAAAATCCAAAAATCCGAGAATTCTTGTTTTGTGAAAAAAAAAAAAAAAAAAAAAAAAAACCCCAAAAGTTCAGTTTAGGTTCGGAAAAAAAAAAAAAAAAAATTCGAGAATCCGAAAATCCGAAAATCCGAGAATTCTCGTTTTGTGGAAAAAAAAAAAAAAAAAACCAGAAAACCAGAAAACCAGAAAAAAAAAAAAAAAAATCCCGAGAATCCGAAAATCAGAAAATCCGAGAATTTTCGTTTTGTGGAAAAAAAAAAAAAAAAAAAAAACCCCAAAAAGGGCAGTTTAGGTTTTTTCGGAAAAAAGAAAAAAAAAAAATTCGAGAATCCGAAAATCCGAAAATCCGAGAAGTCTCGTTTTGTGGAAAAAAAAAAAAGAAAAAAAAAAACCCCAAAAGTTCAGTTTAGGTTTTTTCGGAAAAACAAAAAAAAAAAAAAAATTCGACAATCCGAAAATCCGAAAATCCGAGAATTCTCGTTTTGTGGAAAAAAAAAAAAAAAAAAAAACCAGAAATCCAGAAAACCAGAAAAAAAAAAAAGAAAAAAATCCCGAGAATCCGAAAATCCGAAAATCCGAGAATTTTCGTTTTGTGGAAAAAAAAAAAAAAAAAAAAAACCCCAAAAAGGGCAGTTTAGGTTTTTTCGGAAAAAAGAAAAAAAAAAAATTCGAGAATCCGAAAATCCGAAAATCCGAGAAGTCTCGTTTTGTGGAAAAAAAAAAAAGAAAAAAAAAAACCCCAAAAGTTCAGTTTAGGTTTTTTCGGAAAAACAAAAAAAAAAAAAAAATTCGACAATCCGAAAATCCGAAAATCCGAGAATTCTCGTTTTGTGGAAAAAAAAAAAAAAAAAAAAACCAGAAATCCAGAAAACCAGAAAAAAAAAAAAGAAAAAAATCCCGAGAATCCGAAAATCCGAAAATCCGAGAATTTTCGTTTTGTGGAAAAAAAAAAAAAAAAAAAAAAAAACCCCTAAAGTTCAGTTTAGTTTTTTTCGGAAAAAAAAAAAAAAAAAAAATTCGAGAATCCGAGAATCCGAAAATCCGAGAATTCTCGTTTTGTGGAAAAAAAAAAAAAAAAAAACCAGAAAACCAGAAAACCAGAAAACCAGAAAACCGGAAAAAAAAAAAAAATCCCGAGAATCCGAAAATCAGAAAATCCGAGAATTCTCGTTTTGTGGGCAAAAAAAAAAAAAAAAAGAAAAACCAGAAAAAAAGAAAAAAAAAAGACCCCAAAAGTTCAGTTTAGGTTTTTTCGGAAAAAAAGAAAAAAAAAAAAATTCTGAGAATCCGAAAATCCGAAAATCCGAGAAGTCTCGTTTTGTGGAAAAAAAAAAAAAAAAAAAAAAAAACCCCAAAAGTTCAGTTTAGGTTTTTTCGGAAAAAAAAAAAAAAAAAATTCGAGAATCCGAAAATCCGAAAATCCGAGAATTCTCGTTTTGTGGAAAAAAAAAAAAAAAAAGAAAAAACCAGAAAACCAGAAAACCAGAAAAAATAAAAAAAAAAAAATCCCGAGAATCCGAAAATCAGAAAATCCGAAAATTTTCGCTTTGTGGAAAAAAAAAAAAAAAAAAAAAAAAACCCCAAAAGTTCAGTTTAGGTTTTTTCGGAAAAAAAAAAAAAAAAAATCCGAGAATCCGAAAATCCGAAAATCCGAAAATCCGAGATCTCTCGTTTTGTGGGAAAAAAAAAAAAAAAAAACCAGAAAACCAGAAAACCAGAAAACCAGAAAACCGGAAAAAAAAAAAAAATCCCGAGAATCCGAAAATCAGAAAATCCGAGAATTCTCGTTTTGTGGGAAAAAAAAAAAAAAAAAAGAAAAACCAGAAAAAAAGAAAAAAAAAAGACCCCAAAAGTTCAGTTTAGGTTTTTTCGGAAAAAAAGAAAAAAAATAAAATTCTGAGAATCCGAAAATCCGAAAATCCGAGAAGTCTCGTTTTGTGGAAAAAAAAAAAAAAAAAAAAAAAAAACCCCAAAAGTTCAGTTTAGGTTTTTTCGGAAAAAAAAAAAAAAAAAATTCGAGAATCCGAAAATCCGAAAATCCGAGAATTCTCGTTTTGTGGAAAAAAAAAAAAAAAAAGAAAAAACCAGAAAACCAGAAAACCAGAAAAAATAAAAAAAAAAAAATCCCGAGAATCCGAAAATCAGAAAATCCGAAAATTTTCGTTTTGTGGAAAAAAAAAAAAAAAAAAAAAAAAACCCCAAAAGTTCAGTTTAGGTTTTTTCGGAAAAAAAAAAAAAAAAATTCCGAGAATCCGAAAATCCGAAAATCCGAGAATTCTCGTTTTTTGGAAAAAAAAAAAAAAAAAAAAGGACCAGAAAACCAGAAAACCAGAAAACCAGAAAACCAGAAAAAAAAAAAAATCCCGAGAATCCGAAAATCAGAAGATCCGAGAATTCTCGTTTTGTGGAAAAAAAAAAAAAAAAAAAAAGAAAAACCAGAAAAACAGAAAGAAAAAAGACCCGAAAAGTTCAGTTTAGGTTTTTTCGGAAAAAAAAAAAAAAAAAAAAATTCCGAGAATCAGAAAATCCGAAAATCCGAGAATTCTCGTTTTGTGGAAAAAAAAAAAAAAAAAAAGGGCCAGAAAACCAGAAAACCGGACAAAAAAAAAAAAAAAAAAAAAAAACCCCGAGAATCCGAAGATCCGAAAATCCGAGAATTCTCGTTTTGTGGAAAAAAAAAAAAAAAAAAAAAAAAACCCCAAATGTTGAGTTTAGGTTTTTTCGGAAAAAAAGAAAAAAAAATTCGAGAATCCGAAAATCCGAACATCCGAGAATTCTCGTTTTGTGGAAAAAAAAAAAAAAAAAAAACCAGAAAACCAGAAAACCAGAAGAAGAAAAAAAAAAAAAAATCCGAGAAGCCGAAAATCAGAAAATCCGAGAATTCCCGTTTTGTGGAAAAAAAAAAAAATTTTTTTTCGAGAATCCGAAAATCCGAAAATCCGAGAATTGTCGTTTTGTGGAAAAAAAAAAAAAAAAAAAAACCCGAGAATCCGAAAATCAGAAAATCCAAGAATTTTCGTTTTGTGGAAAAAAAAAAAAAAAAAAAAAAAAACCCCAAGAATTCGATTTAGGTTTTTTCGGAAAAAAAAAAAAAAAAAATTCGAGAATCCGAAAATCCAAATATCCGAGAATTCTCGTTTTGTGGAAAAAGAAAAATAAAAAAAAAAAACCAGAAAACCAGAAAACCAGAAAAAAAAAAAAAAAAAAAATCCCGAGAATCCGAAAATCAGAAATCCGAGAATTTTCGTTTTGTGGAAAAAAAAAAAAAAAAAAAAACCCCAAAAGTTCAGTTTAGGTTTTTTCGGAAAAAAAAAAAAAATTCCGAGAATCCGAAAATCCGAAAATCCGAGAATTCTCGTTTTGTGGAAAAAAAAAAAAAAAAAAAAAAGGGCCAGAAAACCAGAAAACCAGAAAACCAGAAAACCAGAAAAAAAAAAAAAAAAAAATCCCGAGAATCCGGAAATCAGAAAATCCGAGAATTCTCGTTTTGTGGAAAAAAAAAAAAAGAAAGAAAAACCAGAAAAACAGAAAAAAAAAAGACCCCAAAAGTTCAGTTTAGGTTTTTTTGGAAAAAAAATAAAAAAAAATTCGAGAATCCGATAATCCGAAAATCCGAGAATTCTCGTTTTGTGGAAAAAAAAAAAAAACAAAAAAAGGACCAGAAAACCAGAAAACCGGAAAAAAAAAAAAAAAAAAAAAACCCCGAGAATCCAAAAATCCAAAAATCCGAGAATTCTCGTTTTGTGGAAAAAAAAAAAAAAAAAAAACAGAAACCCCAAAAGTTCAGTTTAGGTTCGGAAAAAAAAAAAAAAAATTCGAGAATCCGAAAATCCGGAAATCCGAGAATTCTCGTTTTGTGGAAAAAAAAAAAAAAAAGAAAAAAACCCCAAAAGTTCAGTTTAGTTTTTTTCGGAAAAAAGAAAAAAAAAAAAAATCCGAGAATTCTCGTATTGTGGAAAAAAAAAAAAAAAAAAAAGGACCAGAAAACCAGAAAACCAGAAAACCAGAAAACCAGAAAAAAAAAAAAAAAAATCCCGAGAATCCGAAAATCAGAAAATCCGGGAATTCTCGTTTTGTGGAAAAAAAAAAAAAAAAAGAAAAACCAGAAAAACAGAAAAAAAAAAGACCCCAAAAAGTTCAGTTTAGGTTTTTTTGGAAAAAAAAAAAAAAAAAATTCGAGAATCCGAAAATCCGAAAATCCGAGAATTCTCGTTTTGTGGAAAAAAAAAAAAACAAAAAAAGGACCAGAAAACCAGAAAACCAGAAAACCCGAAAAAAAAAAAAAAAAAAAAACCCCGAGAATCCGAAAATCCAAAAATCCGAGAATTCTTGTTTTGTGAAAAAAAAAAAAAAAAAAAAAAAAAAACCCCAAAAGTTCAGTTTAGGTTCGGAAAAAAAAAAAAAAAAAAATTCGAGAATCCGAAAATCCGAAAATCCGAGAATTCTCGTTTTGTGGAAAAAAAAAAAAAAAAAACCAGAAAACCAGAAAACCAGAAAAAAAAAAAAAAAAATCCCGAGAATCCGAAAATCAGAAAATCCGAGAATTTTCGTTTTGTGGAAAAAAAAAAAAAAAAAAAAAACCCCAAAAAGGGCAGTTTAGGTTTTTTCGGAAAAAAGAAAAAAAAAATTCGAGAATCCGAAAATCCGAAAATCCGAGAAGTCTCGTTTTGTGGAAAAAAAAAAAAGAAAAAAAAAAACCCCAAAAGTTCAGTTTAGGTTTTTTCGGAAAAACAAAAAAAAAAAAAAAATTCGACAATCCGAAAATCCGAAAATCCGAGAATTCTCGTTTTGTGGAAAAAAAAAAAAAAAAAAAAACCAGAAATCCAGAAAACCAGAAAAAAAAAAAAGAAAAAAATCCCGAGAATCCGAAAATCCGAAAATCCGAGAATTTTCGTTTTGTGGAAAAAAAAAAAAAAAAAAAAAAAACCCCTAAAGTTCAGTTTAGTTTTTTTCGGAAAAAAAAAAAAAAAAAAAATTCGAGAATCCGAAAATCCGAAAATCCGAGAATTCTCGTTTTGTGGAAAAAAAAAAAAAAAAAACCAGAAAACCAGAAAACCAGAAAACCAGAAAACCGGAAAAAAAAAAAAATCCCGAGAATCCGAAAATCAGAAAATCCGAGAATTCTCGTTTTGTGGGAAAAAAAAAAAAAAAAAAGAAAAACCAGAAAAAAAGAAAAAAAAAAGACCCCAAAAGTTCAGTTTAGGTTTTTTCGGAAAAAAAGAAAAAAAAAAAAATTCTGAGAATCCGAAAATCCGAAAATCCGAGAAGTCTCGTTTTGTGGAAAAAAAAAAAAAAAAAAAAAAAAAACCCCAAAAAGTTCAGTTTAGGTTTTTTCGGAAAAAAAAAAAAAAAAAATTCGAGAATCCGAAAATCCGAAAATCCGAGAATTCTCGTTTTGTGGAAAAAAAAAAAAAAAAAGAAAAAACCAGAAAACCAGAAAACCAGAAAAAATAAAAAAAAAAAAATCCCGAGAATCCGAAAATCAGAAAATCCGACAATTTTCGTTTTGTGGAAAAAAAAAAAAAAAAAAAAAACCCCAAAAGTTCAGTTTAGGTTTTTTCGGAAAAAAAAAAAAAAAAATTCGGAGAATCCGAAAATCCGAAAATCCGAAAATCCGAGATCTCTCGTTTTGTGGGAAAAAAAAAAAAAAAAAACCAGAAAACCAGAAAACCAGAAAACCAGAAAACCGGAAAAAAAAAAAAAATCCCGAGAATCCGAAAATCAGAAAATCCGAGAATTCTCATTTTGTGGGAAAAAAAAAAAAAAAAAGAAAAACCAGAAAAAAAGAAAAAAAAAAGACCCCAAAAGTTCAGTTTAGGTTTTTTCGGAAAAAAAGAAAAAAAAAAAAATTCTGAGAATCCGAAAATCCGAAAATCCGAGAAGTCTCGTTTTGTGGAAAAAAAAAAAAAAAAAAAAAAAAAACCCCAAAAGTTCAGTTTAGGTTTTTTCGGAAAAAAAAAAAAAAAAAATTCGAGAATCCGAAAATCCGAAAATCCGAGAATTCTCGTTTTGTGGAAAAAAAAAAAAAAAAAGAAAAAACCAGAAAACCAGAAAACCAGAAAAAATAAAAAAAAAAAAATCCCGAGATTCCGAAAATCAGAAAATCCGAAAATTTTCGTTTTGTGGAAAAAAAAAAAAAAAAAAAAAAAAACCCCAAAAGTTCAGTTTAGGTTTTTTCGGAAAAAAAAAAAAAAAATTCCGAGAATCCGAAAATCCGAAAATCCGAGAATTCTCGTTTTTTGGAAAAAAAAAAAAAAAAAAAAGGACCAGAAAACCAGAAAACCAGAAAACCAGAAAACCAGAAAAAAAAAAAAAATCCCGAGAATCCGAAAATCAGAAGATCCGAGAATTCTCGTTTTGTGGAAAAAAAAAAAAAAAAAAAAGAAAAACCAGAAAAACAGAAAGAAAAAAGACCCGAAAAGTTCAGTTTAGGTTTTTTCGGAAAAAAAAAAAAAAAAAAAAATTCCGAGAATCAGAAAATCCGAAAATCCGAGAATTCTCGTTTTGTGGAAAAAAAAAAAAAAAAAAAGGGCCAGAAAACCAGAAAACCGGAAAAAAAAAAAAAAAAAAAAAAAACCCCGAGAATCCGAAGATCCGAAAATCCGAGAATTCTCGTTTTGTGGAAAAAAAAAAAAAAAAAAAAAAAACCCCAAATGTTGAGTTTAGGTTTTTTCGGAAAAAAAGAAAAAAAAATTCGAGAATCCGAAAATCCGAACATCCGAGAATTCTCGTTTTGTGGAAAAAAATAAAAAAAAAAAACCAGAAAACCAGAAAACCAGAAGAAGAAAAAAAAAAAAAAATCCGAGAAGCCGAAAATCAGAAAATCCGAGAATTCCCGTTTTGTGGAAAAAAAAAAAAAATTTTTTTTCGAGAATCCGAAAATCCGAAAATCCGAGAATTGTCGTTTTGTGGAAAAAAAAAAAAAAAAAAAAACCCGAGAATCCGAAAATCAGAAAATCCAAGAATTTTCGTTTTGTGGAAAAAAAAAAAAAAAAAAAAAAAACCCCAAGAATTCGATTTAGGTTTTTTCGGAAAAAAAAAAAAAAAAAATTCGAGAATCCGAAAATCCAAAAATCCGAGAATTCTCGTTTTGTGGAAAAAGAAAAATAAAAAAAAAAAACCAGAAAACCAGAAAACCAGAAAAAAAAAAAAAAAAAAAATCCCGAGAATCCGAAAATCAGAAATCCGAGAATTTTCGTTTTGTGGAAAAAAAAAAAAAAAAAAAACCCCAAAAGTTCAGTTTAGGTTTTTTCGGAAAAAAAAAAAAAAAATTCCGAGAATCCGAAAATCCGAAAATCCGAGAATTCTCGTTTTGTGGAAAAAAAAAAAAAAAAAAAAAGGGCCAGAAAACCAGAAAACCAGAAAACCAGAAAACCAGAAAAAAAAAAAAAAAAAATCCCGAGAATCCGGAAATCAGAAAATCCGAGAATTCTCGTTTTGTGGAAAAAAAAAAAAAAGAAAGAAAAACCAGAAAAACAGAAAAAAAAAAGACCCCAAAAGTTCAGTTTAGGTTTTTTTGGAAAAAAAATAAAAAAAAATTCGAGAATCCGATAATCCGAAAATCCGAGAATTCTCGTTTTGTGGAAAAAAAAAAAAAAAAAAAACAGAAACCCCAAAAGTTCAGTTTAGGTTCGGAAAAAAAAAAAAAAAATTCGAGAATCCGAAAATCCGGAAATCCGAGAATTCTCGTTTTGTGGAAAAAAAAAAAAAAAAGAAAAAAACCCCAAAAGTTCAGTTTAGTTTTTTTCGGAAAAAAGAAAAAAAAAAAAAATCCGAGAATTCTCGTATTGTGGAAAAAAAAAAAAAAAAAAAAAAACCCCAAATGTTGAGTTTAGGTTTTTTCGGAAAAAAAAAAAAAAAAAAATTCGAGAATCCGAAAATCCGAACATCCGAGAATTCTCGTTTTGTGGAAAAAAAAAAAAAAAAAAAAACCAGAAAACCAGAAAACCAGAAGAAGAAAAAAAAAAAAAAAACCCGAGAAGCCGAAAATGAGAAAATCCGAGAATTCCCGTTTTGTGGAAAAAAAAAAAAAAAAAAAACCAGAAAACCAAAAACCAGAAAAAAGAAAAAAAAAAAATTCGAGAAGCCGAAAATCCGAAAATCCAAGAATTCTCGTTTTGTGGAAAAAAAAGGAAAAAAAAAAAACCAGAAAACCAGAAACCAGAAAACCAGAAAAAAAAAAAAAAATTCCGAGAATCCGAAAATCAGAAAATCCGAGAATTCTCGTTTTGTGGAAAAAAGAAAAAAAAAAAAAAACCCCAAAAGTTCAGTTTAGGTTTTTTCGGAAAAAAAAAAAAAAAATTCGAGAATCCGAAAATCCGAAAATCCGAGATCTCTCGTTTTGTGGAAGAAAAAAAAAAAAAAAAAAACCAGAAAACCAGAAAACCAGAAAACCAGAAAACCAGAAAAAAAAAAAAAAATCCCGAGAATCCGAAAATCAGAAAATCCGAGAATTCTCGTTTTGTGGAAAAAAAAAAAAAAAAAAGAAAAACCAGAAAAAAAGGGAAAAAAGACCCCAAAAGTTCAGTTTAGGTTTTTTCGGAAAAAAAAAAAAAAAATTCTGAGAATCTGAAAATCCGAAAATCCGAGAAGTCTCGTTTTGTGGAAAAAAAAAAAAAATAAAAAAAAAAACCCCAAAAGTTCAGTTTAGGTTTTTTCGGAAAAAAAAAAAAAAAAAAAATTCGAGAATCCGAAAATCCGAAAATCCGAGAATTCTCGTTTTGTGGAAAAAAAAAAAAAAAAAGAAAAAACCAGAAAACCAGAAAACCAGAAAAGATAAAAAAAAGCAAAAAAATCCCGAGAATCCGAAAATCAGAAAATCCGAGAATTTTCGTTTTGTGGAAAAAAAAAAAAAAAAAAAAAAACCCCAAAAGTTCAGTTTAGGTTTTTTCGGAAAAAAAAACAAAAAAAAATTCCGAGAATCCGAAAATCCGAAAATCCGAGAATTCTCGTTTTGTGGAAAAAAAAAAAAAAAAAAAAAACCAGAAAACAAGAAAACCAGAAAAAAAAAAAAAATCCCGAGAATCGGAAAATTAGAAAAAGCGAGAATTTTCGTTTTGTGGAAAAAAAAAAAAAAAAAAAAAAAACACCAAAAAATTCAGTTTAGGTTTTTTCGGAAGAAAAAAAAAAAAAAAATTCGACAAACCGAAGATCCGAAAATCCGAGAATTCTCGTTTTGTGGAAAAAAAAAAAAAAAAAAAAAACCCAAAATGTTGAGTTTAGGTTTTTTCGGAAAAAAAAAAAAAAAAATTCGAGAATCCGAAAATCCGAACATCCGAGAATTCCCGTTTTGTGGAAAAAAAAAAAAAAAACCAGAAAACCAGAAACCAGAAAACCAGAAAAAAAAAAAAAAAAAAATCCGAGAATCCGAAAATCCGAAAATCGGAGAATTCTCGTTTTGTGGAAAAAGAAAAATAAAAAAAAAAAACCAGAAAACCAGAAAACCAGAAAAAAAAAAAAAAAAAAATCCCGAGAATCCGAAAATCAGAAATCCGAGAATTTTCGTTTTGTGGAAAAAAAAAAAAAAAAAAAAACCCCAAAAGTTCAGTTTAGGTTTTTTCGGAAAAAAAAAAAAAAAAAAATTCCGAGAATCCGAAAATCCGAAAATCCGAGAATTCTCGTTTTGTGGAAAAAAAAAAAAAAAAAAAAGGACCAGAAAACCAGAAAACCAGAAAACCAGAAAACCAGAAAAAAAAAAAAAAAAAATCCCGAGAATCCGGAAATCAGAAAATCCGAGAATTCTCGTTTTGTGGAAAAAAAAAAAAAGAAAGAAAAACCAGAAAAACAGAAAAAAAAAAGACCCCAAAAAGTTCAGTTTAGGTTTTTTTGGAAAAAAAAAAAAAAAAATTCGAGAATCCGAAAATCCGAAAATCCGAGAATTCCCGTTTTGTGGAAAAAAAAAAAAACAAAAAAAGGACCAGAAAACCAGAAAACCAGAAAACCAGAAAAAAAAAAAAAAAAAAAAACCCCGAGAATCCAAAAATCCAAAAATCCGAGAATTCTTGTTTTGTGAAAAAAAAAAAAAAAAAAAAAAAAAAAACCCCAAAAGTTCAGTTTAGGTTCGGAAAAAAAAAAAAAAAAAAATTCGAGAATCCGAAAATCCGAAAATCCGAGAATTCTCGTTTTGTGGAAAAAAAAAAAAAAAAAAACCAGAAAACCAGAAAACCAGAAAAAAAAAAAAAAAAATCCCGAGAATCCGAAAATCAGAAAATCCGAGAATTTTCGTTTTGTGGAAAAAAAAAAAAAAAAAAAAAAACCCCCAAAAGGGCAGTTTAGGTTTTTTCGGAAAAAAGAAAAAAAAAAATTCGAGAATCCGAAAATCCGAAAATCCGAGAAGTCTCGTTTTGTGGAAAAAAAAAAAAGAAAAAAAAAAACCCCAAAAGTTCAGTTTAGGTTTTTTCGGAAAAACAAAAAAAAAAAAAAAATTCGACAATCCGAAAATCCGAAAATCCGAGAATTCTCGTTTTGTGGAAAAAAAAAAAAAAAAAAAAACCAGAAATCCAGAAAACCAGAAAAAAAAAAAGAAAAAAATCCCGAGAATCCGAAAATCCGAAAATCCGAGAATTTTCGTTTTGTGGAAAAAAAAAAAAAAAAAAAAAAACCCCTAAAGTTCAGTTTAGTTTTTTTCGGAAAAAAAAAAAAAGAAAAAAATTCGAGAATCCGAAAATCCGAAAATCCGAGAATTCTCGTTTTGTGGAAAAAAAAAAAAAAAAAAACCAGAAAACCAGAAAACCAGAAAAAAAAAAAAAAATCCCGAGAATCCGAAAATCAGAAAATCCGAGAATTCTCGTTTTGGGGAAAAAAAAAAAAAAGAAAAGCCAGAAAAACAGAAAAAAAAAAGACCCCAAAAGTTCAGTTTAGGTTTTTTCAGAAAAAAAAAAAAAAAAAAAATGAGAATCCGAAAATCCGAAAATCCGAGAGGTCTCGTTTTGTGGAAAAAAAAAAAAAAAAAAAAAAACCCCAAAAGTTCAGTTTAGGTTTTTTCGGAAAAAAAAATAAAAAAAAATTCGAGAATCCGAAAATCCGAAAATCCGGGAATTCTCGTTTTGTGGCAAAAAAAAAAAAAAAAAAAAAAACCAGAAAACCAGAAAACCAGAAAAAAAAAAAAAAAAACCCCAAAAGTTCAGTTTAGGTTTTTTCGGAAAAAAAAAAAAAAAAAATTCCGAGAATCCGAAAATCCGAAAATCCGAGAATTCTCGTTTTGTGGAAAAAAAAAAAAAAAAAAAAGGACCAGAAAACCAGAAAACCAGAAAACCAGAAAACCAGAAAAAAAAAAAAAAAAAATCCCGAGAATCCGGAAATCAGAAAATCCGAGAATTCTCGTTTTGTGGAAAAAAAAAAAAAGAAAGAAAAACCAGAAAAACAGAAAAAAAAAAGACCCCAAAAAGTTCAGTTTAGGTTTTTTTGGAAAAAAAAAAAAAAAAATTCGAGAATCCGAAAATCCGAAAATCCGAGAATTCCCGTTTTGTGGAAAAAAAAAAAACAAAAAAAGGACCAGAAAACCAGAAAACCAGAAAACCAGAAAAAAAAAAAAAAAAAAACCCCGAGAATCCAAAAATCCAAAAATCCGAGAATTCTTGTTTTGTGAAAAAAAAAAAAAAAAAAAAAAAAACCCCAAAAGTTCAGTTTAGGTTCGGAAAAAAAAAAAAAAAAAATCCCGAGAATCCGAAAATCAGAAAATCCGAGAATTTTCGTTTTGTGGAAAAAAAAAAAAAAAAAAAAAAACCCCCAAAAGGGCAGTTTAGGTTTTTTCGGAAAAAAGAAAAAAAAAAATTCGAGAATCCGAAAATCCGAAAATCCGAGAAGTCTCGTTTTGTGGAAAAAAAAAAAAGAAAAAAAAAAACCCCAAAAGTTCAGTTTAGGTTTTTTCGGAAAAACAAAAAAAAAAAAAAATTCGACAATCCGAAAATCCGAAAATCCGAGAATTCTCGTTTTGTGGAAAAAAAAAAAAAAAAAAAACCAGAAATCCAGAAAACCAGAAAAAAAAAAAAGAAAAAAATCCCGAGAATCCGAAAATCCGAAAATCCGAGAATTTTCGTTTTGTGGAAAAAAAAAAAAAAAAAAAAAAAACCCCTAAAGTTCAGTTTAGTTTTTTTCGGAAAAAAAAAAAAAAAAAATTCGAGAATCCGAAAATCCGAAAATCCGAGAATTCTCGTTTTGTGGAAAAAAAAAAAAAAAAAACCAGAAAACCAGAAAACCAGAAAAAAAAAAAAAAATCCCGAGAATCCGAAATTCAGAAAATCCGAGAATTCTCGTTTTGTGGAAAAAAAAAAAAAAACAAAAAAAGGACCAGAAAACCAGAAAACCAGAAAACCAGAAAAAAAAAAAAAAAAAAACCCCGAGAATCCGAAAATCCAAAAATCCGAGAATTCTTGTTTTGTGGAAAAAAAAAAAAAAAAACCAGAAAACCAGAAAACCAGAAAAAAAAAAAAGAAAAAAATCCCGAGAATCGAAAAATCAGAAAATCCGAGAATTTTCGTTTTGTTGAAAAGAAAAAGAAAAAAAAAAAAAACCCCTAAAGTTCAGTTTAGTTTTTTTCGGAAAAAAAAAAAAAGAAAAAAATTCGAGAATCCGAAAATCCGAAAATCCGAGAATTCTCGTTTTGTGGAAAAAAAAAAAAAAAAAAACCAGAAAACCAGAAAACCAGAAAAAAAAAAAAAAAAATCCCGAGAATCCGAAAATCAGAAAATCCGAGAATTCTCGTTTTGGGGAAAAAAAAAAAAAAAGAAAAGCCAGAAAAACAGAAAAAAAAAAGACCCCAAAAGTTCAGTTTAGGTTTTTTCAGAAAAAAAAAAAAAAAAAATGAGAATCCGAAAATCCGAAAATCCGAGAGGTCTCGTTTTGTGGAAAAAAAAAAAAAAAAAAAAAACCCCAAAAGTTCAGTTTAGGTTTTTTCGGAAAAAAAAATAAAAAAAAATTCGAGAATCCGAAAATCCGAAAATCCGAGAATTCTCGTTTTGTGGCAAAAAAAAAAAAAAAAAAAAAAACCAGAAAACCAGAAAACCAGAAAAAAAAAAAAAAAAAAATCCCGAGAATCCGAAAATCAGAAAATCCGAGAATTCTCGTTTTGTGGAAAAAAAAAAAAAAAAAAAAAGGACCAGAAAACCAGAAAACCAGAAAACCAGAAAACCAGAAAACAAGAAAAAAAAAAAAAAAAAATCCCGAGAATCCGAAAATCAGAAAATCCGAGAATTCTCGTTTTGTGGAGAAAAAAAAAAAAAAAAAGAAAAACAAGAAAAACAAAAAAAAAAAGACCCAAAAAGTTCAGTTTAGGTTTTTTCGGAAAAAAAAAAAAAAAAAAAAATTCTGAGAATCCGAAAATCCGAAAATCCGAGAAGTCTCGTTTTGTGGAAAAAAAAAAAAAAATAAATAAAAAACCCCGAAAGTTCAGTTTAGGTTTTTTCGGAAAAAAAAAAAAAAAAAATTCGAGAATCCGAAAATCCGAAAATCCGAGAATTCTCGTTTTGTGGGAAAAAAAAAAAAAAAACCAGAAAACCAGAAAACCAGAAAAAAAAAAAAAAAAATCCCGAGAATCCGAAAATCAGAAAATCCGAGAATTCTCGTTTTGTGGAAAAAAAAAAAAAAAAAAAAAAACCCCAAAAGTTCAGTTTAGGTTTTTTCGGCAAAAAAAAAAAAAAAAATTCCGAGAATCCGAAAATCCAAAAATCCGAGAATTCTCGTTTTGTGGAAAAAAAAAAAAAAAAGGACCAGAAAACCAGAAAACCAGAAAACCAGAAAAAAAAAAAAAAAATCCCGAGAATCCGAAATTCAGAAAATCCGAGAATTCTCGTTTTGTGGAAAAAAAAAAAAAAACAAAAAAAGGACCAGAAAACCAGAAAACCAGAAAACCAGAAAAAAAAAAAAAAAAAACCCCCGAGAATCCGAAAATCCAAAAATCCGAGAATTCTTGTTTTGTGGAAAAAAAAAAAAAAAAAACCAGAAAACCAGAAAACCAGAAAAAAAAAAAAGAAAAAAATCCCGAGAATCGAAAAATCAGAAAATCCGAGAATTTTCGTTTTGTTGAAAAGAAAAAGAAAAAAAAAAAAAACCCCTAGAGTTCAGTTTAGTTTTTTTCGGAAAAAAAAAAAAAGAAAAAAATTCGAGAATCCGAAAATCCGAAAATCCGAGAATTCTCGTTTTGTGGAAAAAAAAAAAAAAAAAACCAGAAAACCAGAAAACCAGAAAAAAAAAAAAAAAAATCCCGAGAATCCGAAAATCAGAAAATCCGAGAATTCTCGTTTTGGGGAAAAAAAAAAAAAAAGAAAAGCCAGAAAAACAGAAAAAAAAAAGACCCCAAAAGTTCAGTTTAGGTTTTTTCAGAAAAAAAAAAAAAAAAAAAATGAGAATCCGAAAATCCGAAAATCCGAGAGGTCTCGTTTTGTGGAAAAAAAAAAAAAAAAAAAAAAAAACCCAAAAGTTCAGTTTAGGTTTTTTCGGAAAAAAAAATAAAAAAAAATTCGAGAATCCGAAAATCCGAAAATCCGAGAATTCTCGTTTTGTGGCGAAAAAAAAAAAAAAAAAAAAACCAGAAAACCAGAAAACCAGAAAAAAAAAAAAAAAAAATCCCGAGAATCCGAAAATCAGAAAATCCGAGAATTCTCGTTTTGTGGAAAAAAAAAAAAAAAAAAAAAGGACCAGAAAA
The DNA here is from genome assembly GCA_964036045.1 of Eutreptiella sp. 'Long Island Sound 2002'. Lineage (NCBI taxonomy): Eukaryota > Euglenozoa > Euglenophyceae > Eutreptiales > Eutreptiaceae > Eutreptiella > Eutreptiella sp. 'Long Island Sound 2002'. Next base: position 27,358,056 of record OZ038389.1, read on the forward strand.
CCAGAAAACCAGAAAACCAGAAAACCAGAAAACAAGAAAAAAAAAAAAAAAAATCCCGAGAATCCGAAAATCAGAAAATCCGAGAATTCTCGTTTTGTGGAGAAAAAAAAAAAAAAAAAGAAAAACAAGAAAAACAAAAAAAAAAAGACCCAAAAAGTTCAGTTTAGGTTTTTTCGGAAAAAAAAAAAAAAAAAAAAATTCTGAGAATCCGAAAATCCGAAAATCCGAGAAGTCTCGTTTTGTGGAAAAAAAAAAAAAAAAAAAAAAAACCCCGAAAGTTCAGTTTAGGTTTTTTCGGAAAAAAAAAAAAAAAAAATTCGAGAATCCGAAAATCCGAAAATCCGAGAATTCTCGTTTTGTGGGAAAAAAAAAAAAAAACCAGAAAACCAGAAAACCAGAAAAAAAAAAAAAAAATCCCGAGAATCCGAAAATCAGAAAATCCGAGAATTCTCGTTTTGTGGAAAAAAAAAAAAAAAAAAAAAACCCCAAAAGTTCAGTTTAGGTTTTTTCGGCAAAAAAAAAAAAAAAAATTCCGAGAATCCGAAAATCCAAAAATCCGAGAATTCTCGTTTTGTGGAAAAAAAAAAAAAAAAGGACCAGAAAACCAGAAAACCAGAAAACCAGAAAAAAAAAAAAAAAAATCCCGAGAATCCGAAAATCAGAAAATCCGAGAATTCTCGTTTTGTGGAAAAAAGAAAAAAAAAAGAAAAACCGGAAAAACAGAAAAAAAAAAGACCCCAAAAATTCAGTTTAGGTTTTTTCGGAAAAAAAAAAAAAAAAAAAATTCTGAGAATCCGAAAATCCGAAAATCCGAGAAGTCTGGAAAAAAAAAAAAAAAAAAAAAAAAACCCCAAAAGTTCAGTTTAGGTTTTTTCGGAAAAAAAAAAAAAAAAAAAATTCTGAGAATCCGAAAATCCGAAAATCCGAGAAGTCTCGTTTTGTGGAAAAAAAAAAAAAAAAAAAAAAAAACCCCGAAAGTTCAGTTTAGTTTTTTTCGGAAAAAAAAAAAATAAAAATTCGAGAATCCGAAAATCCGAAAATCGGAGAATTCTCGTTTTGTGGGAAAAAAAAAAAAAAAACCAGAAAACCAGAAAACCAGAAAAAAAAAAAAAAAAATCCCGAGAATCCGAAAATCAGAAAATCCGAGAATTCTCGTTTTGTGGAAAAAAAAAAAAAAAAAAAAAAACCCAAAAGTTCAGTTTAGGTTTTTTCGGCAAAAAAAAAAAAAAAATTCCGAGAATCCGAAAATCCAAAAATCCGAGAATTCTCGTTTTGTGGAAAAAAAAAAAAAAGGACCAGAAAACCAGAAAACCAGAAAACCAGAAAAAAAAAAAAAAAATCCCGAGAATCCGAAAATCAGAAAATCCGAGAATTCTCGTTTTGTGGAAAAAAGAAAAAAAAAAGAAAAACCGGAAAAACAGAAAAAAAAAAGACCCCAAAAATTCAGTTTAGGTTTTTTCGGAAAAAAAAAAAAAAAAAAAATTCTGAGAATCCGAAAATCCGAAAATCCGAGAAGTCTGGAAAAAAAAAAAAAAAAAAAAAAAAAAACCCCAAAAGTTCAGTTTAGGTTTTTTCGGAAAAAAAAAAAAAAAAAATTCGAGAATCCGAAAATCCGAAAATCCGAGAATTCTCGTTTTGTGGGAAAAAAAAAAAAAAAACCAGAAAACCAGAAAACCAGAAAAAAAAAAAAAAAAAAATCCCGAGAATCCGAAAATCAGAAAATCCGAGAATTTTCGTTTTGTTGGAAAAACAAAAAAAAAAAAAAAAAAGCCCCAAAAGTTCAGTTTAGGTTTTTTCGGAAAAAAAAAAAAAATTCCGAGAATCCGAAAATCCGAAAATCCGAGAATTCTCGTTTTGTGGAAAAAAAAAAAAAAAAAAAAAAGGACCAGAAAACCAGAAAACCAGAAAACCAGAAAACCAGAAAACAAGAAAAAAAAAAAAAAAAAATCCCGAGAATCCGAAAATCAGAAAATCCGAGAATTCTCGTTTTGTGGAAAAAAAAAAAAAAGAAAAGAAAAACCAGAAAAACAGAAAAAAAAAAGACCCCAAAGGTTCAGTTTAGGTTTTTTCAGAAAAAAAAAAAAAAAAAATTCTGAGAATCCGAAAATCCGAAAATCCGAGAAGTCTCGTTTTGTGAAAAAAAAAAAAAAAAAAAAAAAAAACCCCAAAAGTTCAGTTTAGGTTTTTTCGGAAAAACAAAAAAAAAAAAAAAATTCGAGAATCCGAAAATCCGAAAATCCGAGAATTCTCGTTTTGTGGAAAAAGGAAAAAAAAAAAAAAAACCAGAAAACCAGAAAACCAGAAAAAAAAAAAAAAAAAAAATCCCGAGAATCCGAAAATCAGAAAATCCGAGAATTTTCGTTTTGTGGAAAAAAAAAAAAAAAAAAAAAAACCCCAAAAGTTCAGTTTAGTTTTTTTCGGAAAAAAAAAAAAAAAAATTCGAGAATCCGAAAATCCGAAAATCCGAGAATTCTCGTTTTGTGGAAAAAAAAAAAAAAAAAAAAAACCAGAAAACCAGAAAACCAGAAAAAAAAAAAAAAAAAAAAACCGAGAATCCGAAAATCAGAAAATCCGAGAATTTTCGTTTTGTGGAAAAAAAAAAAAAAGAAAAAAACACCCCAAAAGTTCAGTTTAGGTTTTTTCGGAAAAAAAAAAAAAAAAAATCCGAGAAGCCGAAAATCGGAAAATCCGAGAATTCCCGTTTTGTGGAAAAAAAAAAAAAAAAATTCGAGAATCCGAAAATCCGAAAATCCGAGAATTCTCGTTTTGTGGAAAAAAAAAAAAAACAAAAAAAGGACCAGAAAACCAGAAAACCAGAAAACCAGAAAACCAGAAAAAAAAAAAAAAAAATCCCGAGAATCCGAAAATCAGAAAATCCGAGAATTCTCGTTTTGTGGAAAAAAAAAAAAAAAAAAAAGGACCAGAAAACCAGAAAACCAGAAAACCAGAAAACCAGAAAACAAGAAAAAAAAAAAAAAAATCCCGAGAATCCGAAAATCAGAAAATCCGAGAATTCTCGTTTTGTGGAGAAAAAAAAAAAAAAAAAAGAAAAACAAGAAAAACAAAAAAAAAAAAACCCAAAAAGTTCAGTTTAGGTTTTTTCGGAAAAAAAAAAAAAAAAAATTCTGAGAATCCGAAAATCCGAAAATCCGAGAAGTCTCGTTTTGTGGAAAAAAAAAAAAAAAAGAAAAAAAACCCCAAAAGTTCAGTTTAGGTTTTTTCGGAAAAAAAAAAAAAAAATTCGAGAATCCGAAAATCCGAAAATCCGAGAATTCTCGTTTTGTGGGGAAAAAAAAAAAAAAACCAGAAAACCAGAAAACCAGAAAAAAAAAAAAAAAAAAATCCCGAGAATCCGAAAATCAAAAAATCCGAGAATTCTCGTTTTGTGGAAAAAAAAAAAAAAAAAAAAAACCCCAAAAGTTCAGTTTAGGTTTTTTTGGCAAAAAAAAGGAAAAAAATTCCGAGAATCCGAAAATCGAAAAATCCGAGAGTTCTCGTTTTGTGGAAAAAAAAAAAAAAAAAGGACCAGAAAACCAGAAAACCAGAAAACCAGAAAAAAAAAAAAAAAAATCCCGAGAATCCGAAAATCAGAAAATCCGAGAATTCTCGTTTTGTGGAAAAAAAAAAAAAAAAAGAAAAACCAGAAAAACAGAAAAAAAAAAGACCCCAAAAGTTCAGTTTAGGTTTTTTCGGAAAAAAAAAAAAAAAAAAAAATTCTGAGAATCCGAAAATCCGAAAATCCGAGAAGTCTCGTTTTGTGGAAAAAAAAAAAAAAAAAAAAAAAAAACCCCAAAAGTTCAGTTTAGGTTTTTTCGGAAAATAAAAAAAAAAAAATTCGAGAATCCGAAAATCCGAAAATCCGAGAATTCTCGTTTTGTGGGAAAAAAAAAAAAAAAAACCAGAAAACCAGAAAACCAGAAAAAAAAAAAAAAAAAAATTCCCGAGAATCCGAAAATCAGAAAATCCGAGAATTTTCGTTTTGTTGGAAAAAAAAAAAAAAAAAAAAAAAACCCCAAAAGTTCAGTTTAGGTTTTTTCGGAAAAAAAAAAAAAAAAAAATTCCGAGAATCCGAAAATCCGAAAATCCGAGAATTCTCGTTTTGTGGAAAAAAAAAAAAAAAAAAAAGGACCAGAAAACCAGAAAACCAGAAAACCAGAAAACCAGAAAACAAGGAAAATAAAAAAAAAAAAAATCCCGAGAATCCGAAAATCAGAAAATCCGAGAATTCTCGTTTTGTGGAAAAAAAAAAAAAAAGAAAAGAAAAACCAGAAAAACAGAAAAAAAAAAGACCCCAAAGGTTCAGTTTAGGTTTTTTCAGAAAAAAAAAAAAAAAAAATTCTGAGAATCCGAAAATCCGAAAATCCGAGAAGTCTCGTTTTGTGAAAAAAAAAAAAAAAAAAAAAAAAAACCCCAAAAGTTCAGTTTAGGTTTTTTCGGAAAAACAAAAAAAAAAAAAAAATTCGAGAATCCGAAAATCCGAAAATCCGAGAATTCTCGTTTTGTGGAAGAAGGAAAAAAAAAAAAAAACCAGAAAACCAGAAAACCAGAAAAAAAAAAAAAAAAAAATCCCGAGAATCCGAAAATCAGAAAATCCGAGAATTTTCGTTTTGTGGAAAAAAAAAAAAAAAAAAAAAAACCCCAAAAGTTCAGTTTAGTTTTTTTCGGAAAAAAAAAAAAAAAAATTCGAGAATCCGAAAATCCGAAAATCCGAGAATTCTCGTTTTGTGGAAAAAAAAAAAAAAAAAAAATCCAGAAAACCAGAAAACCAGAAAAAAAAAAAAAAAAAAAAACCGAGAATCCGAAAATCAGAAAATCCGAGAATTTTCGTTTTGTGGAAAAGGAAAAAAAAGAAAAAAACACCCCAAAAGTTCAGTTTAGGTTTTTTCGGAAAAAAAAAAAAAAAAAATCCGAGAAGCCGAAAATCAGAAAATCCGAGAATTCCCGTTTTGTGGAAAAAAAAAAAAAAAAATTCGAGAATCCGAAAATCCGAAAATCCGAGAATTCTCGTTTTGTGGAAAAAAAAAAAAAACAAAAAAAGGACCAGAAAACCAGAAAACCAGAAAACCAGAAAACCAGAAAAAAAAAAAAAAAATCCCGAGAATCCGAAAATCAGAAAATCCGAGAATTCTCGTTTTGTGGAAAAAAAAAAAAAAAAAAAAAGGACCAGAAAACCAGAAAACCAGAAAACCAGAAAACCAGAAAACAAGAAAAAAAAAAAAAAATCCCGAGAATCCGAAAATCAGAAAATCCGAGAATTCTCGTTTTGTGGAGAAAAAAAAAAAAAAAAAAGAAAAACAAGAAAAACAAAAAAAAAAGACCCAAAAAGTTCAGTTTAGGTTTTTTCGGAAAAAAAAAAAAAAAAATTCTGAGAATCCGAAAATCCGAAAATCCGAGAAGTCTCGTTTTGTGGAAAAAAAAAAAAAAAAAAAAAAAAAACCCCAAAAGTTCAGTTTAGGTTTTTTCGGAAAAAAAAAAAAAAAAAATTCGAGAATCCGAAAATCCGAAAATCCGAGAATTCTCGTTTTGTGGTAAAAAAAAAAAAAAAACCAGAAAACCAGAAAACCAGAAAAAAAAAAAAAAAAAAATCCCGAGAATCCGAAAATCAAAAAATCCGAGAATTCTCGTTTTGTGGAAAAAAAAAAAAAAAAAAAAAACCCCAAAAGTTCAGTTTAGGTTTTTTCGGCAAAAAAAAGGAAAAAAATTCCGAGAATCCGAAAATCCAAAAATCCGAGAATTCTCGTTTTGTGGAAAAAAAAAAAAAAAAAGGACCAGAAAACCAGAAAACCAGAAAACCAGAAAAAAAAAAAAAAAAATCCCGAGAATCCGAAAATCAGAAAATCCGAGAATTCTCGTTTTGTGGAAAAAAAAAAAAAAAAAAGAAAAACCAGAAAAACAGAAAAAAAAAAGACCCCAAAAGTTCAGTTTAGGTTTTTTCGGAAAAAAAAAAAAAAAAAAATTCTGAGAATCCGAAAATCCGAAAATCCGAGAAGTCTCGTTTTGTGGAAAAAAAAAAAAAAAAAAAAAAAAAAACCCCAAAAGTTCAGTTTAGGTTTTTTCGGAAAATAAAAAAAAAAAAATTCGAGAATCCGAAAATCCGAAAATCCGAGAATTCTCGTTTTGTGGGAAAAAAAAAAAAAAAAACCAGAAAACCAGAAAACCAGAAAAAAAAAAAAAAAAAAATTCCCGAGAATCCGAAAATCAGAAAATCCGAGAATTTTCGTTTTGTTGGAAAAAAAAAAAAAAAAAAAAAAACCCCAAAAGTTCAGTTTAGGTTTTTTCGGAAAAAACAAAAAAAAAAAAATTCCGAGAATCCGAAAATCCGAAAATCCGAGAATTCTCGTTTTGTGGAAAAAAAAAAAAAAAAAAAAAGGACCAGAAAACCAGAAAACCAGAAAACCAGAAAACCAGAAAACAAGGAAAATAAAAAAAAAAAAAATCCCGAGAATCCGAAAATTAGAAAATACGAGAATTCTCGTTTTGTGGAAAAAAAAAAAAAAAAAAAGAAAAACCAGAAAAACAGAAAAAAAAAAGATCCCAAAGGTTCAGTTTAGGTTTTTTCAGAAAAAAAAAAAAAAAAAAAAATTCTGAGAATCCGAAAATCCGAAAATCCGAGAAGTCTCACTTTGTGAAAAAAAAAAAAAAAAAAAAAAAAAACCCCAAAAGTTCAGTTTAGGTTGTTTCGGAAAAACAAAAAAAAAAAAAAAATTCGAGAATCCGAAAATCCGAAAATCCGAGAATTCTCGTTTTGTGGGAAAAAAAAAAAAAAAACCAGAAAACCAGAAAACCAGAAAAAAAAAAAAAAAAAAATCCCGAGAATCCGAAAATCAAAAAATCCGAGAATTCTCGTTTTGTGGAAAAAAAAAAAAAAAAAAAAAAACCCAAAAGTTCAGTTTAGGTTTTTTCGGCATAAAAAAGGAAAAAAATTCCGAGAATCCGAAAATCCAAAAATCCGAGAATTCTCGTTTTGTGGAAAAAAAAAAAAAAAAGGACCAGAAAACCAGAAAACCAGAAAACCAGAAAAAAAAAAAAAAATCCCGAGAATCCGAAAATCAGAAAATCCGAGAATTCTCGTTTTGTGGAAAAAAAAAAAAAAAAAAGAAAAACCAGAAAAACAGAAAAAAAAAAGACCCCAAAAGTTCAGTTTAGGTTTTTTCGGAAAAAAAAAAAAAAAAAAATTCTGAGAATCCGAAAATCCGAAAATCCGAGAAGTCTCGTTTTGTGGAAAAAAAAAAAAAAAAAAAAAAAAAACCCCAAAAGTTCAGTTTAGGTTTTTTCGGAAAATAAAAAAAAAAAAAATTCGAGAATCCGAAAATCCGAAAATCCGAGAATTCTCGTTTTGTGGGAAAAAAAAAAAAAAAACCAGAAAACCAGAAAACCAGAAAAAAAAAAAAAAAAAAATTCCCGAGAATCCGAAAATCAGAAAATCCGAGAATTTTCGTTTTGTTGGAAAAAAAAAAAAAAAAAAAAAAACCCCAAAAGTTCAGTTTAGGTTTTTTCGGAAAAAAAAAAAAAAAAAATTCCGAGAATCCGAAAATCCGAAAATCCGAGAATTCTCGTTTTGTGGAAAAAAAAAAAAAAAAAAAGGACCAGAAAACCAGAAAACCAGAAAACCAGAAAACCAGAAAACAAGGAAAATAAAAAAAAAAAAAATCCCGAGAATCCGAAAATCAGAAAATCCGAGAATTCTCGTTTTGTGGAAAAAAAAAAAAAAAGAAAAGAAAAACCAGAAAAACAGAAAAAAAAAAGACCCCAAAGGTTCAGTTTAGGTTTTTTCAGAAAAAAAAAAAAAAAAAAAAATTCTGAGAATCCGAAAATCCGAAAATCCGAGAAGTCTCGTTTTGTGAAAAAAAAAAAAAAAAAAAAAAAAAACCCCAAAAGTTCAGTTTAGGTTGTTTCGGAAAAACAAAAAAAAAAAAAAAATTCGAGAATCCGAAAATCCGAAAATCCGAGAATTCTCGTTTTGTGGAAAAAGGAAAAAAAAAAAAAAACCAGAAAACCAGAAAACCAGAAAAAAAAAAAAAAAAATCCCGGGAATCCGAAAATCAGAAAATCCGAGAATTTTCGTTTTGTGGAAAAAAAAAAAAAAAAAAAAAAAACCCCAAAAGTTCAGTTTAGTTTTTTTCGGAAAAAAAAAAAATAAAAATTCGAGAATCCGAAAATCCGAAAATCCGAGAATTCTCGTTTTGTGGAAAAAAAAAAAAAAAAAAAAAACCAGAAAACCAGAAAACCAGAAAAAAAAAAAAAAAAAAAAAACCGAGAATCCGAAAATCAGAAAATCCGAGAATTTTCGTTTTGTGGAAAAAAAAAAAAAAAAATTCGAGAATCCGAAAATCCGAAAATCCGAGAATTCTCGTTTTGTGGAAAAAAAAAAAAAACAAAAAAAGGACCAGAAAACCAGAAAACCAGAAAACCAGAAAACCAGAAAAAAAAAAAAAAAAAATCCCGAGAATCCGAAAATCAGAAAATCCGAGAATTCTCGTTTTGTGGAAAAAAAAAAAAAAATGAAAACCCCAAAAGTTCAGTTTAGGTTCGGAAAAAAAAAAAAAAAAAATTCGAGAATCCGAAAATCCGAAAATCCGAGAATTCTCGTTTTGTGGAAAAAAAAAAAAAAAAAAAAACCAGAAAACCATAAAACCAGAAAAAAAAAAAAAAAAATCCCGAGAATCCGAAAATCAGAAAATCCGAGAATTTTCGTTTTGTGAAAAAAAAAAAAAAAAAAAGAAAAACCAGAAAAACAGAAAAAAAAAAGACCCCAAAAGTTCAGTTTAGGTTTTTTTCGGAAAAAATAAAAAAAAATTCTGAGAATCCGAAAATCCGAAAATCCGAGAAGTCTCGTTTTGTGGAAAAAAAAAAAAAAAAAAAAAAAAAACCCAAAAGTTCAGTTTAGGTTTTTTTGGAAAAACAAAAAAAAAAAAAAATTCGAGAATCCGAAAATCCGAAAATCCGAGAATTCTCGTTTTGTGGAAAAAAAAAGAGAAAAAAACCAGAAAACCAGAAAACCAGAAAAAAAAAAAAAAAAAAATCCCGAGATTCCGAAAATCAGAAAATCCGAGAATTTTCGTTTTGTGGAAAAAAAAAAAAAAAAAAAAAACCCCAAAAGTTCAGTTTAGGTTTCTTCGGAAAAAAAAAAAAAAAAAATTCGAGAATCCGAAAATCCGAAAATCCGAGAATTCTCGTTTTGTGGAAAAAAAAGGAAAAAAAAAAACCAGAAAAGCAGAAAACCAGAAAAAAAAAAAAAAAAATCCCGAGAATCCGAAAATCAGAAAATCCGAGAATTCTCGTTTTGTGGAAAAAAAAAAAAAATGAAAACCCCAAAAGTTCAGTTTAGGTTCGGAAAAAAAAAAAAAAAAAATTCGAGAATCCGAAAATCCGAAAATCCGAGAATTCTCGTTTTGTGGAAAAAAAAAAAAAAAAAAAACCAGAAAACCAGAAAAACCAGAAAAAAAAAAAAAAAATCCCGAGAATCCGAAAATCAGAAAATCCGAGAATTTTCGTTTTGTGGAAAAAAAAAAAAAAAAAGAAAAACCAGATAAACAGAAAAAAAAAAGACCCCAAAAGTTCAGTTTAGGTTTTTTCGGAAAAAAAAAAAAAAAATTCTGAGAATCCGAAAATCCGAAAATCCGAGAAGTCTCGTTTTGTGGAAAAAAAAAAAAAAAAAAAAAAAAAACCCCAAAAGTTCAGTTTAGGTTTTTTTGGAAAAACAAAAAAAAAAAAAAATTCGAGAATCCGAAAATCCGAAAATCCGAGAATTCTCGTTTTGTGGAAAAAAAAAGAGAAAAAAACCAGAAAACCAGAAAACCAGAAAAAAAAAAAAAAAAAAATCCCGAGAATCCGAAAATCAGAAAATCCGAGAATTTTCGTTTTGTGGAAAAAAAAAAAAAAAAAAAAAAAACCCCAAAAGTTCAGTTTAGGTTTCTTCGGAAAAAAAAAAAAAAAAAATTCGAGAATCCGAAAATCCGAAAATCCGAGAATTCTCGTTTTGTGGAAAAAAAAAAAAAAAAAAAAAACCAGAAAAGCAGAAAACCAGAAAAAAAAAGAAAAAAAAAAACCGAGAATCCGAAAATCAGAAAATCCGAGAATTTTCGTTTTGTGGAAAAAAAAAAAAAAAAAAAAAAGACCCGAAAAGTTCAGTTTAGGTTTTTTCGGAAAAAAAAAAAAAAAAAAATTTCGAGAATCCGAAAATCCGAAAATCCGAGAATTGTCGTTTTGTCAAAAAAAAAAAAAAAAAAACCAGAAAACCAGAAAACCAGAAAAAAAAAAAAAAAAAAAAATCCCGGGAATCCGAAAATCAGAAAATCCGAGAATTTTCGTTTTGTGGAAAAAAAAAAAAAAAAAAAAATGACCCGAAAAGTTCAGTTTAGGTTTTTTCGGAAAAAAAAAAAAAAAAAATTCCGAGAATCCGAAAATCCGAAAATCCGAGAATTCTCGTTTTGTGGAAAAAAAAAAAAAAAAAAAATGACCCGAAAAGTTCAGTTTAGGTTTTTTCGGAAAAAAAAAAAAAAAAAAAATTCCGAGAATCCGAAAATCCGAAAATCCGAGAGGTCTCGTTTTGTGGAAAAAAAAAAAAAAAAAAAAAAAACCCCAAAAGTTCAGTTTAGGTTTTTTCGGAAAAAAAAAAAAAAAAAAATTCGAGAATCCGAAAATCCGGAAAATCCGAGAAGTCTCGTTTTGTGGAAAAAAAAAAAAAAAAAAAAAAAACCCCAAAAGTTCAGTTTAGGTTTTTTCGGAAAAAAAAAAAAAAAAAAATTCGAGAATCCGAAAATCCGAAAATCCGAGAATTCCTCTTTTGTGGGAAAAAAAAAAAAAAAAAAAAACAGAAAACCAGAAAACCAGAAAAAAAAAAAAAAAAAAATTCCGAGAATCCGAAAATCCGAAAATCCGAGAATTCTCGTTTTGTGGAAAAAAAAAAAAAAAAAGAAAAGGACCAGAAAACCAGAAAACCAGAAAACCAGAAAACCAGAAAACAAGAAAAAAAAAAAAAAAAAATCCCGAGAATCCGAAAATCAGAAAATCCGAGAATTCTCGTTTTGTGGAAAAAAAAAAAAAAGAAAAGAAAAACCAGAAAAACAGAAAAAAAAAAGACCCCAAAAGTTCAGTTTAGGTTTTTTCGGAAAAAAAAAAAAAAAAAAAATTCTGAGAATCCGAAAATCCGAAAATCCGAGAAGTCTCGTTTTGTGAAAAAAAAAAAAAAAAAAAAAAAAAAACCCCAAAAGTTCAGTTTAGGTTTTTTCGGAAAAACAAAAAAAAAAAAAAATCCGAGAATCCGAAAATCCGAAAATCCGAGAATTCTCGTTTTGTGGAAAAAGGAAAAAAAAGAAAAAACCAGAAAACCAGAAAACCAGAAAAAAAAAAAAAAAAAAATCCCGAGAATCCGAAAATCGGAAAATCCGAGAATTTTCGTTTTGTGGAAAAAAAAAAAAAAAAAAAACCCCAAAAGTTCAGTTTAGTTTTTTTCGGAAAAAAAAAAAAAAAAAAATTCGGGAATCCGAAAATCCGAAAATCCGAGAATTCTCGTTTTGTGGAAAAAAAAAAAAAAAAAAAAAAACCAGAAAACCAGAAAACCAGAAAAAAAAAAAAAAAAAAAATCCCGAGAATCCGAAAATCAGAAAATCCGAGAATTTTCGTTTTGTGGAAAAAAAAAAAAAAAAAAAACACCCCAAAAGTTCAGTTTAGGTTTTTTCGGAAAAAAAAGAAAAAAAAAATCCGAGAAGCCGAAAATCAGAAAATCCGAGAATTCCCGTTTTGTGGAAAAAAAAAAAAAAAATTCGAGAATCCGAAAATCCGAAAATCCGAGAATTCTCGTTTTGTGGAAAAAAAAAAAAAACAAAAAAAGGACCAGAAAACCAGAAAACCAGAAAACCAGAAAAAAAAAAAAAAAAAAAAAATCCCGAGAATCCGAAAATCAGAAAATCCGAGAATTCTCGTTTTGTGGAAAAAAAAAAAAAAAAATGAAAACCCCAAAAGTTCAGTTTGGGTTTTTTCGGAAAAAAAAAAAAAAAAAATTCGAGAATCCGAAAATCCGAAAATCCGAGAATTCTCGTTTTGTGGAAAAAAAAAAAAAAAAAAAAAAAACCAGAAAACCAGAAAACCAGAAAAAAAAAAAAAAAAAAATCCCGATAATCCGAAAATCAGAAAATCCGAGAATTTTCGTTTTGTGGAAAAAAAAAAAAAAAAAAGAAAAACCAGAAAAACAGAAAAAAAAAAGACCCCAAAAAGTCAGTTTAGGTTTTTTAGGAAAAAAAAAAAAAAAAAAAATTCTGAGAATCCGAAAATCCGAAAATCCGAGAATTCTCGTTTTGTGGAAAAAAATAAAAAAAAAAACCAGAAAACCAGAAAACCAGAAAAAAAAAAAAAAAAAAAATCCCGAGAATCCGAAAATCGGAAAATCCGAGAATTTTCGTTTTGTGGAAAAAAAAAAAAAAAAAAAAACCCCAAAAGTTCAGTTTAGTTTTTTTCGGAAAAAAAAAAAAAAAAAAATTCGGGAATCCGAAAATCCGAAAATCCGAGAATTCTCGTTTTGTGGAAAAAAAAAAAAAAAAAAAACCAGAAAACCAGAAAACCAGAAAAAAAAAAAAAAAAAAAATCCCGAGAATCCGAAAATCAGAAAATCCGAGAATTTTCGTTTTGTGGAAAAAAAAAAAAAAAAAAAACACCCCAAAAGTTCAGTTTAGGTTTTTTCGGAAAAAAAAGAAAAAAAAATCCGAGAAGCCGAAAATCAGAAAATCCGAGAATTCCCGTTTTGTGGAAAAAAAAAAAAAAAATTCGAGAATCCGAAAATCCGAAAATCCGAGAATTCTCGTTTTGTGGAAAAAAAAAAAAAACAAAAAAAGGACCAGAAAACCAGAAAACCAGAAAACCAGAAAAAAAAAAAAAAAAAAAAATCCCGAGAATCCGAAAATCAGAAAATCCGAGAATTCTCGTTTTGTGGAAAAAAAAAAAAAAAAATGAAAACCCCAAAAGTTCAGTTTGGGTTTTTTCGGAAAAAAAAAAAAAAAAAAAATTCGAGAATCCGAAAATCCGAAAATCCGAGAATTCTCGTTTTGTGGAAAAAAAAAAAAAAAAAAAAAAACCAGAAAACCAGGTAACCAGAAAAAAAAAAAAAAAAAATCCCGATAATCCGAAAATCAGAAAATCCGAGAATTTTCGTTTTGTGGAAAAAAAAAAAAAAAAAGAAAAACCAGAAAAACAGAAAAAAAAAAGACCCCAAAAAGTCAGTTTAGGTTTTTTAGGAAAAAAAAAAAAAAAAAAAATTCTGAGAATCCGAAAATCCGAAAATCCGAGAATTCTCGTTTTGTGGAAAAAAAAAAAAAAAAAAACCAGAAAACCAGAAAACCAGAAAAAAAAAAAAAAAAAAAATCCCGAGAATCCGAAAATCAGAAAATCCGAGAATTTTCGTTTTGTGGAAAAAAAAAAAAAAAAAAAAAAAAACCCCAAAAGTTCAGTTTAGTTTTTTTCGGAAAAAAAAATAAAAAAAAAATTCGAGAATCCGAAAATCCGAAAATCCGAGAATTCTCGTTTTGTGGAAAAAGAAAAAAAAAAAAAAAACCAGAAAACCAGAAAACCAGAAAAAAAAAAAAAAAAAAATCCCGAGAATCCTAAAATCAGAAAATCCGAGAATTTTCGTTTTGTGGAAAAAAAAAAAAAAAAAAAAACCCCAAAAGTTCAGTTTAGGTTTCTTCGGAAAAAAAAAAAAAAAAAATTGCGAGAAGCCGAAAATCAGAAAATCCGAGAATTCCCGTTTTGTGGAAAAAAAAAAAAAAAAAAATTCGAGAATCCGAAAATCCGAAAATCCGAGAATTCTCGTTTTGTGGAAAAAAAAAAAAAAACAAAAAAAGGACCAGAAAACCAGAAAACCAGAAAACCAGAAAAAAAAAAAAAAAAAATCCCGAGAATCCGAAAATCCAAAAATCTGAGAATTCTCGTTTTGTGGAAAAAAAAAAAAAAAAAAAAAAAAAAACCCCAAAAGTTCAGTTTAGGTTCGGAAAAAAAAAAAAAAAAAATTCGAGAATCCGAAAATCCGAAATCCGAGAATTCTCCCTTTGTGGAAAAAAAAAAAAAAAAAAAAAAAAACCAGAAAACCGGAAAACCAGAAAAAAAAAAAAAAAAAAAATCCCGAGAATCCGAAAATCAGAAAATCCGAGAATTCTCGTTTTGTGGAAAAAAAAAAAAAAAAAAAAAAAAAAACCCCAAAAGTTCAGTTTAGGTTTTTTCGGAAAAAAAAAAAAAAAAAAAATTCGAGAATCCGAAAATCCGAACATCCGAGAATTCTCGTTTTGTGGAAAAGAAAAAAAAAAAAAAAAAACCAGAAAACCAGAAAACCAGAAGAAGAAAAAAAAAAAAAAATCCGAGAAGCCGAAAATCAGAAAATCCGAGAATTCCCGTTTTGTGGAAAAAAAAAAAAAAAAATTTTCGAGAATCCGAAAATCCGAAAATCCGAGAATTGTCGTTGTGTGGAAAAAAAAAAAAAAAAACCCCGAGAATCCGAAAATCAAAAAATCCAAGAATTTTCGTTTTGTGGAAAAAAAAAAAAAAAAAAAAAAAACCCCAAAAATTCAGTTTAGGTTTTTTCGGAAAAAAAAAAAAAAAAAAATTCGAGAATCCGAAAATCCGAAAATCCGAGAATTCTCGTTTTGTGGAAAAAGAAAAAAAAAAAAAAAAAAACCAGAAAACCAGAAAACCAGAAAAAAAAAAAAAAAATCCCGAGAATCCGAAAATCAGAAATCCGAGAATTTTCGTTTTGTGGAAAAAAAAAAAAAAAAAAAAAACCCAAAAAGTTCAGTTTAGGTTTTTTCGGAAAAAAAAAAAAAAAAAAATTCCCAGAATCCGAAAATCCGAAAATCCGAGAATTCTCGTTTTGTGGAAAAAAAAAAAAAAAAAAAGGACCAGAAAACCAGAAAACCAGAAAACCAGAAAAAAAAAAAAAAAAAATCCCGAGAATCCGGAAATCAGAAAATCCGAGAATTCTCGTTTTGTGGATAAAAAAAAAAAAAAAAAAGAAAAACCAGAAAAACAGAAAAAAAAAAAAGACCCTCAAAGTTCAGTTTAGGTTTTTTTGGAAAAAAAACCAAAAAAAAATTCGAGAATCCGAAAATCCGAAAATCCGAGAATTCTCGTTTTGTGGAAAAAAAAAAAACAAAAAAAGGACCAGAAAACCAGAAAACCGGAAAAAAAAAAAAAAAAAAAACCCCGAGAATCCGAAAATCCAAAAATCCGAGAATTCTCGTTTTGTGGAAAAAAAAAAAAAAAAAAAAACAAAAACCCCAAAAGTTCAGTTTAGGTTCGGAAAAAAAAAAAAAAAAAAATTCGAGAATCCGAAAATCCGAAAATCCGAGAATTCTCGTTTTGTGGAAAAAAAAAAAAAAAAAAAAAACCAGAAAACCAGAAAACCAGAAAAAAAAAAAAAAAAAAATCCCGAGAATCCGAAAATCAGAAAATCCGAGAATTTTCGTCTTGTGGAAAAAAAAAAAAAAAAAAAAAACCCAAAAGTTCAGTTTAGGTTTTTTCGGAAAAAAAAAAAAAAAAGAATTCGAGAATCCGAAAATCCGAACATCCGAGAATTCTCGTTTTGTGGAAAAAAAAAAAAAAAACCAGAAAACCAGAAAACCAGAAGAAGAAAAAAAAAAAAAAAACCCGAGAAGCCGAAAATCAGAAAATCCGAGAATTCCCGTTTTGTGGAAAAAAAAAAAAAAAAAACCAGAAAACCAAAAACCAGAAAAAAGAAAAAAAAAAAAAAATCCGAGAAGCCGAAAATCCGAAAATCCAAGAATTCTCGTTTTGTGGAAAAAAAAAAAAAAAAAACCAGAAAACCAGAAACCAGAAAACCAGAAAAAAAAAAAAAAAAAAATTCCAAGAATCCGAAAATCAGAAAATCCGAGAATTCTCGTTTTGTGGAAAAAAAAAAAAAAAAAAAAAAAACCCCAAAAGTTCAGTTTAGGTTTTTTCGGAAAAAAAAAAAAAAAAACCAGAAAACCAGAAACCAGAAAACCAGAAAAAAAAAAAAAAAAAAAATTCCAAGAATCCGAAAATCCGAAAATCCGAGATCTCTCGTTTTGTGAAAAAAAAAAAAAAAAAAAAACCAGAAAACCAGAAAACCAGAAAACCAGAAAACCAGAAAAAAAAAAAAAATCCCGAGAATCCGAAAATCAGAAAATCCGAGAATTCTCGTTTTGTGGGGAAAAAAAAAAAAAAAGAAAAACCAGAAAAAAAGAAAAAAAAAAGACCCCAAAAGTTCAGTTTAGGTTTTTTCGGAAAAACAGAAAAAAAAAAAAATTCTGAGAATCCGAAAATCCGAAAATCCGAGAATTCTCGTTTTGTGGAAAAAAAAAAAAAACAAAAAAAGGACCAGAAAACCAGAAAACCGGAAAAAAAAAAAAAAAAAAAAACCCCGAGAATCCGAAAATCCAAAAATCCGAGAATTCTCGTTTTGTGGAAAAAAAAAAAAAAAAAAAAACAAAAACCCCAAAAGTTCAGTTTAGGTTCGGAAAAAAAAAAAAAAAAAAAATTCGAGAATCCGAAAATCCGAAAATCCGAGAATTCTCGTTTTGTGGAAAAAAAAAAAAAAAAAAAAAACCAGAAAACCAGAAAACCAGAAAAAAAAAAAAAAAAAAATCCCGAGAATCCGAAAATCAGAAAATCCGAGAATTTTCGTCTTGTGGAAAAAAAAAAAAAAAAAAAAAAAACCCAAAAGTTCAGTTTTTTTTTTTTCGGAAAAAAAAAAAAAAAAGAATTCGAGAATCCGAAAATCCGAACATCCGAGAATTCTCGTTTTGTGGAAAAAAAAAAAAAAAACCACAAAACCAGAAAACCAGAAGAAGAAAAAAAAAAAAAAAACCCGAGAAGCCGAAAATCAGAAAATCCGAGAATTCCCGTTTTGTGGAAAAAAAAAAAAAAAAAACCAGAAAACCAAAAACCAGAAAAAAGAAAAAAAAAAAAAATCCGAGAAGCCGAAAATCCGAAAATCCAAGAATTCTCGTTTTGTGGAAAAAAAAAAAAAAAAAACCAGAAAACCAGAAACCAGAAAACCAGAAAAAAAAAAAAAAAAAAATTCCAAGAATCCGAAAATCAGAAAATCCGAGAATTCTCGTTTTGTGGAAAAAAAAAAAAAAAAAAAAAAAAACCCCAAAAGTTCAGTTTAGGTTTTTTCGGAAAAAAAAAAAAAAAAAAACGAGAAAACCAGAAACCAGAAAACCAGAAAAAAAAAAAAAAAAAAAATTCCAAGAATCCGAAAATCCGAAAATCCGAGATCTCTCGTTTTGTGAAAAAAAAAAAAAAAAAAAAACCAGAAAACCAGAAAACCAGAAAACCAGAAAACCAGAAAAAAAAAAAAATCCCGAGAATCCGAAAATCAGAAAATCCGAGAATTCTCGTTTTGTGGGAAAAAAAAAAAAAAAAAGAAAAACCAGAAAAAAAGAAAAAAAAAAGACCCCAAAAGTTCAGTTTAGGTTTTTTCGGAAAAACAGAAAAAAAAAAAAATTCTGAGAATCCGAAAATCCCAAAATCCGAGAAGTCTCGTTTTGTGGAAAAAAAAAAAAAAAAAAAAAAAAAAAACCCCAAAAGTTCAGTTTAGGTTTTTTCGGAAAAAAAAAAAAAAAAAAATTCGAGAATCCGAAAATCCGAAAATCCGAGAATTCTCGTTTTGTGGAAAAAAAAAAAAAAAAGAAAAAACCAGAAAACCAGAAAACCAGAAAAAATAAAAAAAAAAAAAATCCCGAGAATCCGAAAATCAGAAAATCCGAAAATTTTCGTTTTGTGGAAAAAAAAAAAAAAAAAAAAAAAAACCCCAAAAGTTCAGTTTAGGTTTTTTCGGAAAAAAAAAAAAAAAAAATTCCGAGAATCCGAAAATCCGAAAATCCGAGAATTCTCGTTTTTTGGAAAAAAAAAAAAAAAAAAAGGACCAGAAAACCAGAAAACCAGAAAACCAGAAAACCAGAAAAAAAAAAAAAAATCCCGAGAATCCGAAAATCAGAAGATCCGAGAATTCTCGTTTTGTGGAAAAAAAAAAAAAAAAGAAAGAAAAACCAGAAAAACAGAAAAAAGAAAAAGCCCGAAAAGTTCAGTTTAGGTTTTTTCGGAAAAAAAAAAAAAAAAAAAATTCCGAGAATCAGAAAATCCGAAAATCCGAGAATTCTCGTTTTGTGGAAAAAAAAAAAAAAAAAAAGGGCCAGAAACCCAGAAAACCGGAAAAAAAAAAAAAAAAAAAAAAAAAACCCCGAGAATCCGAAGATCCGAAAATCCGAGAATTCTCGTTTTGTGGAAAAAAAAAAAAAAAAAAAAAAAAAACCCCAAATGTTGAGTTTAGGTTTTTTCGGAAAAAAAGAAAAAAAAAAATTCGAGAATCCGAAAATCCGAACATCCGAGAATTCTCGTTTTGTGGAAAAAAAAAAACGAAAAAAAACCAGAAAACCAGAAAACCAGAAGAAGAAAAAAAAAAAAAAACCGAGAAGCCGAAAATCAGAAAATCCGAGAATTCCCGTTTTGTGGAAAAAAAAAAAAAAAAATTTTCGAGAATCCGAAAATCCGAAAATCCGAGAATTGTTGTTTTGTGGAAAAAAAAAAAAAAAAAAAAACCCGAGAATCCGAAAATCAGAAAATCCAAGAATTTTCGTTTTGTGGAAAAAAAAAAAAAAAAAAAAAAAAAAACCCCAAGAATTCAGTTTAGGTTTTTTCGGAAAAAAAAAAAAAAAAAAATTCGATAATCCGAAAATCCGAAAATCCGAGAATTCTTGTTTTGTGGAAAAAGAAAAATAAAAAAAAAAAACCAGAAAACCAGAAAACCAGAAAAAAAAAAAAAAAAAAAATCCCGAGAATCCGAAAATCAGAAATCCGAGAATTTTCGTTTTGTGGAAAAAAAAAAAAAAAAAAAAAAAAACCCCAAAAGTTCAGTTTAGGTTTTTTCGGAAAAAAAAAAAAAAATTCCGAGAATCCGAAAATCCGAAAATCCGAGAATTCTCGTTTTGTGGAAGAAAAAAAAAAAAAAAAAAAGGACCAGAAAACCAGAAAACCAGAAAACCAGAAAACCAGAAAAAAAAAAAAAAAAAAAATCCCGAGAATCCGGAAATCAGAAAATCCGAGAATTCTCGTTTTGTGGAAAAAAAAAAAAAGGAAAGAAAAACCAGAAAAACAGAAAAAAAAAAGACCCCAAAAGTTCAGTTTAGGTTTTTTTGGAACAAAAATAAAAAAAAATTCGAGAATCCGAAAATCCGAAAATCCGAGAATTCTCGTTTTGTGGAAAAGGAAAAAAAAACAAAAAAAGGACCAGAAAACCAGAAAACCGGAAAAAAAAAAAAAAAAAAAAAACCCCGAGAATCCAAAAATCCAAAAATCCGAGAATTCTCGTTTTGTGGAAAAAAAAAAAAAAAAAAACAAAAACCCCAAAATTTCAGTTTAGGTTCGGGAAAAAAAAAAAAAAAAATTCGAGAATCCGAAAATCCGGAAATCCGAGAATTCTCGTTTTGTGGAAAAAAAAAAAAAAAAAAAACCAGAAAACCAGAAAACCAGAAAAAAAAAAAAAAAAAATCCCGAGAATCCGAAAATCAGAAAATCCGAGAATTTTCGTTTTGTGGAAAAAAAAAAAAAAAAAAAAAAAAACCCCAAAAGTTCAGTTTAGTTTTTTTCGGAAAAAAAAAAAAAAAAAAATTCGAGAATCCGAAAATCCGAAAATCCGAGAATTCTCGTTTTGTGGAAAAAAAAAAAAACAAAAAAAGGACCAGAAAACCAGAAAACCAGAAAACCAGAAAAAAAAAAAAACAAAAATCCCGAGAATCCGAAAATCCAAAAATCTGAGAATTCTCGTTTTGTGGAAAAAAAAAAAAAAAAAAAAAAAAAAACCCCAAAAAGTCAGTTTAGGTTCGGAAAAAAAAAGAAAAAAAATTCGAGAATCCGAAAATCCGAAATCCGAGAATTCTCGTTTTGTGGAAAAAAAAAAAAAAAAAAAAAAAAACCAGAAAACCGGAAAACCAGAAAAAAAAAAAAAAAAAAAATCCCGAGAATCCGAAAATCAGAAAATCCGAGAATTCTCGTTTTGTGGAAAAAAAAAAAAAAAAAAAAAAAAAAACCCCAAAAGTTCAGTTTAGGTTTTTTCGGAAAAAAAAAAAAAAAAAAAAATTCGAGAATCCGAAAATCCGAACATCCGAGAATTCTCGTTTTGTGGAAAAGAAAAAAAAAAAAAAAAAACCAGAAAACCAGAAAACCAGAAGAAGAAAAAAAAAAAAAAATCCGAGAAGCCGAAAATCAGAAAATCCGAGAATTCCCGTTTTGTGGAAAAAAAAAAAAAAAAAATTTTCGAGAATCCGAAAATCCGAAAATCCGAGAATTGTCGTTTTGTGGAAAAAAAAAAAAAAAAAACCCGAGAATCCGAAAATCAGAAAATCCAAGAATTTTCGTTTTGTGGAAAAAAAAAAAAAAAAAAAAAAAACCCCAAAAATTCAGTTTAGGTTTTTTCGGAAAAAAAAAAAAAAAAAAATTCGAGAATCCGAAAATCCGAAAATCCGAGAATTCTCGTTTTGTGGAAAAAGAAAAATAAAAAAAGGAAACCAGAAAACCAGAAAACCAGAAAAAAAAAAAAAAAATCCCGAGAATCCGAAAATCAGAAATCCGAGAATTTTCGTTTTGTGGAAAAAAAAAAAAAAAAAAAAACCCAAAAAGTTCAGTTTAGGTTTTTTCGGAAAAAAAAAAAAAAAAATTCCAAGAATCCGAAAATCCGAAAATCCGAGAATTCTCGTTTTGTGGGAAAAAAAAAAAAAAAAAAAGGACCAGAAAACCAGAAAACCAGAAAACCAGAAAAAAAAAAAAAAAAAACCCGAGAATCCGGAAATCAGAAAATCCGAGAATTCTCGTTTTGTGGAAAAAGAAAAAAAAAAAAAGAAAAACCAGAAAAACAGAAAAAAAAAAGACCCTCAAAGTTCAGTTTAGGTTTTTTTGGAAAAAAAACAAAAAAAAAATTCGAGAATCCGAAAATCCGAAAATCCGAGAATTCTCGTTTTGTGGAAAAAAAAAAAAACAAAAAAAGGACCAGAAAACCAGAAAACCGGCAAAAAGAAAAAAAAAAAAAACCCCGAGAATCCGAAAATCCAAAAATCCGAGAATTCTCGTTTTGTGGAAAAAAAAAAAAAAAAAAAACAAAAACCCCAAAAGTTCAGTTTAGGTTCGGAAAAAAAAAAAAAAAAAAAAATTCGAGAATCCGAAAATCCGAAAATCCGAGAATTCTCGTTTTGTGGAAAAAAAAAAAAAAAAAAAAAACCAGAAAACCAGAAAACCAGAAAAAAAAAAAAAAAAAAATCCCGAGAATCCGAAAATCAGAAAATCCGAGAATTTTCGTCTTGTGGAAAAAAAAAAAAAAAAAAAAAAAAAACCCAAAAGTTCAGTTTAGGTTTTTTCGGAAAAAAGAAAAAAGAAAATTCGAGAATCCGAAAATCCGAACATCCGAGAATTCTCGTATTGTGGAAAAAAAAAAAAAAAAAAAAAACCCCCAAATGTTGAGGTTAGGTTTTTTTCGGAAAAAAAAAAAAAAATTCGAGAATCCGAAAATCCGAACATCCGAGAATTCTCGTTTTGTGGAAAAAAAAAAAAAAAAAACCAGAAAACCAGAAAACCAGAAGAAGAAAAAAAAAAAAAAAACCCGAGAAGCCGAAAATCAGAAAATCCGAGAATTCCCGTTTTGTGGAAAAAAAAAAAAAAAAAACCAGAAAACCAGAAACGAGAAAACCAGAAAAAAAAAAAAAAAAAATTCCGAGAATCCGAAAATCAGAAAATCCGAGAATTCTCGTTTTGTGGAAAAAAAAAAAAAAAAAAAAAAAACCCCAAAAGTTCAGTTTAGGTTTTTTCGGAAAAAAAAAAAAAAAAAAAAATTCGAGAATCCGAAAATCCGAAAATCCGAGATCTCTCGTTTTGTGGGAAAAGAAAAAAAAAAAAAAACCAGAAAACCAGAAAACCAGAAAACCAGAAAACCGGAAAAAAAGAAAAAATCCCGAGAATCCGAAAATCAGAAAATCCGAGAATTCTCGTTTTGTGGGAAAAAAAAAAAAAAAAAGAAAAACCAGAAAAAAAGAAAAAAAAAAGACCCCAAAAGTTCAGTTTAGGTTTTTTCGGAAAAAAAGAAAAAAAAAAAAATTCTGAGAATCCGAAAATCCGAAAATCCGAGAAGTCTCGTTTTGTGGAAAAAAAAAAAAAAAAAAAAAAAAAACCCCAAAAGTTCAGTTTAGGTTTTTTCGGAAAAAAAAAAAAAAAAAAAATTCGAGAATCCGAAAATCCGAAAATCCGAGAATTCTCGTTTTGTGGAAAAAAAAAAAAAAAAAGAAAAAACCAGAAAACCAGAAAACCAGAAAAAATAAAAAAAAAAAAAATCCCGAGAATCCGAAAATCAGAAAATCCGAAAATTTTCGTTTTGTGGAAAAAAAAAAAAAAAAAAAAAAAAACCCCAAAAGTTCAGTTTAGGTTTTTTCGGAAAAAAAAAAAAAAAATTCCGAGAATCCGAAAATCCGAAAATCCGAGAATTCTCGTTTTTTGGAAAAAAAAAAAAAAAAAAAAGGACCAGAAAACCAGAAAACCAGAAAACTAGAAAACCAGAAAAAAAAAAAAAAATCCCGAGAATCCGAAAATCAGAAGATCCGAGAATTCTCGTTTTGTGGAAAAAAAAAAAAAACAAAAAGAAAAACCAGAAAAACAGAAAGAAAAAAGACCCGAAAAGTTCAGTTTAGGTTTTTTCGGAAAAAAAAAAAAAAAAAAAAATTCCGAGAATCAGAAAATCCGAAAATCCGAGAATTCTCGTTTTGTGGAAAAAAAAAAAAAAAAAAGGGCCAGAAATCCAGAAAACCGGAAAAAAAAAAAAAAAAAAAAAAAACCCCGAGAATCCGAAGATCCGAAAATCCGAGAATTCTCGTTTTGTGGAAAAAAAAAAAAAAAAAAAAAAAACCCCAAATGTTGAGTTTAGGTTTTTTCGGAAAAAAAGAAAAAAAAATTCGAGAATCCGAAAATCCGAAAATCCGAGAATTGTCGTTTTGTGGAAAAAAAAAAAAAAAAAAAACCCGAGAATCCGAAAATCAGAAAATCCAAGAATTTTCGTTTTGTGGAAAAAAAAAAAAAAAAAAAAAAAAAACCCCAAGAATTCGATTTAGGTTTTTTCGGAAAAAAAAAAAAAAAAAATTCGAGAATCCGAAAATCCAAAAATCCGAGAATTCTCGCTTTGTGGAAAAAGAAAAATAAAAAAAAAAAACCAGAAAACCAGAAAACCAGAAAAAAAAAAAAAAAAAATCCCGAGAATCCGAAAATCAGAAATCCGAGAATTTTCGTTTTGTGGAAAAAAAAAAAAAAAAAAAAACCCCAAAAGTTCAGTTTAGGTTTTTTCGGAAAAAAAAAAAAAAAATTCCGAGAATCCGAAAATCCGAAAATCCGAGAATTCTCGTTTTGTGGAAAAAAAAAAAAAAAAAAAAAGGACCAGAAAACCAGAAAACCAGAAAACCAGAAAACCAGAAAAAAAAAAAAAAAAAATCCCTAGAATCCGGAAATCAGAAAATCCGAGAATTCTCGTTTTGTGGAAAAAAAAAAAAAAGAAAGAAAAACCAGAAAAACAGAAAAAAAAAAGACCCCAAAAGTTCAGTTTAGGTTTTTTTGGAAAAAAAATAAAAAAAAATTCGAGAATCCGAAAATCCGAAAATCCGAGAATTCTCGTTTTGTGGAAAAAAAAAAAAAACAAAAAAAGGACCAGAAAACCAGAAAACCGGAAAAAAAAAAAAAAAAAAAAAACCCCCGAGAATCCAAAAATCCAAAAATCCGAGAATTCTCGTTTTGTGGAAAAAAAAAAAAAAAAAAAACAGAAACCCCAAAAGTTCAGTTTAGGTTCGGAAAAAAAAAAAAAAAATTCGAGAATCCGAAAATCCGGAAATCCGAGAATTCTCGTTTTGTGGAAAAAAAAAAAAAAAAGAAAAAAACCCCAAAAGGTCAGTTTAGTTTTTTTCGGAAAAAAGAAAAAAAAAAAAAATCCGAGAATTCTCGTATTGTGGAAAAAAAAAAAAAAAAAAAAAAACCCCAAATGTTGAGTTTAGGTTTTTTCGGAAAAAAAAAAAAAAAAAAATTCGAGAATCCGAAAATCCGAACATCCGAGAATTCTCGTTTTGTGGAAAAAAAAAAAAAAAAAAAAACCAGAAAACCAGAAAACCAGAAGAAGAAAAAAAAAAAAAAAACCCGAGAAGCCGAAAATGAGAAAATCCGAGAATTCCCGTTTTGTGGAAAAAAAAAAAAAAAAAAAACCAGAAAACCAAAAACCAGAAAAAAGAAAAAAAAAAAATCCGAGAAGCCGAAAATCCGAAAATCCAAGAATTCTCGTCATGTGGAAAAAAAAGGAAAAAAAAAAAACCAGAAAACCAGAAACCAGAAAACCAGAAAAAAAAAAAAAAAAATTCCGAGAATCCGAAAATCAGAAAATCCGAGAATTCTCGTTTTGTGGAAAAAAAAAAAAAAAAAAAAAAACCCCAAAAGTTCAGTTTAGGTTTTTTCGGAAAAAAAAAAAAAAAATTGGAGAATCCGAAAATCCGAAAATCCGAGATCTCTCGTTTTGTGGAAAAAAAAAAAAAAAAAAAACCAGAAAACCAGAAAACCAGAAAACCAGAAAACCAGAAAAAAAAAAAAAAAAATCCCGAGAATCCGAAAATCAGAAAATCCGAGAATTCTCGTTTTGTGGAAAAAAAAAAAAAAAAAAGAAAAACCAGAAAAAAAGGGAAAAAAGACCCCAAAAGTTCAGTTTAGGTTTTTTCGGAAAAAAAAAAAAAAAATTCTGAGAATCTGAAAATCCGAAAATCCGAGAAGTCTCGTTTTGTGGAAAAAAAAAAAAAATAAAAAAAAAAACCCCAAAAGTTCAGTTTAGGTTTTTTCGGAAAAAAAAAAAAAAAAAAAAATTCGAGAATCCGAAAATCCGAAAATCCGAGAATTCTCGTTTTGTGGAAAAAAAAAAAAAAAAGAAAAAACCAGAAAACCAGAAAACCAGAAAAGATAAAAAAAAGCAAAAAAATCCCGAGAATCCGAAAATCAGAAAATCCGAGAATTTTCGTTTTGTGGAAAAAAAAAAAAAAAAAAAAAAAAACCCCAAAAGTTCAGTTTAGGTTTTTTCGGAAAAAAAAACACAAAAAAATTCCGAGAATCCGAAAATCCGAAAATCCGAGAATTCTCGTTTTGTGGAAAAAAAAAAAAAAAAAAAAACCAGAAAACAAGAAAACCAGAAAAAAAAAAAAAATCCCGAGAATCGGAAAATTAGAAAAAGCGAGAATTTTCGTTTTGTGGAAAAAAAAAAAAAAAAAAAAAAAACCCCAAAAAATTCAGTTTAGGTTTTTTCGGAAGAAAAAAAAAAAAAAAATTCGACAAACCGAAGATCCGAAAATCCGAGAATTCTCGTTTTGTGGAAAAAAAAAAAAAAAAAAAAAATCCCAAAATGTTGAGTTTAGGTTTTTTCGGAAAAAAAAAAAAAAAAATTCGAGAATCCGAAAATCCGAACATCCGAGAATTCCCGTTTTGTGGAAAAAAAAAAAAAAACCAGAAAACCAGAAACCAGAAAACCAGAAAAAAAAAAAAAAAAAATCCGAGAATCCGAAAATCCGAAAATCCGAGAATTCTCGTTTTGTGGAAAAAGAAAAATAAAAAAAAAAAACCAGAAAACCAGAAAACCAGAAAAAAAAAAAAAAAAAAATCCCGGGAATCCAAAAATCAGAAATCCGAGAATTTTCGTTTTGTGGAAAAAAAAAAAAAAAAAAAAAACCCCAAAAGTTCAGATTAGGTTTTTTCGGAAAAAAAAAAAAAAAAAAATTCCGAGAATCCGAAAATCCGAAAATCCGAGAATTCTCGTTTTGTGGAAAAAAAAAAAAAAAAAAAGGACCAGAAAACCAGAAAACCAGAAAACCAGAAAACCAGAAAAAAAAAAAAAAAAAATCCCGAGAATCCGAAAATCAGAAAATCCGGGAATTCTCGTTTTGTGGAAAAAAAAAAAAAAAAAGAAAAACCAGAAAAACAGAAAAAAAAAAGACCCCAAAAAGTTCAGTTTAGGTTTTTTTGGAAAAAAAAAAAAAAAAAATTCGAGAATCCGAAAATCCGAAAATCCGAGAATTCTCGTTTTGTGGAAAAAAAAAAAAACAAAAAAAGGACCAGAAAACCAGAAAACCAGAAAACCAGAAAAAAAAAAAAAAAAATCCCGAGAATCCGAAAATCAGAAAATCCGAGAATTTTCGTTTTGTGGAAAAAAAAAAAAAAAAAAAAAAAACCCCAAAAAGGGCAGTTTAGGTTTTTTCGGAAAAAAGAAAAAAAAAAATTCGAGAATCCGAAAATCCGAAAATCCGAGAAGTCTCGTTTTGTGGAAAAAAAAAAAAGAAAAAAAAAAACCCCAAAAGTTCAGTTTAGGTTTTTTCGGAAAAACAAAAAAAAAAAAAAATTCGACAATCCGAAAATCCGAAAATCCGAGAATTCTCGTTTTGTGGAAAAAAAAAAAAAAAAAAAACCAGAAAACCAGAAAACCAGAAAAAAAAAAAAAAAAATCCCGAGAATCCGAAATTCAGAAAATCCGAGAATTCTCGTTTTGTGGAAAAAAAAAAAAACAAAAAAAGGACCAGAAAACCAGAAAACCAGAAAACCAGAAAAAAAAAAAAAAAAAACCCCGAGAATCCGAAAATCCAAGAATCCGAGAATTCTTGTTTTGTGGAAAAAAAAAAAAAAAAAAACCAGAAAACCAGAAAACCAGAAAAAAAAAAAAGAAAAAAATCCCGAGAATCGAAAAATCAGAAAATCCGAGAATTTTCGTTTTGTTGAAAAGAAAAAGAAAAAAAAAAAAAACCCCTAAAGTTCAGTTTAGTTTTTTTCGGAAAAAAAAAAAAAGAAAAAAATTCGAGAATCCGAAAATCCGAAAATCCGAGAATTCTCGTTTTGTGGAAAAAAAAAAAAAAAAACCAGAAAACCAGAAAACCAGAAAAAAAAAAAAAAAAATCCCGAGAATCCGAAAATCAGAAAATCCGAGAATTCTCGTTTTGGGGAAAAAAAAAAAAAAAGAAAAGCCAGAAAAACAGAAAAAAAAAAGACCCCAAAAGTTCAGTTTAGGTTTTTTCAGAAAAAAAAAAAAAAAAAATGAGAATCCGAAAATCCGAAAATCCGAGAGGTCTCGTTTTGTGGAAAAAAAAAAAAAAAAAAAAAAACCCCAAAAGTTCAGTTTAGGTTTTTTCGGAAAAAAAAATAAAAAAAAATTCGAGAATCCGAAAATCCGAAAATCCGAGAATTCTCGTTTTGTGGAAAAAAAAAAAAAAAAAAAAAAACCAGAAAACCAGAAAACCAGAAAAAAAAAAAAAAAAAATCCCGAGAATCCGAAAATCAGAAAATCCGAGAATTCTCGTTTTGTGGAAAAAAAAAAAAAAAAAAAAAGGACCAGAAAACCAGAAAACCAGAAAACCAGAAAACCAGAAAACAAGAAAAAAAAAAAAAAAAAATCCCGAGAATCCGAAAATCAGAAAATCCGAGAATTCTCGTTTTGTGGAGAAAAAAAAAAAAAAAAAGAAAAACAAGAAAAACAAAAAAAAAAAGACCCAAAAAGTTCAGTTTAGGTTTTTTCGGAAAAAAAAAAAAAAAAAAAAATTCTGAGAATCCGAAAATCCGAAAATCCGAGAAGTCTCGTTTTGTGGAAAAAAAAAAAAAAAAAAAAAAAAAACCCCGAAAGTTCAGTTTAGGTTTTTTCGGAAAAAAAAAAAAAAATTCGAGAATCCGAAAATCCGAAAATCCGAGAATTCTCGTTTTGTGGGAAAAAAAAAAAAAAAACCAGAAAACCAGAAAACCAGAAAAAAAAAAAAAAAAATCCCGAGAATCCGAAAATCAGAAAATCCGAGAATTCTCGTTTTGTGGAAAAAAAAAAAAAAAAAAAAAACCCCAAAAGTTCAGTTTAGGTTTTTTCGGCAAAAAAAAAAAAAAAAATTCCGAGAATCCGAAAATCCAAAAATCCGAGAATTCTCGTTTTGTGGAAAAAAAAAAAAAAGAAGGACCAGAAAACCAGAAAACCAGAAAACCAGAAAAAAAAAAAAAAAAATCCCGAGAATCCGAAAATCAGAAAATCCGAGAATTCTCGTTTTGTGGAAAAAAGAAAAAAAAAAGAAAAACCGGAAAAACAGAAAAAAAAAAGACCCCAAAAGTTCAGTTTAGGTTTTTTCGGAAAAAAAAAAAAAAAAAAAAATTCTGAGAATCCGAAAATCCGAAAATCCGAGAAGTCTCGTTTTGTGGAAAAAAAAAAAAAAAAAAAAAAAAACCCCAAAAGTTCAGTTTAGGTTTTTTCGGAAAAAAAAAAAAAAAAATTCGAGAATCCGAAAATCCGAAAATCCGAGAATTCTCGTTTTGTGGGAAAAAAAAAAAAAAAACCAGAAAACCAGAAAACCAGAAAAAAAAAAAAAAAAAAATCCCGAGAATCCGAAAATCAGAAAATCCGAGAATTTTCGTTTTGTTGGAAAAAAAAAAAAAAAAAAAAAAAAACCCCAAAAGTTCAGTTTAGGTTTTTTCGGAAAAAAAAAAAAAAAATTCCGAGAATCCGAAAATCCGAAAATCCGAGAATTCTCGTTTTGTGGAAAAAAAAAAAAAAAAAAAAAGGACCAGAAAACCAGAAAACCAGAAAACCAGAAAACCAGAAAACAAGAAAAAAAAAAAAAAAAATCCCGAGAATCCGAAAATCAGAAAATCCGAGAATTCTCGTTTTGTGGAAAAAAAAAACAAAAGAAAAGAAAAACCAGAAAAACAGAAAAAAAAAAGACCCCAAAGGTTCAGTTTAGGTTTTTTCAGAAAAAAAAAAAAAAAAAAAAATTCTGAGAATCCGAAAATCCGAAAATCCGAGAAGTCTCGTTTTGTGAAAAAAAAAAAAAAAAAAAAAAAACCCCAAAAGTTCAGTTTAGGTTTTTTCGGAAAAACAAAAAAAAAAAAAAAATTCGAGAATCCGAAAATCCGAAAATCCGAGAATTCTCGTTTTGTGGAAAAAGGAAAAAAAAAAAAAAACCAGAAAACCAGAAAACCAGAAAAAAAAAAAAAAAAAAAATCCCGAGAATCCGAAAATCAGAAAATCCGAGAATTTTCGTTTTGTGGAAAAAAAAAAAAAAAAAAAAAACCCCAAAAGTTCAGTTTAGTTTTTTTCGGAAAAAAAAAAAAAAAAAATTCGAGAATCCGAAAATCCGAAAATCCGAGAATTCTCCTTTTGTGGAAAAAAAAAAAAAAAAAAAAAACCAGAAAACCAGAAAACCAGAAAAAAAAAAAAAAAAAAAAACCGAGAATCCGAAAATCAGAAAATCCGAGAATTTTCGTTTTGTGGAAAAAAAAAAAAAAGAGCAAAACACCCCAAAAGTTCAGTTTAGGTTTTTTCGGAAAAAAAAAAAAAAAAAATCCGAGAAGCCGAAAATCAGAAAATCCGAGAATTCCCGTTTTGTGGAAAAAAAAAAAAAAAAAAATTCGAGAATCCGAAAATCCGAAAATCCGAGAATTCTCGTTTTGTGGAAAAAAAAAAAAAACAAAAAAAGGACCAGAAAACCAGAAAACCAGAAAGCCAGAAAACCAGAAAAAAAAAAAAAAAAATCCCGAGAATCCGAAAATCAGAAAATCCGAGAATTCTCGTTTTGTGGAAAAAAAAAAAAAAAAAAAAGGACCAGAAAACCAGAAAACCAGAAAACCAGAAAACCAGAAAACAAGAAAAAAAAAAAAAAAATCCCGAGAATCCGAAAATCAGAAAATCCGAGAATTCTCGTTTTGTGGAGAAAAAAAAAATCAAAAAAGAAAAACAAGAAAAACAAAAAAAAAAAGACCCAAAAAGTTCAGTTTAGGTTTTTTCGGAAAAAAAAAAAAAAAAAATTCTGAGAATCCGAAAATCCGAAAATCCGAGAAGTCTCGTTTTGTGGAAAAAAAAAAAAAAAAAAAAAAAAAACCCCAAAAGTTCAGTTTAGGTTTTTTCGGAAAAAAAAAAAAAAAAAATTCGAGAATCCGAAAATCCGAAAATCCGAGAATTCTCGTTTTGTGGGAAAAAAAAAAAAAAAACCAGAAAACCAGAAAACCAGAAAAAAAAAAAAAAAAAAATCCCGAGAATCCGAAAATCAAAAAATCCGAGAATTCTCGTTTTGTGGAAAAAAAAAAAAAAAAAAAAAAAACCCCAAAAGTTCAGTTTAGGTTTTTTCGGCAAAAAAAAGGAAAAAAATTCCGAGAATCCGAAAATTCAAAAATCCGAGAATTCTCGTTTTGTGGAAAAAAAAAAAAAAAAAGGACCAGAAAACCAGAAAACCAGAAAACCAGAAAAAAAAAAAAAAAAATCCCGAGAATCCGAAAATCAGAAAATCCGAGAATTCTCGTTTTGTGGAAAAAAAAAAAAAAAAAAGAAAAACCAGAAAAACAGAAAAAAAAAAGACCCCAAAAGTTCAGTTTAGGTTTTTTCGGAAAAAAAAAAAAAAAAAAAAATTCTGAGAATCCGAAAATCCGAAAATCCGAGAAGTCTCGTTTTGTGGAAAAAAAAAAAAAAAAAAAAAAAAAACCCCAAAAGTTCAGTTTAGGTTTTTTCGGAAAATAAAAAAAAAAAAAATTCGAGAATCCGAAAATCCGAAAATCCGAGAATTCTCGTTTTGTGGGAAAAAAAAAAAAAAACCAGAAAACCAGAAAACCAGAAAAAAAAAAAAAAAAAATTCCCGAGAATCCGAAAATCAGAAAATCCGAGAATTTTCGTTTTGTTGGAAAAAAAAAAAAAAAAAAAAAACCCCAAAAGTTCAGTTTAGGTTTTTTCGGAAAAAAAAAAAAAAAAAAATTCCGAGAATCCGAAAATCCGAAAATCCGAGAATTCTCGTTTTGTGGAAAAAAAAAAAAAAAAAAAAGGACCAGAAAACCAGAAAACCAGAAAACCAGAAAACCAGAAAACAAGGAAAATAAAAAAAAAAAAAATCCCGAGAATCCGAAAATCAGAAAATCCGAGAATTCTCGTTTTGTGGAAAAAAAAAAAAAAAGAAAAGAAAAACCAGAAAAACAGAAAAAAAAAAGACCCCAAAGGTTCAGTTTAGGTTTTTTCAGAAAAAAAAAAAAAAAAAAATTCTGAGAATCCGAAAATCCGAAAATCCGAGAAGTCTCGTTTTGTGAAAAAAAAAAAAAAAAAAAAAAAAACCCAAAAAGTTCAGTTTAGGTTTTTTCGGAAAAACAAAAAAAAAAAAAAATTCGAGAATCCGAAAATCCGAAAATCCGAGAATTCTCGTTTTGTGGAAAAAGGAAAAAAAAAAAAAAAACCAGAAAACCAGAAAACCAGAAAAAAAAAAAAAAAAAATCCCGATAATCCGAAAATCAGAAATTCCGAGAATTTTCGTTTTGTGGAAAAAAAAAAAAAAAAAAAAAAAAACCCCAAAAGTTCAGTTTAGTTTTTTTCGGAAAAAAAAAAAAAAAAAATTCGAGAATCCGAAAATCCGAAAATCCGAGAATTCTCGTTTTGTGGAAAAAAAAAAAAAAAAAAAAACCAGAAAACCAGAAAACCAGAAAAAAAAAAAAAAAAAAACCGAGAATCCGATAATCAGAAAATCCGAGAATTTTCGTTTTGTGGAAAAAAAAAAAAAAAAAAAAAACGCCTCAAAAGTTCAGTTTAGGTTTTTTCGGAAAAAAAAAAAAAAAAAAATCCGAGAAGCCGAAAATCAGAAAATCCGAGAATTCCCGTTTTGTGGAAAAAAAAAAAAAAAAAATTCGAGAATCCGAAAATCCGAAAATCCGAGAATTCTCGTTTTGTGGAAAAAAAAAAAAAACAAAAAAAGGACCAGAAAACCAGAAAACCAGAAAACCAGAAAACCAGAAAAAAAAAAAAAAAAAATCCCGAGAATCCGAAAATCAGAAAATCCGAGAATTCTCGTTTTGTGGAAAAAAAAAAAAAAATGAAAACCCCAAAAGTTCAGTTTAGGTTCGGAAAAAAAAAAAAAAAAAATTCGAGAATCCGAAAATCCGAAAATCCGAGAATTCTCGTTTTGTGGAAAAAAAAAAAAAAAAAAACCAGAAAACCATAAAACCAGAAAAAAAAAAAAAAAATCCCGAGAATCCGAAAATCAGAAAATCCGAGAATTTTCGTTTTGTGGAAAAAAAAAAAAAAAAAAGAAAAACCAGAAAAACAGAAAAAAAAAAGACCCCAAAAGTTCAGTTTAGGTTTTTTCGGAAAAAAAAAAAAAAAATTCTGAGAATCCGAAAATCCGAAAATCCGAGAAGTCTCGTTTTGTGGAAAAAAAAAAAAAAAAAAAAAAAAAAAACCCCAAAAGTTCAGTTTAGGTTTTTTTGGAAAAACAAAAAAAAAAAAAAATTCGAGAATCCGAAAATCCGAAAATCCGAGAATTCTCGTTTTGTGGAAAAAAAAAAAAAAAAAAAAACCAGAAAACCAGAAAACCAGAAAAAAAAAAAAAAAAAAATCCCGAGAATCCGAAAATCAGAAAATCCGAGAATTTTCGTTTTGTGGAAAAAAAAAAAAAAAAAAAAGCCCCAAAAGTTCAGTTTAGGTTTCTTCGGAAAAAAAAAAAAAAAAAATTCGAGAATCCGAAAATCCGAAAATCCGAGAATTCTCGTTTTGTGGAAAAAAAAAAAAAAAAAAAACCAGAAAACCAGAAAACCAGAAAAAAAAAAAAAAAAAAAATCCCGAGAATCCGAAAATCAGAAAATCCGAGAATTTTCGTTTTGTGGAAAAAAAAAAAAAAAAAAAACCCCAAAAGTTCAGTTTAGGTTTCTTCGGAAAAAAAAAAAAAAAAATTGCGAGAAGCCGAAAATCAGAAAATCCGAGAATTCCGGTTTTGTGGAAAAAAAAAAAAAAAAATTCGAGAATCCGAAAATCAGAAAATCCGATAATTCTCGTTTTGTGGAAAAAAAAAAAAAACAAAAAAAGGACCAGAAAACCAGAAAACCAGAAAACCAGAAAAAAAAAAAAAAAAATCCCGAGAATCCGAAAATCCAAAAATCTGAGAATTCTCGTTTTGTGGAAAGAAAAAAAAAAAAAAAAAAAAAAAAAACCCCAAAAGTTCAGTTTAGGTTCGGAAAAAAAAAAAAAAAAAAAATTCGAGAATCCGAGAGGCCGAAATCCGAGAATTCTCGTTTTGTGGAAAAAAAAAAAAAAAAAAAAAAAACCAGAAAACCGGAAAACCAGAAAAAAAAAAAAAAAAAAATCCCGAGAATCCGAAAATCAGAAAATCCGAGAATTCTCGTTTTGTGGAAGAAAAAAAAAAAAAAAAAAAAACCCCAAAAGTTCAGTTTAGGTTTTTTCGGAAAAAAAAAAAAAAAAAAAATTCGAGAATCCGAAGATCCGAAAATCCGAGAATTCTCGTGTTGTGGAAAAAAAAAAAAAAAAAAAAAAAAACCAGAAAACCAGAAAACCAGAAGAAGAAAAAAAAAAAAATCCGAGAAGCCGAAATTCAGAAAATCCGAGAATTCCCGTTTTGTGGAAAAAAAAAAAAATTTTTTTTTCGAGAATCCGAAAATTCGAAAATCCGAGAATCGTCGTTTTGTGGAAAAAAAAAAAAAAAAAAAACCCGAGAATCCGAAAATCAGGAAATCCAAGAATTTTCGTTTTGTGGAAAAAAAAAAAAAAAAAAAAAAAAAAAAATTCAGTTTCGGTTCCGAAAATCCGAAAATCCGAGAATTCTCGTTTTGTGGAAAAAGAAAAATAAAAAAAAAAAACCAGAAAACCAGAAAACCAGAAAAAAAAAAAAAATCCCGAGAATCCGAAAATCAGAAATCCGAGAATTTTCGTTTTGTGGAAAAAAAAAAAAAAAAAAAAAAAACCCCAAAAGTTCAGTTTAGGTTTTTTCGGAAAAAAAAAAAAAAAAAAATTCCGAGAATCCGAAAATCCGAAAATCCGAGAATTCTCGTTTTGTGGAAAAAAAAAAAAAAAAAAAAGGACCAGAAAACCAGAAAACCAGAAAACCAGAAAACCAGAAAAAAAAAAAAAAAAAATCCCGAGAATCCGGAAATCAGAAAATCCGAGAATTCTCGTTTTGTGGAAAAAAAAAAAAAAAAAGAAAGAAAAACCAGAAAAACAGAAAAAAAAACGACCCCAAAAGTTCAGTTTAGGTTTTTTTGGAAAAAAAAAAAAAAAAATTCGAGAATCCGAAAATCCGAAAATCCGAGAATTCTCGTTTTGTGGAAAAAAAAAAAAAACAAAAAAAGGACCAGAAAACCAGAAAACCGGAAAAAAAAAAAAAAAAAAACCCCGAGATACGAAAATCCAAAAATCCGAGAATTCTCGTTTTGTGGAAAAAAAAAAAAAAAAAAAAAAAAAAACCCCAAAAGTTCAGTTTAGGTTCGGAAAAAAAAAAAAAAAAAAAAATTCGGGAATCCGAAAATCCGAAAATCCGAGAATTCTCGTTTTGTGGAAAAAGAAAAATAAAAAAAAAAAACCAGAAAACCAGAAAACCAGAAAAAAAAAAAAAAAATTCCGGAGAATCCGAAAATCAGAAATCCGAGAATTTTCGTTTTGTGGAAAAAAAAAAAAAAAAAAAACCCCAAAAGTTCAGTTTAGGTTTTTTCGGAAAAAAAAAAAAAAAAAATTCCGAGAATCCGAAAATCCGAAAATCCGAGAATTCTCGTTTTGTGGAAAAAAAAAAAAAAAAAAAAGGACCAGAAAACCAGAAAACCAGAAAACCAGAAAACCAGAAAAAAAAAAAAAATCCCGAGAATCCGGAAATCAGAAAATCCGAGAATTCTCGTTTTGTGGAAAAAAAAAAAAAAAAAAAAGAAAAACCAGAAAAACAGAAAAAAAAAAGACCCCAAAAGTTCAGTTTAGGTTTTTTTGGAAAAAAAAAAAAAAAAAATTCGAGAATCCGAAAATCCGAAAATCCGAGAATTCTCGTTTTGTGGAAAAAAAAAAAAAAAGCAAAAAAAGGACCAGAAAACCAGAAAACCGGAAAAAAAAAAAAAAAAAAAACCCCGAGAATCCGAAAATCCAAAAATCCGAGAATTCTCGTTTTGTGGAAAAAAAAAAAAAAAAACAAACAAAAACCCCAAAAGTTCAGTTTAGGTTCGGAAAAAAAAAAAAAAAAAAATTCGGGAATCCGAAAATCCGAAAATCCGAGAATTCTCGTATTGTGGAAAAAAAAAAAAAAAAAAAAAACCCCAAATGTTGAGTTTAGGTTTTTTCGGAAAAAAAAAAAAAAATTCGAGAATCCGAAAATCCGAACATCCGAGAATTCTCGTTTTGTGGAAAAAAAAAAAAAAAAAAACCAGAAAACCAGAAAACCAGAAGAAGAAAAAAAAAAAAAACCCGAGAAGCCGAAAATCAGAAAATCCGAGAATTCCCGTTTTGTGGAAAAAAAAAAAAAAAAAAACCAGAAAACCAAAAACCAGAAAAAAGAAAAAAAAAAAAAAATCCGAGAAGCCCAAAATCCGAAAATCCAAGAATTCTCGTTTTGTGGAAAAAAAAAAGAAAAAAAAAACCAGAAAACCAGAAACCAGAAAACCAGAAAAAAAAGAAAAAAAAAATTCCGAGAATCCGAAAATCAGAAAATCCGAGAATTCTCGTTTTGTGGAAAAAAAAAAAAAAAAAAAAAAAAACCCCAAAAGTTCAGTTTAGGTTTTTTCGGAAAAAAAAAAAAAAAAATTCGAGAATCCGAAAATCCGAAAATCCGAGATCTCTCGTTTTGTGGAAAAAAAAAAAAAAAAAACCAGAAAACCAGAAAACCAGAAAACCAGAAAACCAGAAAAAAAAAAAAATCCCGAGAATCCGAAAATCAGAAAATCCGAGAATTCTCGTTTTGTGGAAAAAAAAAAAAAAAAAAAAGAAAAACCAGAAAAAAAGAAAAAAAAAAGACCCCAAAAGTTCAGTTTAGGTTTTTTCGGAAAAAAAGAAAAAAAAAAAATTCTGAGAATCCATAATTCCGAAAATCCGAGAAGTCTCGTTTTGTGGAAAAAAAAAAAAAAAAAAAAAAAAAAACCCCAAAAGTTCAGTTTAGGTTTTTTCGGAAAAAAAAAAAAAAAAAAATTCGAGAATCCGAAAATCCGAACATCCGAGAATTCTCGTTTTGTGGAAAAAAAAAAAAAAAGGAAAAAACCAGAAAACCAGAAAACCAGAAAAAATAAAAAAAAACAAAAATCCCGAGAATCCGAAAATCAGAAAATCCGAGAATTCCCGTTTTGTGGAAAAAAAAAAAAAAAAACCAGAAAACCAAAAACCAGAAAAAAGAAAAAAAAAAAAAAATCCGAGAAGCCGAAAATCCGAAAATCCAACAATTCTCGTTTTGTGGAAAAAAAAAAAAAAAAAAAAAACCAGAAAACCAGAAACCAGAAAACCAGAAAAAAAAAAAAAAAAAAAATCCCGAGAATCCGAAAATCAGAAAATCCGAGAATTCTCGTTTTGTGGGAAAAAAAAAAAAAAAAAGAAAAACCAGAAAAAAAGAAAAAAAAAAGACCCCAAAAGTTCAGTTTAGGTTTTTTCGGAAAAAAAGAAAAAAAAAAAATTCTGAGAATCCATAATTCCGAAAATCCGAGAAGTCTCGTTTTGTGGAAAAAAAAAAAAAAAAAAAAAAAAAAAAACCCCAAAAGTTCAGTTTAGGTTTTTTCGGAAAAAAAAAAAAAAAAAATCCCGAGAATCCGGAAATCAGAAAATCCGAGAATTCTCGTTTTGTGGAAAAAAAAAAAAAAAAAAAAGAAAAACCAGAAAAACAGAAAAAAAAAAGACCCCAAAAGTTCAGTTTAGGTTTTTTTGGAAAAAAAAAAAAAAAAATTCGAGAATCCGAAAATCCGAAAATCCGAGAATTCTCGTTTTGTGGAAAAAAAAAAAAAAAGCAAAAAAAGGACCAGAAAACCAGAAAACCGGAAAAAAAAAAAAAAAAAAACCCCGAGAATCCGAAAATCCAAAAATCCGAGAATTCTCGTTTTGTGGAAAAAAAAAAAAAAAAACAAACAAAAACCCCAAAAGTTCAGTTTAGGTTCGGAAAAAAAAAAAAAAAAAATTCGGGAATCCGAAAATCCGAAAATCCGAGAATTCTCGTATTGTGGAAAAAAAAAAAAAAAAAAAAAACCCCAAATGTTGAGTTTAGGTTTTTTCGGAAAAAAAAAAAAAAATTCGAGAATCCGAAAATCCGAACATCCGAGAATTCTCGTTTTGTGGAAAAAAAAAAAAAAAAAAAACCAGAAAACCAGAAAACCAGAAGAAGAAAAAAAAAAAAAACCCGAGAAGCCGAAAATCAGAAAATCCGAGAATTCCCGTTTTGTGGAAAAAAAAAAAAAAAAAAACCAGAAAACCAAAAACCAGAAAAAAGAAAAAAAAAAAAAAAATCCGAGAAGCCCAAAATCCGAAAATCCAAGAATTCTCGTTTTGTGGAAAAAAAAAAGAAAAAAAAAACCGGAAAACCAGAAACCAGAAAACCAGAAAAAAAAGAAAAAAAAAATTCCGAGAATCCGAAAATCAGAAAATCCGAGAATTCTCGTTTTGTGGAAAAAAAAAAAAAAAAAAAAAAAAACCCCAAAAGTTCAGTTTGGGTTTTTTCGGAAAAAAAAAAAAAAAAATTCGAGAATCCGAAAATCCGAAAATCCGAGATCTCTCGTTTTGTGGAAAAAAAAAAAAAAAAAAACCAGAAAACCAGAAAACCAGAAAACCAGAAAACCAGAAAAAAAAAAAAAATCCCGAGAATCCGAAAATCAGAAAATCCGAGAATTCTCGTTTTGTGGAAAAAAAAAAAAAAAAAAAAGAAAAACCAGAAAAAAAGAAAAAAAAAAGACCCCAAAAGTTCAGTTTAGGTTTTTTCGGAAAAAAAGAAAAAAAAAAAATTCTGAGAATCCATAATTCCGAAAATCCGAGAAGTCTCGTTTTGTGGAAAAAAAAAAAAAAAAAAAAAAAAAAAACCCCAAAAGTTCAGTTTAGGTTTTTTCGGAAAAAAAAAAAAAAAAAAATTCGAGAATCCGAAAATCCGAACATCCGAGAATTCTCGTTTTGTGGAAAAAAAAAAAAAAAAGAAAAAACCAGAAAACCAGAAAACCAGAAAAAATAAAAAAAAAACAAAAATCCCGAGAATCCGAAAATCAGAAAATCCGAGAATTCCCGTTTTGTGGAAAAAAAAAAAAAAAAACCAGAAAACCAAAAACCAGAAAAAAGAAAAAAAAAAAAAAAATCCGAGAAGCCGAAAATCCGAAAATCCAACAATTCTCGTTTTGTGGAAAAAAAAAAAAAAAAAAAAACCAGAAAACCAGAAACCAGAAAACCAGAAAAAAAAAAAAAAAAAAAATTCCGAGAATCCGAAAATCAGAAAATCCGAGAATTCTCGTTTTGTGGAAAAAAAAAAAAAAAAAAAAAAAAAACCCCAAAAGTTCAGTTTAGGTTTTTTCGGAAAAAAAAAAAAAAAAAATTCGAGAATCCGAAAATCCGAAAATCCGAGATCTCTCGTTTTGTGGAAAAAAAAAAAAAAAAAAAACCAGAAAACCAGAAAACCAGAAAACCAGAAAACCAGAAAAAAAAAAAAAATCCCAAGAATCCGAAAATCAGAAAATCCGAGAATTCTCCTTTTGTGGAAAAAAAAAAAAAAAAAAAAGACAAACCAGAAAAAAAGAAAAAAAAAAGACCCCAAAAGTTCAGTTTAGGTTTTTTCGGAAAAAAAGAAAAAAAAAAAATTCTGAGAATCCATAATTCCGAAAATCCGAGAAGTCTCGTTTTGTGGAAAAAAAAAAAAAAAAAAAAAAAAAAAAACCCCAAAAGTTCAGTTTAGGTTTTTTCGGAAAAAAAAAAAAAAAAAAAATTCGAGAATCCGAAAATCCGAAAATCCGAGAATTCTCGTTTTGTGGAAAAAAAAAAAAAAAAGAAAAAACCAGAAAACCAGAAAACCAGAAAAGATAAAAAAAAGCAAAAAAATCCCGAGAATCCGAAAATCAGAAAATCCGAGAATTTTCGTTTTGTGGAAAAAAAAAAAAAAAAAAAAAAAAACCCCAAAAGTTCAGTTTAGGTTTTTTCGGAAAAAAAAACAAAAAAAAATTCCGAGAATCCGAAAATCCGAAAATCCGAGAATTCTCGTTTTGTGGAAAAAAAAAAAAAAAAAAAACCAGAAAACAAGAAAACCAGAAAAAAAAAAAAATCCCGAGAATCGGAAAATTAGAAAAAGCGAGAATTTTCGTTTTGTGGAAAAAAAAAAAAAAAAAAAAAAAACCCCAAAAAATTCAGTTTAGGTTTTTTCGGAAGAAAAAAAAAAAAAAAATTCGACAAACCGAAGATCCGAAAATCCGAGAATTCTCGTTTTGTGGAAAAAAAAAAAAAAAAAAAAAAATCCAAAATGTTGAGTTTAGGTTTTTTCGGAAAAAAAAAAAAAAAAATTCGAGAATCCGAAAATCCGAACATCCGAGAATTCCCGTTTTGTGGAAAAAAAAAAAAAAAACCAGAAAACCAGAAACCAGAAAACCAGAAAAAAAAAAAAAAAAAATCCGAGAATCCGAAAATCCGAAAATCCGAGAATTCTCGTTTTGTGGAAAAAGAAAAATAAAAAAAAAAAACCAGAAAACCAGAAAACCAGAAAAAAAAAAAAAAAAAAATCCCGGGAATCCAAAAATCAGAAATCCGAGAATTTTCGTTTTGTGGAAAAAAAAAAAAAAAAAAAAAACCCCAAAAGTTCAGATTAGGTTTTTTCGGAAAAAAAAAAAAAAAAAAATTCCGAGAATCCGAAAATCCGAAAATCCGAGAATTCTCGTTTTGTGGAAAAAAAAAAAAAAAAAAAGGACCAGAAAACCAGAAAACCAGAAAACCAGAAAACCAGAAAAAAAAAAAAAAAAAATCCCGAGAATCCGAAAATCAGAAAATCCGGGAATTCTCGTTTTGTGGAAAAAAAAAAAAAAAAAGAAAAACCAGAAAAACAGAAAAAAAAAAGACCCCAAAAAGTTCAGTTTAGGTTTTTTTGGAAAAAAAAAAAAAAAAAAATTCGAGAATCCGAAAATCCGAAAATCCGAGAATTCTCGTTTTGTGGAAAAAAAAAAAAACAAAAAAAGGACCAGAAAACCAGAAAACCAGAAAACCAGAAAAAAAAAAAAAAAAAAAAACCCCGAGAATCCGAAAATCCAAAAATCCGAGAATTCTTGTTTTGTGAAAAAAAAAAAAAAAAAAAAAAAAAACCCCAAAAGTTCAGTTTAGGTTTGGAAAAAAAAAAAAAAAAATTCGAGAATCCGAAAATCCGAAAATCCGAGAATTCTCGTTTTGTGGAAAAAAAAAAAAAAAAACCAGAAAACCAGAAAACCAGAAAAAAAAAAAAAAAATCCCGAGAATCCGAAAATCAGAAAATCCGAGAATTTTCGTTTTGTGGAAAAAAAAAAAAAAAAAAAAAAAAACCCCAAAAAGGGCAGTTTAGGTTTTTTCGGAAAAAAGAAAAAAAAAAATTCGAGAATCCGAAAATCCGAAAATCCGAGAAGTCTCGTTTTGTGGAAAAAAAAAAAAGAAAAAAAAAAACCCCAAAAGTTCAGTTTAGGTTTTTTCGGAAAAACAAAAAAAAAAAAAAAATTCGACAATCCGAAAATCCGAAAATCCGAGAATTCTCGTTTTGTGGAAAAAAAAAAAAAAAAAAACCAGAAATCCAGAAAACCAGAAGGAAAAAAAGAAAAAAATCCCGAGAATCCGAAAATCAGAAAATCCGAGAATTTTCGTTTTGTGGAAAAAAAAAAAAAAAAAAAAAAAAACCCCTAAAGTTCAGTTTAGTTTTTTTCGGAAAAAAAAAAAAAAAAAAAATTCGAGAATCCGAAAATCCGAAAATCCGAGAATTCTCGTTTTGTGGAAAAAAAAAAAAAAAAAAGACCAGAAAACCAGAAAACCAGACAAAAAAAAAAAAAAATCCCGAGAATCCGAAATTCAGAAAATCCGAGAATTCTCGTTTCGTGGAAAAAAAAAAAAAACAAAAAAAGGACCAGAAAACCAGAAAACCAGAAAACCAGAAAAAAAAAAAAAAAAAACCCCGAGAATCCGAAAATCCAAGAATCCGAGAATTCTTGTTTTGTGGAAAAAAAAAAAAAAAAAAACCAGAAAACCAGAAAACCAGAAAAAAAAAAAAGAAAAAAATCCCGAGAATCGAAAAATCAGAAAATCCGAGAATTTTCGTTTTGTTGAAAAGAAAAAGAAAAAAAAAAAAAACCCCTAAAGTTCAGTTTAGTTTTTTTCGGAAAAAAAAAAAAAGAAAAAAATTCGAGAATCCGAAAATCCGAAAATCCGAGAATTCTCGTTTTGTGGAAAAAAAAAAAAAAAAAAACCAGAAAACCAGAAAACCAGAAAAAAAAAAAAAAATCCCGAGAATCCGAAAATCAGAAAATCCGAGAATTCTCGTTTTGGGGAAAAAAAAAAAAAAAGAAAAGCCAGAAAAACAGAAAAAAAAAAGACCCCAAAAGTTCAGTTTAGGTTTTTTCAGAAAAAAAAAAAAAAAAAATGAGAATCCGAAAATCCGAAAATCCGAGAGGTCTCGTTTTGTGGAAAAAAAAAAAAAAAAAAAAAAAACCCCAAAAGTTCAGTTTAGGTTTTTTCGGAAAAAAAAATAAAAAAAAATTCGAGAATCCGAAAATCCGAAAATCCGAGAATTCTCGTTTTGTGGAAAAAAAAAAAAAAAAAAAAAACCAGAAAACCAGAAAACCAGAAAAAAAAAAAAAAAAAATCCCGAGAATCCGAAAATCAGAAAATCCGAGAATTCTCGTTTTGTGGAAAAAAAAAAAAAAAAAAAAAGGACCAGAAAACCAGAAAACCAGAAAACCAG
The DNA here is from genome assembly GCA_964036045.1 of Eutreptiella sp. 'Long Island Sound 2002'. Classification (NCBI taxonomy): domain Eukaryota; phylum Euglenozoa; class Euglenophyceae; order Eutreptiales; family Eutreptiaceae; genus Eutreptiella; species Eutreptiella sp. 'Long Island Sound 2002'. The sequence continues at coordinate 27,399,722 of OZ038389.1, forward strand.
AAAACCAGAAAACAAGAAAAAAAAAAAAAAAAAATCCCGAGAATCCGAAAATCAGAAAATCCGAGAATTCTCGTTTTGTGGAGAAAAAAAAAAAAAAAAAGAAAAACAAGAAAAACAAAAAAAAAAAGACCCAAAAAGTTCAGTTTAGGTTTTTTCGGAAAAAAAAAAAAAAAAAAAATTCTGAGAATCCGAAAATCCGAAAATCCGAGAAGTCTCGTTTTGTGGAAAAAAAAAAAAAAAAAAAAAAAAAAACCCCGAAAGTTCAGTTTAGGTTTTTTCGGAAAAAAAAAAAAAAAAATTCGAGAATCCGAAAATCCGAAAATCCGAGAATTCTCGTTTTGTGGGAAGAAAAAAAAAAAAAACCAGAAAACCAGAAAACCAGAAAAAAAAAAAAAAAAAATCCCGAGAATCCGAAAATCAGAAAATCCGAGAATTCTCGTTTTGTGGAAAAAAAAAAAAAAAAAAAAAACCCCCAAAGTTCAGTTTAGGTTTTTTCGGCAAAAAAAAAAAAAAAAATTCCGAGAATCCGAAAATCCAAAAATCCGAGAATTCTCGTTTTGTGGAAAAAAAAAAAAAAGAAGGACCAGAAAACCAGAAAACCAGAAAACCAGAAAAAAAAAAAAAAAAATCCCGAGAATCCGAAAATCAGAAAATCCGAGAATTCTCGTTTTGTGGAAAAAAGAAAAAAAAAAGAAAAACCGGAAAAACAGAAAAAAAAAAGACCCCAAAAGTTCAGTTTAGGTTTTTTCGGAAAAAAAAAAAAAAAAAAATTCTGAGAATCCGAAAATCCGAAAATCCGAGAAGTCTCGTTTTGTGGAAAAAAAAAAAAAAAAAAAAAAAAAAACCCCAAAAGTTCAGTTTAGGTTTTTTCGGAAAAAAAAAAAAAAATTCGAGAATCCGAAAATCCGAAAATCCGAGAATTCTCGTTTTGTGGGAAGAAAAAAAAAAAAACCAGAAAACCAGAAAACCAGAAAAAAAAAAAAAAAAAATCCCGAGAATCCGAAAATCAGAAAATCCGAGAATTTTCAGTTTGTTGGAAAAAAAAAAAAAAAAAAAAAAAAACCCCAAAAGTTCAGTTTAGGTTTTTTCGGAAAAAAAAAAAAAAAATTCCGAGAATCCGAAAATCCGAAAATCCGAGAATTCTCGTTTTGTGGAAAAAAAAAAAAAAAAAAAAAAGGACCAGAAAACCAGAAAACCAGAAAACCAGAAAACCAGAAAACAAGAAAAAAAAAAAAAAAAATCCCGAGAATCCGAAAATCAGAAAATCCGAGAATTCTCGTTTTGTGGAAAAAAAAAACAAAAGAAAAGAAAAACCAGAAAAACAGAAAAAAAAAAGACCCCAAAGGTTCAGTTTAGGTTTTTTCAGAAAAAAAAAAAAAAAAAAAATTCTGAGAATCCGAAAATCCGAAAATCCGAGAAGTCTCGTTTTGTGAAAAAAAAAAAAAAAAAAAAAAAACCCCAAAAGTTCAGTTTAGGTTTTTTCGGAAAAACAAAAAAAAAAAAAAAATCCCGAGAATCCGAAAATCAGAAAATCCGAGAATTTTCGTTTTGTGGAAAAAAAAAAAAAAAAAAAAAAACCCCAAAAGTTCAGTTTAGTTTTTTTCGGAAAAAAAAAAAAAAAAAATTCGAGAATCCGAAAATCCGAAAATCCGAGAATTCTCCTTTTGTGGAAAAAAAAAAAAAAAAAAAAACCAGAAAACCAGAAAACCAGAAAAAAAAAAAAAAAAAAAACCGAGAATCCGAAAATCAGAAAATCCGAGAATTTTCGTTTTGTGGAAAAAAAAAAAAAGAGCAAAACACCCCAAAAGTTCAGTTTAGGTTTTTTCGGAAAAAAAAAAAAAAAAATCCGAGAAGCCGAAAATCAGAAAATCCGAGAATTCCCGTTTTGTGGAAAAAAAAAAAAAAAAAATTCGAGAATCCGAAAATCCGAAAATCCGAGAATTCTCGTTTTGTGGAAAAAAAAAAAAAACAAAAAAAGGACCAGAAAACCAGAAAACCAGAAAACCAGAAAACCAGAAAAAAAAAAAAAAAAAATCCCGAGAATCCGAAAATCAGAAAATCCGAGAATTCTCGTTTTGTGGAAAAAAAAAAAAAAAAAAAAGGACCAGAAAACCAGAAAACCAGAAAACCAGAAAACCAGAAAACAAGAAAAAAAAAAAAAAAATCCCGAGAATCCGAAAATCAGAAAATCCGAGAATTCTCGTTTTGTGGAGAAAAAAAAAAATCAAAAAAGAAAAACAAGAAAAACAAAAAAAAAAAGACCCAAAAAGTTCAGTTTAGGTTTTTTCGGAAAAAAAAAAAAAAAAAAATTCCGAGAATCCGAAAATCCGAAAATCCGAGAAGTCTCGTTTTGTGGAAAAAAAAAAAAAAAAAAAAAAAAACCCCAAAAGTTCAGTTTAGGTTTTTTCGGAAAAAAAAAAAAAAAATTCGAGAATCCGAAAATCCGAAAATCCGAGAATTCTCGTTTTGTGGGAAAAAAAAAAAAAAAACCAGAAAACCAGAAAACCAGAAAAAAAAAAAAAAAAAATCCCGAGAATCCGAAAATCAAAAAATCCGAGAATTCTCGTTTTGTGGAAAAAAAAAAAAAAAAAAAAAAAAACCCCAAAAGTTCAGTTTAGGTTTTTTCGGCAAAAAAAAGGAAAAAAATTCCGAGAATCCGAAAATCCAAAAATCCGAGAATTCTCGTTTTGTGGAAAAAAAAAAAAAAAAAAGGACCAGAAAACCAGAAAACCAGAAAACCAGAAAAAAAAAAAAAAAAAATCCCGAGAATCCGAAAATCAGAAAATCCGAGAATTCTCGTTTTGTGGAAAAAAAAAAAAAAAAAAGAAAAACCAGAAAAACAGAAAAAAAAAAGACCCCAAAAGTTCAGTTTAGGTTTTTTCGGAAAAAAAAAAAAAAAAAAATTCTGAGAATCCGAAAATCCGAAAATCCGAGAAGTCTCGTTTTGTGGAAAAAAAAAAAAAAAAAAAAAAAAAACCCCAAAAGTTCAGTTTAGGTTTTTTCGGAAAATAAAAAAAAAAAAAATTCGAGAATCCGAAAATCCGAAAATCCGAGAATTCTCGTTTTGTGGGAAAAAAAAAAAAAAACCAGAAAACCAGAAAACCAGAAAAAAAAAAAAAAAAAAATTCCCGAGAATCCGAAAATCAGAAAATCCGAGAATTTTCGTTTTGTTGGAAAAAAAAAAAAAAAAAAAAAAAACCCCAAAAGTTCAGTTTAGGTTTTTTCGGAAAAAAAAAAAAAAAAAAAATTCCGAGAATCCGAAAATCCGAAAATCCGAGAATTCTCGTTTTGTGGAAAAAAAAAAAAAAAAAAAGGACCAGAAAACCAGAAAACCAGAAAACCAGAAAACCAGAAAACAAGGAAAATAAAAAAAAAAAAAATCCCGAGAATCCGAAAATCAGAAAATCCGAGAATTCTCGTTTTGTGGAAAAAAAAAAAAAAAGAAAAGAAAAACCAGAAAAACAGAAAAAAAAAAGACCCCAAAGGTTCAGTTTAGGTTTTTTCAGAAAAAAAAAAAAAAAAAATTCTGAGAATCCGAAAATCCGAAAATCCGAGAAGTCTCGTTTTGTGAAAAAAAAAAAAAAAAAAAAAAAAAACCCAAAAAGTTCAGTTTAGGTTTTTTCGGAAAAACAAAAAAAAAAAAAAATTCGAGAATCCGAAAATCCGAAAATCCGAGAATTCTCGTTTTGTGGAAAAAGGAAAAAAAAAAAAAAAACCAGAAAACCAGAAAACCAGAAAAAAAAAAAAAAAATCCCGATAATCCGAAAATCAGAAAATCCGAGAATTTTCGTTTTGTGGAAAAAAAAAAAAAAAAAAAAAAAAACCCCAAAAGTTCAGTTTAGTTTTTTTCGGAAAAAAAAAAAAAAAAAATTCGAGAATCCGAAAATCCGAAAATCCGAGAATTCTCGTTTTGTGGAAAAAAAAAAAAAAAAAAAAACCAGAAAACCAGAAAACCAGAAAAAAAAAAAAAAAAAAAAAACCGAGAATCCGATAATCAGAAAATCCGAGAATTTTCGTTTTGTGGAAAAAAAAAAAAAAAAAAAAACGCCCCAAAAGTTCAGTTTAGGTTTTTTCGGAAAAAAAAAAAAAAAAAAATCCGAGAAGCCGAAAATCAGAAAATCCGAGAATTCCCGTTTTGTGGAAAAAAAAAAAAAAAAAATTCGAGAATCCGAAAATCCGAAAATCCGAGAATTCTCGTTTTGTGGAAAAAAAAAAAAAACAAAAAAAGGACCAGAAAACCAGAAAACCAGAAAACCAGAAAACCAGAAAAAAAAAAAAAAAAAAATCCCGAGAATCCGAAAATCAGAAAATCCGAGAATTCTCGTTTTGTGGAAAAAAAAAAAAAATGAAAACCCCAAAAGTTCAGTTTAGGTTCGGAAAAAAAAAAAAAAAAAAATTCGAGAATCCGAAAATCCGAAAATCCGAGAATTCTCGTTTTGTGGAAAAAAAAAAAAAAAAAAAAACCAGAAAACCATAAAACCAGAAAAAAAAAAAAAAAATCCCGAGAATCCGAAAATCAGAAAATCCGAGAATTTTCGTTTTGTGGAAAAAAAAAAAAAAAAAAGAAAAACCAGAAAAACAGAAAAAAAAAAGACCCCAAAAGTTCAGTTTAGGTTTTTTCGGAAAAAAAAAAAAAAATTCTGAGAATCCGAAAATCCGAAAATCCGAGAAGTCTCGTTTTGTGGAAAAAAAAAAAAAAAAAAAAAAAAAAACCCCAAAAGTTCAGTTTAGGTTTTTTTGGAAAAACAAAAAAAAAAAAAATTCGAGAATCCGAAAATCCGAAAATCCGAGAATTCTCGTTTTGTGGAAAAAAAAAAAAAAAAAAAACCAGAAAACCAGAAAACCAGAAAAAAAAAAAAAAAAAAATCCCGAGAATCCGAAAATCAGAAAATCCGAGAATTTTCGTTTTGTGGAAAAAAAAAAAAAAAAAAAAGCCCCAAAAGTTCAGTTTAGGTTTCTTCGGAAAAAAAAAAAAAAAAAATTCGAGAATCCGAAAATCCGAAAATCCGAGAATTCTCGTTTTGTGGAAAAAAAAAAAAAAAAAAAACCAGAAAACCAGAAAACCAGAAAAAAAAAAAAAAAAAAATCCCGAGAATCCGAAAATCAGAAAATCCGAGAATTTTCGTTTTGTGGAAAAAAAAAAAAAAAAAAAACCCCAAAAGTTCAGTTTAGGTTTCTTCGGAAAAAAAAAAAAAAAAATTGCGAGAAGCCGAAAATCAGAAAATCCGAGAATTCCGGTTTTGTGGAAAAAAAAAAAAAAAAATTCGAGAATCCGAAAATCAGAAAATCCGATAATTCTCGTTTTGTGGAAAAAAAAAAAAAACAAAAAAAGGACCAGAAAACCAGAAAACCAGAAAACCAGAAAAAAAAAAAAAAAATCCCGAGAATCCGAAAATCCAAAAATCTGAGAATTCTCGTTTTGTGGAAAGAAAAAAAAAAAAAAAAAAAAAAAAAACCCCAAAAGTTCAGTTTAGGTTCGGAAAAAAAAAAAAAAAAAATTCGAGAATCCGAGAGGCCGAAATCCGAGAATTCTCGTTTTGTGGAAAAAAAAAAAAAAAAAAAAAAACCAGAAAACCGGAAAACCAGAAAAAAAAAAAAAAAAAAATCCCGAGAATCCGAAAATCAGAAAATCCGAGAATTCTCGTTTTGTGGAAGAAAAAAAAAAAAAAAAAAAAACCCCAAAAGTTCAGTTTAGGTTTTTTCGGAAAAAAAAAAAAAAAAAAAAAATTCGAGAATCCGAAGATCCGAAAATCCGAGAATTCTCGTGTTGTGGAAAAAAACAAAAAAAAAAAAAAAAACCAAAATGTTGAGTTTAGGTTTTTTCGGAAAAAAAAATAAAAAAAAATTCGAGAATCCGAAAATCCGAACATCCGAGAATTCTCGTTTTGTGGAAAAGAAAAAAAAAAAAAAAAAACCAGAAAACCAGAAAACCAGAAGAAGAAAAAAAAAAAAATCCGAGAAGCCGAAATTCAGAAAATCCGAGAATTCCCGTTTTGTGGAAAAAAAAAAAAAATTTTTTTTTTCGAGAATCCGAAAATTCGAAAATCCGAGAATCGTCGTTTTGTGGAAAAAAAAAAAAAAAAAAAACCCGAGAATCCGAAAATCAGGAAATCCAAGAATTTTCGTTTTGTGGAAAAAAAAAAAAAAAAAAAAAAAAAAATTCAGTTTCGGTTCCGAAAATCCGAAAATCCGAGAATTCTCGTTTTGTGGAAAAAGAAAAATAAAAAAAAAAAACCAGAAAACCAGAAAACCAGAAAAAAAAAAAAAAATCCCGAGAATCCGAAAATCAGAAATCCGAGAATTTTCGTTTTGTGGAAAAAAAAAAAAAAAAAAAAAAAACCCCAAAAGTTCAGTTTAGGTTTTTTCGGAAAAAAAAAAAAAAAAAAAATTCCGAGAATCCGAAAATCCGAAAATCCGAGAATTCTCGTTTTGTGGAAAAAAAAAAAAAAAAAAAAAAAGGACCAGAAAACCAGAAAACCAGAAAACCAGAAAACCAGAAAAAAAAAAAAAAAAAATCCCGAGAATCCGGAAATCAGAAAATCCGAGAATTCTCGTTTTGTGGAAAAAAAAAAAAAAAAAAAAAGAAAAACCAGAAAAACAGAAAAAAAAACGACCCCAAAAGTTCAGTTTAGGTTTTTTTGGAAAAAAAAAAAAAAAAATTCGAGAATCCGAAAATCCGAAAATCCGAGAATTCTCGTTTTGTGGAAAAAAAAAAAAACAAAAAAAGGACCAGAAAACCAGAAAACCGGAAAAAAAAAAAAAAAAAAACCCCGAGAATCCGAAAATCCAAAAATCCGAGAATTCTCGTTTTGTGGAAAAAAAAAAAAAAAAAAAAAAAAACCCCAAAAGTTCAGTTTAGGTTCGGAAAAAAAAAAAAAAAAAAAAATTCGGGAATCCGAAAATCCGAAAATCCGAGAATTCTCGTTTTGTGGAAAAAGAAAAATAAAAAAAAAAAACCAGAAAACCAGAAAACCAGAAAAAAAAAAAAAAAAATCCGGAGAATCCGAAAATCAGAAATCCGAGAATTTTCGTTTTGTGGAAAAAAAAAAAAAAAAAAACCCCAAAAGTTCAGTTTAGGTTTTTTCGGAAAAAAAAAAAAAAAAAATTCCGAGAATCCGAAAATCCGAAAATCCGAGAATTCTCGTTTTGTGGAAAAAAAAAAAAAAAAAAAAGGACCAGAAAACCAGAAAACCAGAAAACCAGAAAACCAGAAAAAAAAAAAAAATCCCGAGAATCCGGAAATCAGAAAATCCGAGAATTCTCGTTTTGTGGAAAAAAAAAAAAAAAAAAAAGAAAAACCAGAAAAACAGAAAAAAAAAAGACCCCAAAAGTTCAGTTTAGGTTTTTTTGGAAAAAAAAAAAAAAAAAATTCGAGAATCCGAAAATCCGAAAATCCGAGAATTCTCGTTTTGTGGAAAAAAAAAAAAAAAGCAAAAAAAGGACCAGAAAACCAGAAAACCGGAAAAAAAAAAAAAAAAAAACCCCGAGAATCCGAAAATCCAAAAATCCGAGAATTCTCGTTTTGTGGAAAAAAAAAAAAAAAAACAAACAAAAACCCCAAAAGTTCAGTTTAGGTTCGGAAAAAAAAAAAAAAAAAAATTCGGGAATCCGAAAATCCGAAAATCCGAGAATTCTCGTATTGTGGAAAAAAAAAAAAAAAAAAAAAAACCCCAAATGTTGAGTTTAGGTTTTTTCGGAAAAAAAAAAAAAAATTCGAGAATCCGAAAATCCGAACATCCGAGAATTCTCGTTTTGTGGAAAAAAAAAAAAAAAAAAAACCAGAAAACCAGAAAACCAGAAGAAGAAAAAAAAAAAAAACCCGAGAAGCCGAAAATCAGAAAATCCGAGAATTCCCGTTTTGTGGAAAAAAAAAAAAAAAAAAACCAGAAAACCAAAAACCAGAAAAAAGAAAAAAAAAAAAAAATCCGAGAAGCCCAAAATCCGAAAATCCAAGAATTCTCGTTTTGTGGAAAAAAAAAAGAAAAAAAAAACCAGAAAACCAGAAACCAGAAAACCAGAAAAAAAAGAAAAAAAAAATTCCGAGAATCCGAAAATCAGAAAATCCGAGAATTCTCGTTTTGTGGAAAAAAAAAAAAAAAAAAAAAAAACCCCAAAAGTTCAGTTTAGGTTTTTTCGGAAAAAAAAAAAAAAAAAATTCGAGAATCCGAAAATCCGAAAATCCGAGATCTCTCGTTTTGTGGAAAAAAAAAAAAAAAAAAACCAGAAAACCAGAAAACCAGAAAACCAGAAAACCAGAAAAAAAAAAAAAATCCCGAGAATCCGAAAATCAGAAAATCCGAGAATTCTCGTTTTGTGGAAAAAAAAAAAAAAAAAAAAGAAAAACCAGAAAAAAAGAAAAAAAAAAGACCCCAAAAGTTCAGTTTAGGTTTTTTCGGAAAAAAAGAAAAAAAAAAATTCTGAGAATCCATAATTCCGAAAATCCGAGAAGTCTCGTTTTGTGGAAAAAAAAAAAAAAAAAAAAAAAAAAAACCCCAAAAGTTCAGTTTAGGTTTTTTCGGAAAAAAAAAAAAAAAAAATTCGAGAATCCGAAAATCCGAACATCCGAGAATTCTCGTTTTGTGGAAAAAAAAAAAAAAAAGAAAAAACCAGAAAACCAGAAAACCAGAAAAAATAAAAAAAAAACAAAAATCCCGAGAATCCGAAAATCAGAAAATCCGAGAATTCCCGTTTTGTGGAAAAAAAAAAAAAAAAACCAGAAAACCAAAAACCAGAAAAAAGAAAAAAAAAAAAAAAATCCGAGAAGCCGAAAATCCGAAAATCCAACAATTCTCGTTTTGTGGAAAAAAAAAAAAAAAAAAAAACCAGAAAACCAGAAACCAGAAAACCAGAAAAAAAAAAAAAAAAAAAATTCCGAGAATCCGAAAATCAGAAAATCCGAGAATTCTCGTTTTGTGGAAAAAAAAAAAAAAAAAAAAAAAAAAACCCCAAAAGTTCAGTTTAGGTTTTTTCGGAAAAAAAAAAAAAAAAATTCGAGAATCCGAAAATCCGAAAATCCGAGATCTCTCGTTTTGTGGAAAAAAAAAAAAAAAAAAAACCAGAAAACCAGAAAACCAGAAAACCAGAAAACCAGAAAAAAAAAAAAAATCCCAAGAATCCGAAAATCAGAAAATCCGAGAATTCTCCTTTTGTGGAAAAAAAAAAAAAAAAAAAAGACAAACCAGAAAAAAAGAAAAAAAAAAGACCCCAAAAGTTCAGTTTAGGTTTTTTCGGAAAAAAAGAAAAAAAAAAAATTCTGAGAATCCATAATTCCGAAAATCCGAGAAGTCTCGTTTTGTGGAAAAAAAAAAAAAAAAAAAAAAAAAAAACCCCAAAAGTTCAGTTTAGGTTTTTTCGGAAAAAAAAAAAAAAAAAAATCCCGAGAATCCGGAAATCAGAAAATCCGAGAATTCTCGTTTTGTGGAAAAAAAAAAAAAAAAAAAAGAAAAACCAGAAAAACAGAAAAAAAAAAGACCCCAAAAGTTCAGTTTAGGTTTTTTTGGAAAAAAAAAAAAAAAAAATTCGAGAATCCGAAAATCCGAAAATCCGAGAATTCTCGTTTTGTGGAAAAAAAAAAAAAAAGCAAAAAAAGGACCAGAAAACCAGAAAACCGGAAAAAAAAAAAAAAAAAAAACCCCGAGAATCCGAAAATCCAAAAATCCGAGAATTCTCGTTTTGTGGAAAAAAAAAAAAAAAACAAACAAAAACCCCAAAAGTTCAGTTTAGGTTCGGAAAAAAAAAAAAAAAAAAAATTCGGGAATCCGAAAATCCGAAAATCCGAGAATTCTCGTATTGTGGAAAAAAAAAAAAAAAAAAAAAAACCCCAAATGTTGAGTTTAGGTTTTTTCGGAAAAAAAAAAAAAATTCGAGAATCCGAAAATCCGAACATCCGAGAATTCTCGTTTTGTGGAAAAAAAAAAAAAAAAAAACCAGAAAACCAGAAAACCAGAAGAAGAAAAAAAAAAAAAACCCGAGAAGCCGAAAATCAGAAAATCCGAGAATTCCCGTTTTGTGGAAAAAAAAAAAAAAAAAACCAGAAAACCAAAAACCAGAAAAAAGAAAAAAAAAAAAAAATCCGAGAAGCCCAAAATCCGAAAATCCAAGAATTCTCGTTTTGTGGAAAAAAAAAAGAAAAAAAAAACCAGAAAACCAGAAACCAGAAAACCAGAAAAAAAAGAAAAAAAAAATTCCGAGAATCCGAAAATCAGAAAATCCGAGAATTCTCGTTTTGTGGAAAAAAAAAAAAAAAAAAAAAAAAACCCCAAAAGTTCAGTTTAGGTTTTTTCGGAAAAAAAAAAAAAAAAATTCGAGAATCCGAAAATCCGAAAATCCGAGATCTCTCGTTTTGTGGAAAAAAAAAAAAAAAAAACCAGAAAACCAGAAAACCAGAAAACCAGAAAACCAGAAAAAAAAAAAAAATCCCGAGAATCCGAAAATCAGAAAATCCGAGAATTCTCGTTTTGTGGAAAAAAAAAAAAAAAAAAAGAAAAACCAGAAAAAAAGAAAAAAAAAAGACCCCAAAAGTTCAGTTTAGGTTTTTTCGGAAAAAAAGAAAAAAAAAAATTCTGAGAATCCGAAAATCCGAAAATCCGAGAAGTCTCGTTTTGTGGAAAAAAAAAAAAAAAAAAAACCAGAAAACCAGAAAACCAGAAAAAAAAAAAAAAAAAAATCCCGAGAATCCGAAAATCAGAAAATCCGAGAATTTTCGTTTTGTGGAAAAAAAAAAAAAAAAAAAAGCCCCAAAAGTTCAGTTTAGGTTTCTTCGGAAAAAAAAAAAAAAAAAATTCGAGAATCCGAAAATCCGAAAATCCGAGAATTCTCGTTTTGTGGAAAAAAAAAAAAAAAAAAAACCAGAAAACCAGAAAACCAGAAAAAAAAAAAAAAAAAAATCCCGAGAATCCGAAAATCAGAAAATCCGAGAATTTTCGTTTTGTGGAAAAAAAAAAAAAAAAAAAACCCCAAAAGTTCAGTTTAGGTTTCTTCGGAAAAAAAAAAAAAAAAATTGCGAGAAGCCGAAAATCAGAAAATCCGAGAATTCCGGTTTTGTGGAAAAAAAAAAAAAAAATTCGAGAATCCGAAAATCAGAAAATCCGATAATTCTCGTTTTGTGGAAAAAAAAAAAAAACAAAAAAAGGACCAGAAAACCAGAAAACCAGAAAACCAGAAAAAAAAAAAAAAAATCCCGAGAATCCGAAAATCCAAAAATCTGAGAATTCTCGTTTTGTGGAAAGAAAAAAAAAAAAAAAAAAAAAAAAAACCCCAAAAGTTCAGTTTAGGTTCGGAAAAAAAAAAAAAAAAAATTCGAGAATCCGAGAGGCCGAAATCCGAGAATTCTCGTTTTGTGGAAAAAAAAAAAAAAAAAAAAAAACCAGAAAACCGGAAAACCAGAAAAAAAAAAAAAAAAAAATCCCGAGAATCCGAAAATCAGAAAATCCGAGAATTCTCGTTTTGTGGAAGAAAAAAAAAAAAAAAAAAAACCCCAAAAGTTCAGTTTAGGTTTTTTCGGAAAAAAAAAAAAAAAAAAAAAATTCGAGAATCCGAAGATCCGAAAATCCGAGAATTCTCGTGTTGTGGAAAAAAACAAAAAAAAAAAAAAAAACCAAAATGTTGAGTTTAGGTTTTTTCGGAAAAAAAAATAAAAAAAAATTCGAGAATCCGAAAATCCGAACATCCGAGAATTCTCGTTTTGTGGAAAAGAAAAAAAAAAAAAAAAAACCAGAAAACCAGAAAACCAGAAGAAGAAAAAAAAAAAAATCCGAGAAGCCGAAATTCAGAAAATCCGGGAATTCCCGTTTTGTGGAAAAAAAAAAAAAATTTTTTTTTTCGAGAATCCGAAAATTCGAAAATCCGAGAATCGTCGTTTTGTGGAAAAAAAAAAAAAAAAAAACCCGAGAATCCGAAAATCAGGAAATCCAAGAATTTTCGTTTTGTGGAAAAAAAAAAAAAAAAAAAAAAAAAAATTCAGTTTCGGTTCCGAAAATCCGAAAATCCGAGAATTCTCGTTTTGTGGAAAAAGAAAAATAAAAAAAAAAAACCAGAAAACCAGAAAACCAGAAAAAAAAAAAAAAATCCCGAGAATCCGAAAATCAGAAATCCGAGAATTTTCGTTTTGTGGAAAAAAAAAAAAAAAAAAAAAAAACCCCAAAAGTTCAGTTTAGGTTTTTTCGGAAAAAAAAAAAAAAAAAAAATTCCGAGAATCCGAAAATCCGAAAATCCGAGAATTCTCGTTTTGTGGAAAAAAAAAAAAAAAAAAAAAAAGGACCAGAAAACCAGAAAACCAGAAAACCAGAAAACCAGAAAAAAAAAAAAAAAATCCCGAGAATCCGGAAATCAGAAAATCCGAGAATTCTCGTTTTGTGGAAAAAAAAAAAAAAAAAAAAAGAAAAACCAGAAAAACAGAAAAAAAAACGACCCCAAAAGTTCAGTTTAGGTTTTTTTGGAAAAAAAAAAAAAAAAATTCGAGAATCCGAAAATCCGAAAATCCGAGAATTCTCGTTTTGTGGAAAAAAAAAAAAAACAAAAAAAGGACCAGAAAACCAGAAAACCGGAAAAAAAAAAAAAAAAAAACCCCGAGAATCCGAAAATCCAAAAATCCGAGAATTCTCGTTTTGTGGAAAAAAAAAAAAAAAAAAAAAAAAACCCCAAAAGTTCAGTTTAGGTTCGGAAAAAAAAAAAAAAAAAAATTCGGGAATCCGAAAATCCGAAAATCCGAGAATTCTCGTTTTGTGGAAAAAGAAAAATAAAAAAAAAAAACCAGAAAACCAGAAAACCAGAAAAAAAAAAAAAAAATCCGGAGAATCCGAAAATCAGAAATCCGAGAATTTTCGTTTTGTGGAAAAAAAAAAAAAAAAAAAACCCCAAAAGTTCAGTTTAGGTTTTTTCGGAAAAAAAAAAAAAAAAAATTCCGAGAATCCGAAAATCCGAAAATCCGAGAATTCTCGTTTTGTGGAAAAAAAAAAAAAAAAAAAAGGACCAGAAAACCAGAAAACCAGAAAACCAGAAAACCAGAAAAAAAAAAAAAATCCCGAGAATCCGGAAATCAGAAAATCCGAGAATTCTCGTTTTGTGGAAAAAAAAAAAAAAAAAAAAGAAAAACCAGAAAAACAGAAAAAAAAAAGACCCCAAAAGTTCAGTTTAGGTTTTTTTGGAAAAAAAAAAAAAAAAAATTCGAGAATCCGAAAATCCGAAAATCCGAGAATTCTCGTTTTGTGGAAAAAAAAAAAAAAAGCAAAAAAAGGACCAGAAAACCAGAAAACCGGAAAAAAAAAAAAAAAAAAACCCCGAGAATCCGAAAATCCAAAAATCCGAGAATTCTCGTTTTGTGGAAAAAAAAAAAAAAAAACAAACAAAAACCCCAAAAGTTCAGTTTAGGTTCGGAAAAAAAAAAAAAAAAAAATTCGGGAATCCGAAAATCCGAAAATCCGAGAATTCTCGTATTGTGGAAAAAAAAAAAAAAAAAAAAAACCCCAAATGTTGAGTTTAGGTTTTTTCGGAAAAAAAAAAAAAAATTCGAGAATCCGAAAATCCGAACATCCGAGAATTCTCGTTTTGTGGAAAAAAAAAAAAAAAAAAAACCAGAAAACCAGAAAACCAGAAGAAGAAAAAAAAAAAAAACCCGAGAAGCCGAAAATCAGAAAATCCGAGAATTCCCGTTTTGTGGAAAAAAAAAAAAAAAAAAACCAGAAAACCAAAAACCAGAAAAAAGAAAAAAAAAAAAAAATCCGAGAAGCCCAAAATCCGAAAATCCAAGAATTCTCGTTTTGTGGAAAAAAAAAAGAAAAAAAAAACCAGAAAACCAGAAACCAGAAAACCAGAAAAAAAAGAAAAAAAAAATTCCGAGAATCCGAAAATCAGAAAATCCGAGAATTCTCGTTTTGTGGAAAAAAAAAAAAAAAAAAAAAAAAACCCCAAAAGTTCAGTTTAGGTTTTTTCGGAAAAAAAAAAAAAAAAAATTCGAGAATCCGAAAATCCGAAAATCCGAGATCTCTCGTTTTGTGGAAAAAAAAAAAAAAAAAAACCAGAAAACCAGAAAACCAGAAAACCAGAAAACCAGAAAAAAAAAAAAAATCCCGAGAATCCGAAAATCAGAAAATCCGAGAATTCTCGTTTTGTGGAAAAAAAAAAAAAAAAAAAAGAAAAACCAGAAAAAAAGAAAAAAAAAAGACCCCAAAAGTTCAGTTTAGGTTTTTTCGGAAAAAAAGAAAAAAAAAAATTCTGAGAATCCATAATTCCGAAAATCCGAGAAGTCTCGTTTTGTGGAAAAAAAAAAAAAAAAAAAAAAAAAAAACCCCAAAAGTTCAGTTTAGGCTCTTCGGAAAAAAAAAAAAAAAAAATTCGAGAATCCGAAAATCCGAACATCCGAGAATTCTCGTTTTGTGGAAAAAAAAAAAAAAAAGAAAAAACCAGAAAACCAGAAAACCAGAAAAAATAAAAAAAAAACAAAAATCCCGAGAATCCGAAAATCAGAAAATCCGAGAATTCCCGTTTTGTGGAAAAAAAAAAAAAAAAACCAGAAAACCAAAAACCAGAAAAAAGAAAAAAAAAAAAAAAATCCGAGAAGCCGAAAATCCGAAAATCCAACAATTCTCGTTTTGTGGAAAAAAAAAAAAAAAAAAAAACCAGAAAACCAGAAACCAGAAAACCAGAAAAAAAAAAAAAAAAAAATTCCGAGAATCCGAAAATCAGAAAATCCGAGAATTCTCGTTTTGTGGAAAAAAAAAAAAAAAAAAAAAAAAAAACCCCAAAAGTTCAGTTTAGGTTTTTTCGGAAAAAAAAAAAAAAAAATTCGAGAATCCGAAAATCCGAAAATCCGAGATCTCTCGTTTTGTGGAAAAAAAAAAAAAAAAAAAACCAGAAAACCAGAAAACCAGAAAACCAGAAAACCAGAAAAAAAAAAAAAATCCCAAGAATCCGAAAATCAGAAAATCCGAGAATTCTCCTTTTGTGGAAAAAAAAAAAAAAAAAAAAGACAAACCAGAAAAAAAGAAAAAAAAAAGACCCCAAAAGTTCAGTTTAGGTTTTTTCGGAAAAAAAGAAAAAAAAAAAATTCTGAGAATCCATAATTCCGAAAATCCGAGAAGTCTCGTTTTGTGGAAAAAAAAAAAAAAAAAAAAAAAAAAAAACCCCAAAAGTTCAGTTTAGGTTTTTTCGGAAAAAAAAAAAAAAAAAAATCCCGAGAATCCGGAAATCAGAAAATCCGAGAATTCTCGTTTTGTGGAAAAAAAAAAAAAAAAAAAAGAAAAACCAGAAAAACAGAAAAAAAAAAGACCCCAAAAGTTCAGTTTAGGTTTTTTTGGAAAAAAAAAAAAAAAAAATTCGAGAATCCGAAAATCCGAAAATCCGAGAATTCTCGTTTTGTGGAAAAAAAAAAAAAAAGCAAAAAAAGGACCAGAAAACCAGAAAACCGGAAAAAAAAAAAAAAAAAAAACCCCGAGAATCCGAAAATCCAAAAATCCGAGAATTCTCGTTTTGTGGAAAAAAAAAAAAAAAACAAACAAAAACCCCAAAAGTTCAGTTTAGGTTCGGAAAAAAAAAAAAAAAAAAAATTCGGGAATCCGAAAATCCGAAAATCCGAGAATTCTCGTATTGTGGAAAAAAAAAAAAAAAAAAAAAAACCCCAAATGTTGAGTTTAGGTTTTTTCGGAAAAAAAAAAAAAATTCGAGAATCCGAAAATCCGAACATCCGAGAATTCTCGTTTTGTGGAAAAAAAAAAAAAAAAAAACCAGAAAACCAGAAAACCAGAAGAAGAAAAAAAAAAAAAACCCGAGAAGCCGAAAATCAGAAAATCCGAGAATTCCCGTTTTGTGGAAAAAAAAAAAAAAAAAACCAGAAAACCAAAAACCAGAAAAAAGAAAAAAAAAAAAAAATCCGAGAAGCCCAAAATCCGAAAATCCAAGAATTCTCGTTTTGTGGAAAAAAAAAAGAAAAAAAAAACCAGAAAACCAGAAACCAGAAAACCAGAAAAAAAAGAAAAAAAAAATTCCGAGAATCCGAAAATCAGAAAATCCGAGAATTCTCGTTTTGTGGAAAAAAAAAAAAAAAAAAAAAAAAACCCCAAAAGTTCAGTTTAGGTTTTTTCGGAAAAAAAAAAAAAAAAATTCGAGAATCCGAAAATCCGAAAATCCGAGATCTCTCGTTTTGTGGAAAAAAAAAAAAAAAAAACCAGAAAACCAGAAAACCAGAAAACCAGAAAACCAGAAAAAAAAAAAAAATCCCGAGAATCCGAAAATCAGAAAATCCGAGAATTCTCGTTTTGTGGAAAAAAAAAAAAAAAAAAAGAAAAACCAGAAAAAAAGAAAAAAAAAAGACCCCAAAAGTTCAGTTTAGGTTTTTTCGGAAAAAAAGAAAAAAAAAAATTCTGAGAATCCATAATTCCGAAAATCCGAGAAGTCTCGTTTTGTGGAAAAAAAAAAAAAAAAAAAAAAAAAAACCCCAAAAGTTCAGTTTAGGTTTTTTCGGAAAAAAAAAAAAAAAAAAATTCGAGAATCCGAAAATCCGAACATCCGAGAATTCTCGTTTTGTGGAAAAAAAAAAAAAAAAGAAAAAACCAGAAAACCAGAAAACCAGAAAAAATAAAAAAAAAACAAAAATCCCGAGAATCCGAAAATCAGAAAATCCGAGAATTCCCGTTTTGTGGAAAAAAAAAAAAAAAAACCAGAAAACCAAAAACCAGAAAAAAGAAAAAAAAAAAAAAAAATCCGAGAAGCCGAAAATCCGAAAATCCAACAATTCTCGTTTTGTGGAAAAAAAAAAAAAAAAAAAAACCAGAAAACCAGAAACCAGAAAACCAGAAAAAAAAAAAAAAAAAATTCCGAGAATCCGAAAATCAGAAAATCCGAGAATTCTCGTTTTGTGGAAAAAAAAAAAAAAAAAAAAAAAAACCCCAAAAGTTCAGTTTAGGTTTTTTCGGAAAAAAAAAAAAAAAAATTCGAGAATCCGAAAATCCGAAAATCCGAGATCTCTCGTTTTGTGGAAAAAAAAAAAAAAAAAAACCAGAAAACCAGAAAACCAGAAAACCAGAAAACCAGAAAAAAAAAAAAAAATCCCAAGAATCCGAAAATCAGAAAATCCGAGAATTCTCATTTGTGGAAAAAAAAAAAAAAAAAAAAGACAAACCAGAAAAAAAGAAAAAAAAAAGACCCCAAAAGTTCAGTTTAGGTTTTTTCGGAAAAAAAGAAAAAAAAAAAATTCCGAGAATCCATAATTCCGAAAATCCGAGAAGTCTCGTTTTGTGGAAAAAAAAAAAAAAAAAAAAAAAAAAACCCCAAAAAGTTCAGTTTAGGTTTTTTCGGAAAAAAAAAAAAAAAAAATTCGAGAATCCGAAAATCCGAAAATCCGAGAATTCTCGTTTTGTGGAAAAAAAAAAAAAAAAAAGAAAAAACCAGAAAACCAGAAAACCAGAAAAAATAAAAAAAAAAAAAAATCCCGAGAATCCGAAAATCAGAAAATCCGAGAATTTTCGTTTTGTGGAAAAAAAAAAAAAAAAAAAAACCCCAAAAGTTCAGTTTAGGTTTTTTCGGGAAAAAAAAAAAAAAATTCCGAGAATCCGAAAATCCGAAAATCCGAGAATTCTCGTTTTTTGGAAAAAAAAAAAAAAAAAAAAGGACCAGAAAACCAGAAAACCAGAAAACCAGAAAACCAGAAAAAAAAAAAAAATCCCGAGAATCCGAAAATCAGAAGATCCGAGAATTCTCGTTTTGTGGAAAAAAAAAAAAAAAAAAAAAGAAAAACCAGAAAAACAGAAAAAAAAAAGACCCGAAAAGTTCAGTTTAGGTTTTTTCAGAAAAAAAAAATAACAAAAAAATTCTGAGAATCCGAAAATCCGAAAATCCGAGAAGTCTCGTTTTGTGAAAAAAAAAAAAAAAAAAAAAAAAACCCCAAAAGTTCAGTTTAGGTTTTTTCGGAAAAAAAAAAAAAAAAAATCCGAGAAGCCGAAAATCAGAAAATCCGAGAATTCCCGTTTTGTGGAAAAAAAAAAAAAAAAAATTCGAGAATCCGAAAATCCGAAAATCCGAGAATTCTCGTTTTGTGGAAAAAAAAAAAAACAAAAAAAGGACCAGAAAACCAGAAAACCAGAAAACCAGAAAACCAGAAAAAAAAAAAAAAAAAATCCCGAGAATCCGAAAATCAGAAAATCCGAGAATTCTCGTTTTGTGGAAAAAAAAAAAAACAAAATGAAAACCCCAAAAGTTCAGTTTAGGTTCGGAAAAAAAAAAAAAAAAAAATTCGAGAATCCGAAAATCAGAAAATCCGAGAATTCTCGTTTTGTGGAAAAAAAAAAAAAAAAAAGACAAACCAGAAAAAAAGAAAAAAAAAAGACCCCAAAAGTTCAGTTTAGGTTTTTTCGGAAAAAAAGAAAAAAAAAAATTCTGAGAATCCATAATTCCGAAAATCCGAGAAGTCTCGTTTTGTGGAAAAAAAAAAAAAAAAAAAAAAAAAAAAACCCCAAAAGTTCAGTTTAGGTTTTTTCGGAAAAAAAAAAAAAAAAAAAATTCGAGAATCCGAAAATCAGAAAATCCGAGAATTTTCGTTTTGTGGAAAAAAAAAAAAAAAAAAAAAAACCCCAAAAGTTCAGTTTAGGTTTTTTCGGAAAAAAAAAAAAAAAAATTCCGAGAATCCGAAAATCCGAAAATCCGAGAATTCTCGTTTTTTGGAAAAAAAAAAAAAAAAAAAGGACCAGAAAACCAGAAAACCAGAAAACCAGAAAACCAGAAAAAAAAAAAAAAATCCCGAGAATCCGAAAATCAGAAGATCCGAGAATTCTCGTTTTGTGGAAAAAAAAAAAAAAAAAAAAAGAAAAACCAGAAAAACAGAAAAAAAAAAGACCCCAAAAGTTCAGTTTAGGTTTTTTCGGAAAAAAAGAAAAAAAAAAATTCTGAGAATCCGAAAATCCGAAAATCCGAGAAGTCTCGTTTTGTGAAAAAAAAAAAAAAAAAAAAAAAAACCCCAAAAGTTCAGTTTAGGTTTTTTCGGAAAAACAAAAAAAAAAAAAAAATTCGAGAATCCGAAAATCCGAAAATCCGAGAATTCTCGTTTTGTGGAAAAAAAAAAAAAAAAAAAACCGAAAACCAGAAAACCAGAAAAAAAAAAAAAAAATCCCGAGAATCCGAAAATCAGAAAATCCGAGAATTTTCGTTTTGTGGAAAAAAAAAAAAAAAAAGACACCCCAAAAGTTCAGTTTAGGTTTTTTCGGAAAAAAAAAAAAAAAAATCCGAGAAGCCGAAAATCAGAAAATCCGAGAATTCCCGTTTTGTGGAAAAAAAAAAAAAAAAATTCGAGAATCCGAAAATCCGAAAATCCGAGAATTCTCGTTTTGTGGAAAAAAAAAAAAAAAAAAAAAGGACCAGAAAACCAGAAAACCAGAAAACCAGAAAACCAGAAAAAAAAAAAAAAAATCCCGAGAATCCGAAAATCAGAAAATCCGAGAATTCTCGTTTTGTGGAAAAAACAAAAACAAAATGAAAACCCCAAAAGTTCAGTTTAGGTTCGGAAAAAAAAAAAAAAAAAAATTTGAGAATCCGAAAATCCGAAAATCCGAGAATTCTCGTTTTGTGGAAAAAAAAAGAAAAAAAAAAAAACCAGAAAACCATAAAACCAGAAAAAAAAAAAAAAAAATCCCGAGAATCCGAAAATCAGAAAATCCGAGAATTTTCGTTTTGTGGAAAAAAAAAAAAAAAAAAAAAGAAAAACCAGAAAAACAGAAAAAAAAAAGACCCCAAAAGTTCAGTTTAGGTTTTTTCGGAAAAAAAAAAAAAAATTCTGAGAATCCGAAAATCCGAAAATCCGAGAAGTCTCGTTTTGTGGAAAAAAAAAAAAAAAAAAAAAAAAACCCCAAAAGTTCAGTTTAGGTTTTTTCGGAAAAACAAAAAAAAAAAAAAATTCGAGAATCCGAAAATCCGAAAATCCGAGAATTCTCGTTTTGTGGAAAAAGAAAAAAAAAAAACCAGAAAACCAGAAAACCAGAAAAAAAAAAAAAAAAATCCCGAGAATCCGAAAATCAGAAAATCCGAGAATTTTCGTTTTGTGGAAAAAAAAAAAAAAAAAAACACCCCAAAAGTTCAGTTTAGGTTTTTTCGGAAAAAAAAAAAAAAAAATCCGAGAAGCCGAAAATCAGAAAATCCGAGAATTCCCGTTTTGTGGAAAAAAAAAAAAAAATTCGAGAATCCGAAAATCCGAAAATCCGAGAATTCTCGTTTTGTGGAAAAAAAAAAAAAACAAAAAAAGGACCAGAAAACCAGAAAACCAGAAAACCAGAAAACCAGAAAAAAAAAAAAAAAAAAATCCCGAGAATCCGAAAATCAGAAAATCCGAGAATTTTCGTTTTGTGGAAAAAAAAAAAAAAAAAAACCCCAAAAGTTCAGTTTAGGTTTCTTCGGAAAAAAAAAAAAAAAAATTGCGAGAAGCCGAAAATCAGAAAATCCGAGAATTCCGGTTTTGTGGAAAAAAAAAAAAAAAAATTCGAGAATCCGAAAATCAGAAAATCCGAGAAGTCTCGTTTTGTGGAAAAAAAAAAAAAAACAAAAAAAGGACCAGAAAACCAGAAAACCAGAAAACCAGAAAAAAAAAAAAAAAATCCCGAGAATCCGAAAATCCAAAAATCTGAGAATTCTCGTTTTGTGGAAAGAAAAAAAAAAAAAAAAAAAAAAAAACCCCAAAAGTTCAGTTTAGGTTCGGAAAAAAAAAAAAAAAAAAATTCGAGAATCCGAGAGGCCGAAATCCGAGAATTCTCGTTTTGTGGAAAAAAAAAAAAAAAAAAAAAAAACCAGAAAACCGGAAAACCAGAAAAAAAAAAAAAAAAATCCCGAGAATCCGAAAATCAGAAAATCCGAGAATTCTCGTTTTGTGGAAGAAAAAAAAAAAAAAAAAAAACCCCAAAAGTTCAGTTTAGGTTTTTTCGGAAAAAAAAAAAAAAAAAAAAATTCGAGAATCCGAAGATCCGAAAATCCGAGAATTCTCGTGTTGTGGAAAAAAAAAAAAAAAAAAAAAAAAACCAAAATGTTGAGTTTAGGTTTTTTCGGAAAAAAAAATAAAAAAAAATTCGAGAATCCGAAAATCCGAACATCCGAGAATTCTCGTTTTGTGGAAAAGAAAAAAAAAAAAAAAACCAGAAAACCAGAAAACCAGAAGAAGAAAAAAAAAAAAATCCGAGAAGCCGAAATTCAGAAAATCCGAGAATTCCCGTTTTGTGGAAAAAAAAAAAAAATTTTTTTTTCGAGAATCCGAAAATTCGAAAATCCGAGAATCGTCGTTTTGTGGAAAAAAAAAAAAAAAAAAAAACCCGAGAATCCGAAAATCAGGAAATCCAAGAATTTTCGTTTTGTGGAAAAAAAAAAAAAAAAAAAAAAAAAAAAAAATTCAGTTTCGGTTCCGAAAATCCGAAAATCCGAGAATTCTCGTTTTGTGGAAAAAGAAAAATAAAAAAAAAAAACCAGAAAACCAGAAAACCAGAAAAAAAAAAAAAAATCCCGAGAATCCGAAAATCAGAAATCCGAGAATTTTCGTTTTGTGGAAAAAAAAAAAAAAAAAAAAAAAACCCCAAAAGTTCAGTTTAGGTTTTTTCGGAAAAAAAAAAAAAAAAAAAATTCCGAGAATCCGAAAATCCGAAAATCCGAGAATTCTCGTTTTGTGGAAAAAAAAAAAAAAAAAAAAGGACCAGAAAACCAGAAAACCAGAAAACCAGAAAACCAGAAAAAAAAAAAAAAAAAATCCCGAGAATCCGGAAATCAGAAAATCCGAGAATTCTCGTTTTGTGGAAAAAAAAAAAAAAAAAAAAAGAAAAACCAGAAAAACAGAAAAAAAAACGACCCCAAAAGTTCAGTTTAGGTTTTTTTGGAAAAAAAAAAAAAAAAAATTCGAGAATCCGAAGATCCGAAAATCCGAGAATTCTCGTTTTGTGGAAAAAAAAAAAAAACAAAAAAAGGACCAGAAAACCAGAAAACCGGAAAAAAAAAAAAAAAAAAAACCCCGAGAATCCGAAAATCCAAAAATCCGAGAATTCTCGTTTTGTGGAAAAAAAAAAAAAAAAAAAAAAAAAAACCCCAAAAGTTCAGTTTAGGTTCGGAAAAAAAAAAAAAAAAAAAAATTCGGGAATCCGAAAATCCGAAAATCCGAGAATTCTCGTTTTGTGGACAAAGAAAAATAAAAAAAAAAAACCAGAAAACCAGAAAACCAGAAAAAAAAAAAAAAAAATCCGGAGAATCCCAAGATCAGAAATCCGAGAATTTTCGTTTTGTGGAAAAAAAAAAAAAAAAAAAAACCCCAAAAGTTCAGTTTAGGTTTTTTCGGAAAAAAAAAAAAAAAAAATTCCGAGAATCCGAAAATCCGAAAATCCGAGAATTCTCGTTTTGTGGAAAAAAAAAAAAAAAAAAAGGACCAGAAAACCAGAAAACCAGAAAACCAGAAAACCAGAAAAAAAAAAAAAATCCCGAGAATCCGGAAATCAGAAAATCCGAGAATTCTCGTTTTGTGGAAAAAAAAAAAAAAAAAAAAGAAAAACCAGAAAAACAGAAAAAAAAAAGACCCCAAAAGTTCAGTTTAGGTTTTTTTGGAAAAAAAAAAAAAAAAATTCGAGAATCCGAAAATCCGAAAATCCGAGAATTCTCGTTTTGTGGAAAAAAAAAAAAAAAGCAAAAAAAGGACCAGAAAACCAGAAAACCGGAAAAAAAAAAAAAAAAAAACCCCGAGAATCCGAAAATCCAAAAATCCGAGAATTCTCGTTTTGTGGAAAAAAAAAAAAAAAAACAAACAAAAACCCCAAAAGTTCAGTTTAGGTTCGGAAAAAAAAAAAAAAAAAATTCGGGAATCCGAAAATCCGAAAATCCGAGAATTCTCGTATTGTGGAAAAAAAAAAAAAAAAAAAAAAACCCCAAATGTTGAGTTTAGGTTTTTTCGGAAAAAAAAAAAAAAATTCGAGAATCCGAAAATCCGAACATCCGAGAATTCTCGTTTTGTGGAAAAAAAAAAAAAAAAAAACCAGAAAACCAGAAAACCAGAAGAAGAAAAAAAAAAAAACCCGAGAAGCCGAAAATCAGAAAATCCGAGAATTCCCGTTTTGTGGAAAAAAAAAAAAAAAAAAACCAGAAAACCAAAAACCAGAAAAAAGAAAAAAAAAAAAAAATCCGAGAAGCCCAAAATCAGAAAATCCAAGAATTCTCGTTTTGTGGAAAAAAAAAAGAAAAAAAAAACCAGAAAACCAGAAACCAGAAAACCAGAAAAAAAAGAAAAAAAAATTTCCGAGAATCCGAAAATCAGAAAATCCGAGAATTCTCGTTTTGTGGAAAAAAAAAAAAAAAAAAAAAAAACCCCAAAAGTTCAGTTTAGGTTTTTTCGGAAAAAAAAAAAAAAAATTCGAGAATCCGAAAATCCGAAAATCCGAGATCTCTCGTTTTGTGGAAAAAAAAAAAAAAAAAAACCAGAAAACCAGAAAACCAGAAAACCAGAAAACCAGAAAAAAAAAAAAATCCCGAGAATCCGAAAATCAGAAAATCCGAGAATTCTCGTTTTGTGGAAAAAAAAAAAAAAAAAAAAGAAAAACCAGAAAAAAAGAAAAAAAAAAGACCCCAAAAGTTCAGTTTAGGTTTTTTCGGAAAAAAAGAAAAAAAAAAAATTCTGAGAATCCATAATTCCGAAAATCCGAGAAGTCTCGTTTTGTGGAAAAAAAAAAAAAAAAAAAAAAAAACCCCAAAAGTTCAGTTTAGGTTTTTTCGGAAAAAAAAAAAAAAAAAAATTCGAGAATCCGAAAATCCGAACATCCGAGAATTCTCGTTTTGTGGAAAAAAAAAAAAAAAAAGAAAAAACCAGAAAACCAGAAAACCAGAAAAAATAAAAAAGAAACAAAAATCCCGAGAATCCGAAAATCAGAAAATCCGAGAATTCCCGTTTTGTGGAAAAAAAAAAAAAAAAACCAGAAAACCAAAAACCAGAAAAAAGAAAAAAAAAAAAAAATCCGAGAAGCCGAAAATCCGAAAATCCAACAATTCTCGTTTTGTGGAAAAAAAAAAAAAAAAAAAAACCAGAAAACCAGAAACCAGAAAACCAGAAAAAAAAAAAAAAAAAAAATTCCGAGAATCCGAAAATCAGAAAATCCGAGAATTCTCGTTTTGTGGAAAAAAAAAAAAAAGAAAAAAAAAAAACCCCAAAAGTTCAGTTTAGGTTTTTTCGGAAAAAAAAAAAAAAAAAATTCGAGAATCCGAAAATCCGAAAATCCGAGATCTCTCGTTTTGTGGAAAAAAAAAAAAAAAAAAAACCAGAAAACCAGAAAACCAGAAAACCAGAAAACCAGAAAAAAAAAAAAAAATCCCAAGAATCCGAAAATCAGAAAATCCGAGAATTCTCCTTTTGTGGGAAAAAAAAAAAAAAAAAAGACAAACCAGAAAAAAAGAAAAAAAAAAGACCCCAAAAGTTCAGTTTAGGTTTTTTCGGAAAAAAAGAAAAAAAAAAAATTCTGAGAATCCATAATTCCGAAAATCCGAGAAGTCTCGTTTTGTGGAAAAAAAAAAAAAAAAAAAAAAAAAAAAACCCCAAAAGTTCAGTTTAGGTTTTTTCGGAAAAAAAAAAAAAAAAAATTCGAGAATCCGAAAATCCGAAAATCCGAGAATTCTCGTTTTGTGGAAAAAAAAAAAAAAAAAGGAAAAACCAGAAAACCAGAAAACCAGAAAAAATAAAAAAAAAAAAAAATCCCGAGAATCCGAAAATCAGAAAATCCGAGAATTTTCGTTTTGTGGAAAAAAAAAAAAAAAAAAAACCCCAAAAGTTCAGTTTAGGTTTTTTCGGAAAAAAAAAAAAAAAATTCCGAGAATCCGAAAATCCGAAAATCCGAGAATTCTCGTTTTTTGGAAAAAAAAAAAAAAAAAAAAGGACCAGAAAACCAGAAAACCAGAAAACCAGAAAACCAGAAAAAAAAAAAAAATCCCGAGAATCCGAAAATCAGAAGATCCAAGAATTCTCGTTTTGTGGAAAAAAAAAAAAAAAAAAAAAGAAAAACCAGAAAAACAGAAAAAAAAAAGACCCGAAAAGTTCAGTTTAGGTTTTTTCAGAAAAAAAAAAAAAAAAAAAATTCTGAGAATCCGAAAATCCGAAAATCCGAGAAGTCTCGTTTTGTGAAAAAAAAAAAAAAAAAAAAAAAACCCCAAAAGTTCAGTTTAGGTTTTTTCGGAAAAACAAAAAAAAAAAAAAATTCGAGAATCCGAAAATCCGAAAATCCGAGAATTCTCGTTTTGTGGAAAAAAGAAAAAAAAAAAAAACCAGAAAACCAGAAAACCAGAAAAAAAAAAAAAAAATCCCGAGAATGCGAAAATCAGAAAATCCGAGAATTTTCGTTTTGTGGAAAAAAAAAAAAAAAAACACCCCAAAAGTTCAGTTTAGGTTTTTTCGGAAAAAAAAAAAAAAAAATCCGAGAAGCCGAAAATCAGAAAATCCGAGAATTCCCGTTTTGTGGAAAAAAAAAAAAAAAAAATTCGAGAATCCGAAAATCCGAAAATCCGAGAATTCTCGTTTTGTGGAAAAAAAAAAAAAAAAAAAAAAAAAACCCCAAAAGTTCAGTTTAGGTTTTTTCGGAAAAAAAAAAAAAAAAATTCGAGAATCCGAAAATCCGAAAATCCGAGATCTCTCGTTTTGTGGAAAAAAAAAAAAAAAAAAACCAGAAAACCAGAAAACCAGAAAACCAGAAAACCAGAAAAAAAAAAAAAATCCCAAGAATCCGAAAATCAGAAAATCCGAGAATTCTCGTTTTGTGGAAAAAAAAAAAAAAAAAAAAGACAAACCAGAAAAAAAGAAAAAAAAAAGACCCCAAAAGTTCAGTTTAGGTTTTTTCGGAAAAAAAGAAAAAAAAAAAATTCTGAGAATCCATAATTCCGAAAATCCGAGAAGTCTCGTTTTGTGGAAAAAAAAAAAAAAAAAAAAAAAAAAACCCCAAAAAGTTCAGTTTAGGTTTTTTCGGAAAAAAAAAAAAAAAAAAATTCGAGAATCCGAAAATCCGAAAATCCGAGAATTCTCGTTTTGTGGAAAAAAAAAAAAAAAAGAAAAAACCAGAAAACCAGAAAACCAGAAAAAATAAAAAAAAAAAAAAATCCGGAGAATCCGAAAATCAGAAAATCCGAGAATTTTCGTTTTGTGGAAAAAAAAAAAAAAAAAAAAACCCCAAAAATTTAGGTTAGGTTTTTTCGGAAAAAAAAAAAAAAATTCCGAGAATCCGAAAATCCGAAAATCCGAGAATTCTCGTTTTTTGGAAAAAAAAAAAAAAAAAGGACCAGAAAACCAGAAAACCAGAAAACCAGAAAACCAGAAAAAAAAAAAAAATCCCGAGCATCCGAAAATCAGAAGATCCGAGAATTCTCGTTTTGTGGAAAAAAAAAAAAAAAAAAAAGAAAAACCAGAAAAACAGAAAAAAAAAAGACCCGAAAAGTTCAGTTTAGGTTTTTTCAGAAAAAAAAAAAAAAAAAAAAATTCTGAGAATCCGAAAATCCGAAAATCCGAGAAGTCTCGTTTTGTGAAAAAAAAAAAAAAAAAAAAAAAACCCCAAAAGTTCAGTTTAGGTTTTTTCGGAAAAAAAAAAAAAAACCAGAAAACCAGAAAAAAAAAAAAAAAAAATCCCGAGAATGCGAAAATCAGAAAATCCGAGAATTTTCGTTTTGTGGAAAAAAAAAAAAAAAAAAAACACCCCAAAAGTTCAGTTTAGGTTTTTTCGGAAAAAAAAAAAAAAAAATCCGAGAAGCCGAAAATCAGAAAATCCGAGAATTCCCGTTTTGTGGAAAAAAAAACAAAAAGTTCGAGAATCCGAAAATCCGAAAATCCGAGAATTCTCGTTTTGTGGAAAAAAAAAAAAAACAAAAAAAGGACCAGAAAACCAGAAAACCAGAAAACCAGAAAACCAGAAAAAAAAAAAAAAAAAATCCCGAGAATCCGAAAATCAGAAAATCCGAGAATTCTCGTTTTGTGGAAAAAAAAAAAACAAAATGAAAACCCCAAAAGTTCAGTTTAGGTTCGGAAAAAAAAAAAAAAAAAATTCGAGAATCCGAAAATCAGAAAATGCGAGAATTCTCGTTTTGTGGAAAAAAAAAAAAAAAAAGACAAACCAGAAAAAAAGAAAAAAAAAAGACCCCAAAAGTTCAGTTTAGGTTTTTTCGGAAAAAAAGAAAAAAAAAAATTCTGAGAATCCATAATTCCGAAAATCCGAGAAGTCTCGTTTTGTGGAAAAAAAAAAAAAAAAAAAAAAAAAAACCCCAAAAGTTCAGTTTAGGTTTTTTCGGAAAAAAAAAAAAAAAAAAAATTCGAGAATCCGAAAATCCGAAAATCCGAGAATTCTCGTTTTGTGGAAAAAAAAAAAAAAAAAGAAAAAACCAGAAAACCAGAAAACCAGAAAAAATAAAGAAAAAAAAAAATCCCGAGAATCCGAAAATCAGAAAATCCGAGAATTTTCGTTTTGTGGAAAAAAAAAAAAAAAAAAAAAAACCCAAAAGTTCAGTTTAGGTTTTTTCGGAAAAAAAAAAAAAAAATTCCGAGAATCCGAAAATCCGAAAATCCGAGAATTCTCGTTTTTTGGAAAAAAAAAAAAAAAAAAAGGACCAGAAAACCAGAAAACCAGAAAACCAGAAAACCAGAAAAAAAAAAAAAAATCCCGAGAATCCGAAAATCAGAAGATCCGAGAATTCTCGTTTTGTGGAAAAAAAAAAAAAAAAAAAGAAAAACCAGAAAAACAGAAAAAAAAAAGACCCCAAAAGTTCAGTTTAGGTTTTTTCGGAAAAAAAGAAAAAAAAAAATTCTGAGAATCCGAAAATCCGAAAATCCGAGAAGTCTCGTTTTGTGAAAAAAAAAAAAAAAAAAAAAAAACCCCAAAAGTTCAGTTTAGGTTTTTTCGGAAAAACAAAAAAAAAAAAAAAATTCGAGAATCCGAAAATCCGAAAATCCGAGAATTCTCGTTTTGTGGAAAAAAAAAAAAAAAAAAAAACCGAAAACCAGAAAACCAGAAAAAAAAAAAAAAAAATCCCGAGAATCCGAAAATCAGAAAATCCGAGAATTTTCGTTTTGTGGAAAAAAAAAAAAAAAAGACACCCCAAAAGTTCACTTTAGGTTTTTTCGGAAAAAAAAAAAAAAAAAATCCGAGAATCCGAAAATCCGAAAATCCGAGAATTCTCGTTTTGTGGAAAAAAAAAAAAAAACAAAAAAAGGACCAGAAAACCAGAAAACCAGAAAACCAGAAAACCAGAAAAAAAAAAAAAAAAATCCCGAGAATCCGAAAATCAGAAAATCCGAGAATTCTCGTTTTGTGGAAAAAACAAAAACAAAATGAAAACCCCAAAAGTTCAGTTTAGGTTCGGAAAAAAAAAAAAAAAAAAATTTGAGAATCCGAAAATCCGAAAATCCGAGAATTCTCGTTTTGTGGAAAAAAAAAGAAAAAAAAAAAAACCAGAAAACCATAAAACCAGAAAAAAAAAAAAAAAAAATCCCGAGAATCCGAAAATCAGAAAATCCGAGAATTTTCGTTTTGTGGAAAAAAAAAAAAAAAAAAAAAGAAAAACCAGAAAAACAGAAAAAAAAAAGACCCCAAAAGTTCAGTTTAGGTTTTTTCGGAAAAAAAAAAAAAAAATTCTGAGAATCCGAAAATCCGAAAATCCGAGAAGTCTCGTTTTGTGGAAAAAAAAAAAAAAAAAAAAAAAAACCCCAAAAGTTCAGTTTAGGTTTTTTCGGAAAAACAAAAAAAAAAAAAAATTCGAGAATCCGAAAATCCGAAAATCCGAGAATTCTCGTTTTGTGGAAAAAAAAAAAAAAACCAGAAAACCAGAAAACCAGAAAAAAAAAAAAAAAATCCCGAGAATCCGAAAATCAGAAAATCCGAGAATTTTCGTTTTGTGGAAAAAAAAAAAAAAAAAAACACCCCAAAAGTTCAGTTTAGGTTTTTTCGGAAAAAAAAAAAAAAAAAATCCGAGAAGCCGAAAATCAGAAAATCCGAGAATTCCCGTTTTGTGGAAAAAAAAAAAAAAAATTCGAGAATCCGAAAATCCGAAAATCCGAGAATTCTCGTTTTGTGGAAAAAAAAAAAAAACAAAAAAAGGACCAGAAAACCAGAAAACCAGAAAACCAGAAAACCAGAAAAAAAAAAAAAAAAAATCCCGAGAATCCGAAAATCAGAAAATCCGAGAATTCTCGTTTTGTGGAAAAAAAAAAAAAAAAAACCAGAAAACCAGAAAACCAGAAGAAGAAAAAAAAAAAAAACCCGAGAAGCCGAAAATCAGAAAATCCGAGAATTCCCGTTTTGTGGAAAAAAAAAAAAAAAAAAACCAGAAAACCAAAAACCAGAAAAAAGAAAAAAAAAAAAAATCCGAGAAGCGCAAAATCCGAAAATCCAAGAATTCTCGTTTTGTGGAAAAAAAAAAGAAAAAAAAAACCAGAAAACCAGAAACCAGAAAACCAGAAAAAAAAGAAAAAAAAAATTCCGAGAATCCGAAAATCAGATGATCCGAGAATTCTCGTTTTGTGGAAAAAAAAAAAAAAAAAAAAAAAACCCCAAAAGTTCAGTTTAGGTTTTTTCGGAAAAAAAAAAAAAAAAATTCGAGAATCCGAAAATCCGAAAATCCGAGATCTCTCGTTTTGTGGAAAAAAAAAAAAAAAAAAACCAGAAAACCAGAAAACCAGAAAACCAGAAAACCAGAAAAAAAAAAAAATCCCGAGAATCCGAAAATCAGAAAATCCGAGAATTCTCGTTTTGTGGAAAAAAAAAAAAAAAAAAAGAAAAACCAGAAAAAAAGAAAAAAAAAAGACCCCAAAAGTTCAGTTTAGGTTTTTTCGGAAAAAAAGACAAAAAAAAAATTCTGAGAATCCATAATTCCGAAAATCCGAGAAGTCTCGTTTTGTGGAAAAAAAAAAAAAAAAAAAAAAAAAAACCCCAAAAGTTCAGTTTAGGTTTTTTCGGAAAAAAAAAAAAAAAAAATTCGAGAATCCGAAAATCCGAACATCCGAGAATTCTCGTTTTGTGGAAAAAAAAAAAAAAAAAGAAAAAACCAGAAAACCAGAAAACCAGAAAAAATAAAAAAAAAACAAAAATCCCGAGAATCCGAAAATCAGAAAATCCGAGAATTCCCGTTTTGTGGAAAAAAAAAAAAAAAAACCAGAAAACCAAAAACCAGAAAAAAGAAAAAAAAAAAAAAAATCCGAGAAGCCGAAAATCCGAAAATCCAACAATTCTCGTTTTGTGGAAAAAAAAAAAAAAAAAAAACCAGAAAACCAGAAACCAGAAAACCAGAAAAAAAAAAAAAAAAAAAATTCCGAGAATCCGAAAATCAGAAAATCCGAGAATTCTCGTTTTGTGGAAAAAAAAAAAAAAAAAAAAAAAAAAACCCCAAAAGTTCAGTTTAGGTTTTTTCGGAAAAAAAAAAAAAAAAAATTCGAGAATCCGAAAATCCGAAAATCCGAGATCTCTCGTTTTGTGGAAAAAAAAAAAAAAAAACCAGAAAACCAGAAAACCAGAAAACCAGAAAACCAGAAAAAAAAAAAAAATCCCAAGAATCCGAAAATCAGAAAATCCGAGAATTCTCCTTTTGTGGAAAAAAAAAAAAAAAAAAAAGACAAACCAGAAAAAAAGAAAAAAAAAAGACCCCAAAAGTTCAGTTTAGGTTTTTTCGGAAAAAAAGAAAAAAAAAAAATTCTGAGAATCCATAATTCCGAAAATCCGAGAAGTCTCGTTTTGTGGAAAAAAAAAAAAAAAAAAAAAAAAAAAAACCCCAAAAGTTCAGTTTAGGTTTTTTCGGAAAAAAAAAAAAAAAAATTCGAGAATCCGAAAATCCGAAAATCCGAGAATTCTCGTTTTGTGGAAAAAAAAAAAAAAAAAGGAAAAACCAGAAAACCAGAAAACCAGAAAAAATAAAAAAAAAAAAAAATCCCGAGAATCCGAAAATCAGAAAATCCGAGAATTTTCGTTTTGTGGAAAAAAAAAAAAAAAAAAAAGGACCAGAAAACCAGAAAACCAGAAAACCAGAAAACCAGAAAAAAAAAAAAAAAAAAAATTCCGAGAATCCGAAAATCAGAAAATCCGAGAATTCTCGTTTTGTGGAAAAAAAAAAAAAAAAAAAAAAAAAACCCCAAAAGTTCAGTTTAGGTTTTTTCGGAAAAAAAAAAAAAAAAATTCGAGAATCCGAAAATCCGAAAATCCGAGATCTCTCGTTTTGTGGAAAAAAAAAAAAAAAAACCAGAAAACCAGAAAACCAGAAAACCAGAAAACCAGAAAAAAAAAAAAAATCCCAAGAATCCGAAAATCAGAAAATCCGAGAATTCTCCTTTTGTGGAAAAAAAAAAAAAAAAAAAAGACAAACCAGAAAAAAAGAAAAAAAAAAAACCCCAAAAGTTCAGTTTAGGTTTTTTCGGAAAAAAAAAAAAAAAAATTCGAGAATCCGAAAATCCGAAAATCCGAGAATTCTCGTTTTTTGGAAAAAAAAAAAAAAAAAAAAGGACCAGAAAACCAGAAAACCAGAAAACCAGAAAACCAGAAAAAAAAAAAAAATCCCGAGAATCCGAAAATCAGAAGATCCAAGAATTCTCGTTTTGTGGAAAAAAAAAAAAAAAAAAAAAGAAAAACCAGAAAAACAGAAAAAAAAAAGACCCGAAAAGTTCAGTTTAGGTTTTTTCAGAAAAAAAAAAAAAAAAAAAATTCTGAGAATCCGAAAATCCGAAAATCCGAGAAGTCTCGTTTTGTGAAAAAAAAAAAAAAAAAAAAAAAACCCCAAAAGTTCAGTTTAGGTTTTTTCGGAAAAACAAAAAAAAAAAAAAATTCGAGAATCCGAAAATCCGAAAATCCGAGAATTCTCGTTTTGTGGAAAAAAGAAAAAAAAAAAAAACCAGAAAACCAGAAAACCAGAAAAAAAAAAAAAAAAATCCCGAGAATGCGAAAATCAGAAAATCCGAGAATTTTCGTTTTGTGGAAAAAAAAAAAAAAAAAACACCCCAAAAGTTCAGTTTAGGTTTTTTCGGAAAAAAAAAAAAAAAAATCCGAGAAGCCGAAAATCAGAAAATCCGAGAATTCCCGTTTTGTGGAAAAAAAAAAAAAAAAATTCGAGAATCCGAAAATCCGAAAATCCGAGAATTCTCGTTTTGTGGAAAAAAAAAAAAAAAAAAAAAAAAAACCCCAAAAGTTCAGTTTAGGTTTTTTCGGAAAAAAAAAAAAAAAAAATTCGAGAATCCGAAAATCCGAAAATCCGAGATCTCTCGTTTTGTGGAAAAAAAAAAAAAAAAAAACCAGAAAACCAGAAAACCAGAAAACCAGAAAACCAGAAAAAAAAAAAAATCCCAAGAATCCGAAAATCAGAAAATCCGAGAATTCTCGTTTTGTGGAAAAAAAAAAAAAAAAAAAAGACAAACCAGAAAAAAAGAAAAAAAAAAGACCCCAAAAGTTCAGTTTAGGTTTTTTCGGAAAAAAAGAAAAAAAAAAAATTCTGAGAATCCATAATTCCGAAAATCCGAGAAGTCTCGTTTTGTGGAAAAAAAAAAAAAAAAAAAAAAAAAAAACCCCAAAAAGTTCAGTTTAGGTTTTTTCGGAAAAAAAAAAAAAAAAAAAATTCGAGAATCCGAAAATCCGAAAATCCGAGAATTCTCGTTTTGTGGAAAAAAAAAAAAAAAAAGAAAAAACCAGAAAACCAGAAAACCAGAAAAAATAAAAAAAAAAAAAAATCCGGAGAATCCGAAAATCAGAAAATCCGAGAATTTTCGTTTTGTGGAAAAAAAAAAAAAAAAAAAAAACCCCAAAAATTTAGGTTAGGTTTTTTCGGAAAAAAAAAAAAAAATTCCGAGAATCCGAAAATCCGAAAATCCGAGAATTCTCGTTTTTTGGAAAAAAAAAAAAAAAAAAAGGACCAGAAAACCAGAAAACCAGAAAACCAGAAAACCAGAAAAAAAAAAAAAATCCCGAGAATCCGAAAATCAGAAGATCCGAGAATTCTCGTTTTGTGGAAAAAAAAAAAAAAAAAAAAAGAAAAACCAGAAAAACAGAAAAAAAAAAGACCCGAAAAGTTCAGTTTAGGTTTTTTCAGAAAAAAAAAAAAAAAAAAAAATTCTGAGAATCCGAAAATCCGAAAATCCGAGAAGTCTCGTTTTGTGAAAAAAAAAAAAAAAAAAAAAAAACCCCAAAAGTTCAGTTTAGGTTTTTTCGGAAAAAAAAAAAAAAACCAGAAAACCAGAAAAAAAAAAAAAAAAAATCCCGAGAATGCGAAAATCAGAAAATCCGAGAATTTTCGTTTTGTGGAAAAAAAAAAAAAAAAAAAACACCCCAAAAGTTCAGTTTAGGTTTTTTCGGAAAAAAAAAAAAAAAAATCCGAGAAGCCGAAAATCAGAAAATCCGAGAATTCCCGTTTTGTGGAAAAAAAAAAAAAAAAAATTCGAGAATCCGAAAATCCGAAAATCCGAGAATTCTCGTTTTGTGGAAAAAAAAAAAAAACAAAAAAAGGACCAGAAAACCAGAAAACCAGAAAACCAGAAAACCAGAAAAAAAAAAAAAAAAATCCCGAGAATCCGAAAATCAGAAAATCCGAGAATTCTCGTTTTGTGGAAAAAAAAAAAACAAAATGAAAACCCCAAAAGTTCAGTTTAGGTTCGGAAAAAAAAAAAAAAAAAAAATTCGAGAATCCGAAAATCAGAAAATCCGAGAATTCTCGTTTTGTGGAAAAAAAAAAAAAAAAAAGACAAACCAGAAAAAAAGAAAAAAAAAAGACCCCAAAAGTTCAGTTTAGGTTTTTTCGGAAAAAAAGAAAAAAAAAAATTCTGAGAATCCATAATTCCGAAAATCCGAGAAGTCTCGTTTTGTGGAAAAAAAAAAAAAAAAAAAAAAAAAAACCCCAAAAGTTCAGTTTAGGTTTTTTCGGAAAAAAAAAAAAAAAAAAATTCGAGAATCCGAAAATCCGAAAATCCGAGAATTCTCGTTTTGTGGAAAAAAAAAAAAAAAAAGAAAAAACCAGAAAACCAGAAAACCAGAAAAAATAAAGAAAAAAAAAAATCCCGAGAATCCGAAAATCAGAAAATCCGAGAATTTTCGTTTTGTGGAAAAAAAAAAAAAAAAAAAAAAACCCCAAAAGTTCAGTTTAGGTTTTTTCGGAAAAAAAAAAAAAAAATTCCGAGAATCCGAAAATCCGAAAATCCGAGAATTCTCGTTTTTTGGAAAAAAAAAAAAAAAAAAAGGACCAGAAAACCAGAAAACCAGAAAACCAGAAAACCAGAAAAAAAAAAAAAAATCCCGAGAATCCGAAAATCAGAAGATCCGAGAATTCTCGTTTTGTGGAAAAAAAAAAAAAAAAAAAAAGAAAAACCAGAAAAACAGAAAAAAAAAAGACCCCAAAAGTTCAGTTTAGGTTTTTTCGGAAAAAAAGAAAAAAAAAAATTCTGAGAATCCGAAAATCCGAAAATCCGAGAAGTCTCGTTTTGTGAAAAAAAAAAAAAAAAAAAAAAAACCCCAAAAGTTCAGTTTAGGTTTTTTCGGAAAAACAAAAAAAAAAAAAAAATTCGAGAATCCGAAAATCCGAAAATCCGAGAATTCTCGTTTTGTGGAAAAAAAAAAAAAAAAAAAAACCGAAAACCAGAAAACCAGAAAAAAAAAAAAAAAAATCCCGAGAATCCGAAAATCAGAAAATCCGAGAATTTTCGTTTTGTGGAAAAAAAAAAAAAAAAAGACACCCCAAAAGTTCAGTTTAGGTTTTTTCGGAAAAAAAAAAAAAAAAATCCGAGAAGCCGAAAATCAGAAAATCCGAGAATTCCCGTTTTGTGGAAAAAAAAAAAAAAAAATTCGAGAATCCGAAAATCCGAAAATCCGAGAATTCTCGTTTTGTGGAAAAAAAAAAAAAAACAAAAAAAGGACCAGAAAACCAGAAAACCAGAAAACCAGAAAACCAGAAAAAAAAAAAAAAAAATCCCGAGAATCCGAAAATCAGAAAATCCGAGAATTCTCGTTTTGTGGAAAAAACAAAAACAAAATGAAAACCCCAAAAGTTCAGTTTAGGTTCGGAAAAAAAAAAAAAAAAAAAATTTGAGAATCCGAAAATCCGAAAATCCGAGAATTCTCGTTTTGTGGAAAAAAAAAGAAAAAAAAAAAAACCAGAAAACCATAAAACCAGAAAAAAAAAAAAAAAAAATCCCGAGAATCCGAAAATCAGAAAATCCGAGAATTTTCGTTTTGTGGAAAAAAAAAAAAAAAAAAAAAGAAAAACCAGAAAAACAGAAAAAAAAAAGACCCCAAAAGTTCAGTTTAGGTTTTTTCGGAAAAAAAAAAAAAAAATTCTGAGAATCCGAAAATCCGAAAATCCGAGAAGTCTCGTTTTGTGGAAAAAAAAAAAAAAAAAAAAAAAAACCCCAAAAGTTCAGTTTAGGTTTTTTCGGAAAAACAAAAAAAAAAAAAATTCGAGAATCCGAAAATCCGAAAATCCGAGAATTCTCGTTTTGTGGAAAAAAAAAAAAAAAACCAGAAAACCAGAAAACCAGAAAAAAAAAAAAAAAAATCCCGAGAATCCGAAAATCAGAAAATCCGAGAATTTTCGTTTTGTGGAAAAAAAAAAAAAAAAAAAACACCCCAAAAGTTCAGTTTAGGTTTTTTCGGAAAAAAAAAAAAAAAAAATCCGAGAAGCCGAAAATCAGAAAATCCGAGAATTCCCGTTTTGTGGAAAAAAAAAAAAAAAATTCGAGAATCCGAAAATCCGAAAATCCGAGAATTCTCGTTTTGTGGAAAAAAAAAAAAAACAAAAAAAGGACAAGAAAACCAGAAAACCAGAAAACCAGAAAACCAGAAAAAAAAAAAAAAAAAATCCCGAGAATCCGAAAATCAGAAAATCCGAGAATTCTCGTTTTGTGGAAAAAAAAAAAACAAAATGAAAACCCCAAAAGTTCAGTTTAGGTTCGGAAAAAAAAAAAAAAAAAATTCGAGAATCCGAAAATCCGAAAATCCGAGAATTCTCGTTTTGTGGAAAAAAAAAAAAAAAAAAAACCAGAAAACCATAAAACCAGAAAAAAAAAAAAAAATCCCGAGAATCCGAAAATCAGAAAATCCGAGAATTTTCGTTTTGTGGAAAAAAAAAAAAAAAAAAAGAAAAACCAGAAAAACAGAAAAAAAAAAGACCCCAAAAGTTCAGTTTAGGTTTTTTCGGAAAAAAAAAAAAAAAATTCTGAGAATCCGAAAATCCGAAAATCCGAGAAGTCTCGTTTTGTGGAAAAAAAAAAAAAAAAAAAAAAAACCCCAAAAGTTCAGTTTAGGTTTTTTCGGAAAAACAAAAAAAAAAAAAAATTCGAGAATCCGAAAATCCGAAAATCCGAGAATTCTCGTTTTGTGGAAAAAAAAAAAAAAAAAACCAGAAAACCAGAAAACCAGAAAAAAAAAAAAAAAAAATCCCGCGAATCCGAAAATCCGAAAATCCGAGAATTTTCGTTTTGTGGAAAAAAAAAAAAAAAAAAAAAAAAAAAACCCCAAAAGTTCAGTTCAGTTTTTTTCGGGAAAAAAAAAAAAAAAATTCGAGAATCCGAAAATCCGAAAATCCGAGAATTCTCGTTTTGTGGAAAAAAAAAAAAAAAAAAAAAAACCAGAAAACCAGAAAACCAGAAAAAAAAAAAAAAAAAATCCCGAGAATCCGAAAATCAGAAAATCCGAGAATTTTCGTTTTGTGGAAAAAAAAAAAAAAAAAAAAACCCCAAAAGTTCAGTTTAGGTTTTTTCGGAAAAAAAAAAAAAAAAAATCCGAGAAGCCGAAAATCAGAAAATCCGAGAATTCCCGTTTTGTGGAAAAAAAAAAAAAAATTCGAGAATCCGAAAATCCGAAAATCCGAGAATTCTCGTTTTGTGGAAAAAAAAAAAAAAACAAAAAAAGGACCAGAAAACCAGAAAACCAGAAAACCAGAAAACCAGAAAAAAAAAAAAAAAAAATCCCGAGAATCCGAAAATCAGAAAATCCGAGAATTCTCGTTTTGTGGAAAAAAAAAAAACAAAATGAAAACCCCAAAAGTTCAGTTTAGGTTCGGAAAAAAAAAAAAAAAAAATTCGAGAATCCGAAAATCCGAAAATCCGAGAATTCTCGTTTTGTGGAAAAAAAAAAAAAAAAAAAAAACCAGAAAACCATAAAACCAGAAAAAAAAAAAAAAAATCCCGAGAATCCGAAAATCAGAAAATCCGAGAATTTTCGTTTTGTGGAAAAAAAAAAAAAAAAAAAAAGAAAAACCAGAAAAACAGAAAAAAAAAAGACCCCAAAAGTTCAGTTTAGGTTTTTTCGGAAAAAAAAAAAAAAAATTCTGAGAATCCGAAAATCCGAAAATCCGAGAAGTCTCGTTTTGTGGAAAAAAAAAAAAAAAAAAAAAAAAACCCCAAAAGTTCAGTTTAGGTTTTTTCGGAAAAACAAAAAAAAAAAAAAATTCGAGAATCCGAAAATCCGAAAATCCGAGAATTCTCGTTTTGTGGAAAAAAGAAAAAAAAAAAACCAGAAAACCAGAAAACCAGAAAAAAAAAAAAAAAAAAATCCCGAGAATCCGAAAATCAGAAAATCCGAGAATTTTCGTTTTGTGGAAAAAAAAAAAAAAAAAAAAAAAAAAACCCCAAAAGTTCAGTTCAGTTTTTTTCGGAAAAAAAAAAAAAAAAAATTCGAGAATCCGAAAATCCGAAAATCCGAGAATTCTCGTTTTGTGGAAAAAAAAAAAAAAAAAAAAAAAACCAGAAAACCAGAAAACCAGAAAAAAAAAAAAAAAAATCCCAAGAATCCGAAAATCAGAAAATCCGAGAATTTTCGTTTTGTGGAAAAAAAAAAAAAAAAAAAAACCCCAAAAGTTCAGTTTAGGTTTTTTCGGAAAAAAAAAAAAAAAAATCCGAGAAGCCGAAAATCAGAAAATCCGAGAATTCCCGTTTTGTGGAAAAAAAAAAAAAAATTCGAGAATCCGAAAATCCGAAAATCCGAGAATTCTCGTTTTGTGGAAAAAAAAAAAAACAAAAAAAGGACCAGAAAACCAGAAAACCAGAAAACCAGAAAACCAGAAAAAAAAAAAAAAAAAAATCCCGAGAATCCGAAAATCAGAAAATCCGAGAATTCTCGTTTTGTGGAAAAAAAAAAAACAAAATGAAAACCCCAAAAGTTCAGTTTAGGTTCGGAAAAAAAAAAAAAAAAAAATTCGAGAATCCGAAAATCCGAAAATCCGAGAATTCTCGTTTTGTGGAAAAAAAAACAAAAAAAAAAACCAGAAAACCATAAAACCAGAAAAAAAAAAAAAAAAAATCCCGAGAATCCGAAAATCAGAAAATCCGAGAATTTTCGTTTTGTGGAAAAAAAAAAAAAAAAAAAAAAAAAAAACCCCAAAAGTTCAGTTTAGTTTTTTTCGGAAAAAAAAAAAAAAAAAATTCGAGAATCCGAAAATCCGAAAATCCGAGAATTCTCGTTTTGTGGAAAAAAAAAAAAAAAAAAAAAAAACCAGAAAACCAGAAAACCAGAAAAAAAAAAAAAAAAAAAATCCCGAGAATCCGAAAATCAGAAAATCCGAGAATTTTCGTTTTGTGGAAAAAAAAAAAAAAAAAAAAACCCCAAAAGTTCAGTTTAGGTTTCTTCGGAAAAAAAAAAAAAAAAATTGCGAGAAGCCGAAAATCAGAAAATCCGAGAATTCCCGTTTTGTGGAAAAAAAAAAAAAAAAAATTCGAGAATCCGAAAATCCGAAAATCCGAGAATTCTCGTTTTGTGGAAAAAAAAAAAAAAAAAAAAGGACCAGAAAACCAGAAAACCAGAAAACCAGAAAAAAAAAAAAAAAAAATCCCGAGAATCCGAAAATCCAAAAATCTGAGAATTCTCGTTTTGTGGAAAAAAAAAAAAAAAAATGAAAAAAAAAACCCCAAAAGTTCAGTTTAGGTTCGGAAAAAAAAAAAAAAAAATTCGAGAATCCGAAAATCCGAAATCCGAGAATTCTCGTTTTGTGGAAAAAAAAAAAAAAAAAAAAAAACCAGAAAACCGGAAAACCAGAAAAAAAAAAAAAAAAAAATCCCGAGAATCCGAAAATCAGAAAATCCGAGAATTCTCGTTTTGTGGAAAAAAAAAAAAAAAAAAAAAAAAAACCCCAAAAGTTCAGTTTAGGTTTTTTCGGAAAAAAAAAAAAAAAAAAAATTCGAGAATCCGAAGATCCGAAAATCCGAGAATTCTCGTGTTGTGGAAAAAAAAAAAAAAAAAAAAA
Source organism: Eutreptiella sp. 'Long Island Sound 2002' (assembly GCA_964036045.1). NCBI lineage: Eukaryota > Euglenozoa > Euglenophyceae > Eutreptiales > Eutreptiaceae > Eutreptiella > Eutreptiella sp. 'Long Island Sound 2002'. The sequence continues at coordinate 27,438,866 of OZ038389.1, forward strand.
AACCCAAATGTTGAGTTTAGGTTTTTTCGGAAAAAAAAATAAAAAAAATTCGAGAATCCGAAAATCCGAACATCCGAGAATTCTCGTTTTGTGGAAAAGAAAAAAAAAAAAAAAAACCAGAAAACCGGAAAACCAGAAGAAGAAAAAAAAAAAATCCGAGAAGCCGAAAATCAGAAAATCCGAGAATTCCCGTTTTGTGGAAAAAAAAAAAATTTTTTTTTTCGAGAATCCGAAAATCCGAAAATCCGAGAATCGTCGTTCTGTGGAAAAAAAAAAAAAAAAAACCCGAGAATCCGAAAATCAGAAAATCCAAGAATTTTCGTTTTGTGGAAAAAAAAAAAAAAAAAAAAAAAACCCCAAAAATTCAGTTTAGGTTTTTTCGGAAAAAAAAAAAAAAAAAAAAATTCGAGAATCCGAAAATCCGAAAATCCGAGAATTCTCGTTTTGTGGAAAAAGAAAAATAAAAAAAAAAAACCAGTAAAACCAGAAAACCAGAAAAAAAAAAAAAAAAATCCCGAGAATCCGAAAATCAGAAATCCGAGAATTTTCGTTTTGTGGAAAAAAAAAAAAAAAAAAAAAAACCCCAAAAGTTCAGTTTAGGTTTTTTCGGAAAAAAAAAAAAAAAAAATTTCCGAGAATCCGAAAATCCGAAAATCCGAGAATTCTCGTTTTGTGGAAAAAAAAAAAAAAAAAAAGGACCAGAAAACCAGAAAACCAGAAAACCACAAAACCAGAAAAAAAAAAAAAAAAAATCCCGAGAATCCGGAAATCAGAAAATCCGAGAATTCTCGTTTTGTGGAAAAAAAAAAAAAAAAAAAAGAAAAACCAGAAAAACAGAAAAAAAAAAAGACCCCAAAAGTTCAGTTTAGGTTTTTTTGGAAAAAAAAAAAAAAAATTCGAGAATCGGAAAATCCGAAAATCCGAGAATTCTCGTTTTCTGGAAAAAAAAAAAAACAAAAAAAGGACCAGAAAACCAGAAAACCGAAAAAAAAAAAAAAAAAAAATTCGAGAATCCGAAAATCCGAAAATCCGAGAATTCTCGTTTTGTGGAAAAAAAAAAAAAAAAAAAAACCAGAAAACCATAAAACCAGAAAAAAAAAAAAAAATCCCGAGAATCTGAAAATCAGAAAATCCGAGAATTTTCGTTTTGTGGAAAAAAAAAAAAAAAAAAAAGAAAAACCAGAAAAACAGAAAAAAAAAAGACCCCAAAAGTTCAGTTTAGGTTTTTTCGGAAAAAAAAAAAAAAAATTCTGAGAATCCGAAAATCCGAAAATCCGAGAAGTCTCGTTTTGTGGAAAAAAAAAAAAAAAAAAAAAAAAACCCCAAAAGTTCAGTTTAGGTTTTTTCGGAAAAACAAAAAAAAAAAAAAATTCGAGAATCCGAAAATCCGAAAATCCGAGAATTCTCGTTTTGTGGAAAAAAAAAAAAAAAAAAACCAGAAAACCAGAAAACCAGAAAAAAAAAAAAAAAAAAATCCCGAGAATCCGAAAATCAGAAAATCCGAGAATTTTCGTTTTGTGGAAAAAAAAAAAAAAAAAAAAAAAAAAACCCCAAAAGTTCAGTTCAGTTTTTTTCGGAAAAAAAAAAAAAAAAAATTCGAGAATCCGAAAATCCGAAAATCCGAGAATTCTCGTTTTGTGGAAAAAAAAAAAAAAAAAAAAAAACCAGAAAACCAGAAAACCAGAAAAAAAAAAAAAAAATCCCAAGAATCCGAAAATCAGAAAATCCGAGAATTTTCGTTTTGTGGAAAAAAAAAAAAAAAAAAAAACCCCAAAAGTTCAGTTTAGGTTTTTTCGGAAAAAAAAAAAAAAAATCCGAGAAGCCGAAAATCAGAAAATCCGAGAATTCCCGTTTTGTGGAAAAAAAAAAAAAAATTCGAGAATCCGAAAATCCGAAAATCCGAGAATTCTCGTTTTGTGGAAAAAAAAAAAAAACAAAAAAAGGACCAGAAAACCAGAAAACCAGAAAACCAGAAAACCAGAAAAAAAAAAAAAAAAAAATCCCGAGAATCCGAAAATCAGAAAATCCGAGAATTCTCGTTTTGTGGAAAAAAAAAAAACAAAATGAAAACCCCAAAAGTTCAGTTTAGGTTCGGAAAAAAAAAAAAAAAAAAATTCGAGAATCCGAAAATCCGAAAATCCGAGAATTCTCGTTTTGTGGAAAAAAAAAAAAAAAAAAAAACCAGAAAACCATAAAACCAGAAAAAAAAAAAAAAAAAATCCCGAGAATCCGAAAATCAGAAAATCCGAGAATTTTCGTTTTGTGGAAAAAAAAAAAAAAAAAAAAAAAAAAAACCCCAAAAGTTCAGTTTAGTTTTTTTCGGAAAAAAAAAAAAAAAAATTCGAGAATCCGAAAATCCGAAAATCCGAGAATTCTCGTTTTGTGGAAAAAAAAAAAAAAAAAAAAAAACCAGAAAACCAGAAAACCAGAAAAAAAAAAAAAAAAAAATCCCGAGAATCCGAAAATCAGAAAATCCGAGAATTTTCGTTTTGTGGAAAAAAAAAAAAAAAAAAAAACCCCAAAAGTTCAGTTTAGGTTTCTTCGGAAAAAAAAAAAAAAAAATTGCGAGAAGCCGAAAATCAGAAAATCCGAGAATTCCCGTTTTGTGGAAAAAAAAAAAAAAAAAATTCGAGAATCCGAAAATCCGAAAATCCGAGAATTCTCGTTTTGTGGAAAAAAAAAAAAAACAAAAAAAGGACCAGAAAACCAGAAAACCAGAAAACCAGAAAAAAAAAAAAAAAAAATCCCGAGAATCCGAAAATCCAAAAATCTGAGAATTCTCGTTTTGTGGAAAAAAAAAAAAAAAAAAAAAAAAACCCCAAAAGTTCAGTTTAGGTTTTTTCGGAAAAACAAAAAAAAAAAAAAATTCGAGAATCCGAAAATCCGAAAATCCGAGAATTCTCGTTTTGTGGAAAAAAAAAAAAAAAAAAAACCAGCAAACCAGAAAACCAGAAAAAAAAAAAAAAAATCCCAAGAATCCGAAAATCAGAAAATCCGAGAATTTTCGTTTTGTGGAAAAAAAAAAAAAAAAAAAACCCCAAAAGTTCAGTTTAGGTTTTTTCGGAAAAAAAAAAAAAAAAAATTCGAGAATCCGAAAATCCGAAAATCCGAGAATTCTCGTTTTGTGGAAAAAAAAAAAAAACAAAAAAAGGACCAGAAAACCAGAAAACCAGAAAACCAGAAAACCAGAAAAAAAAAAAAAAAAAAATCCCGAGAATCCGAAAATCCGAAAATCCGAGAATTCTCGTTTTGTGGAAAAAAAAACAAAAAAAAAACCAGAAAACCATAAAACCAGAAAAAAAAAAAAAAAAAATCCCGAGAATCCGAAAATCAGAAAATCCGAGAATTTTCGTTTTGTGGAAAAAAAAAAAAAAAAAAAAAAAAAAAACCCCAAAAGTTCAGTTTAGTTTTTTTCGGAAAAAAAAAAAAAAAAATTCGAGAATCCGAAAATCCGAAAATCCGAGAATTCTCGTTTTGTGGAAAAAAAAAAAAAAAAAAAAAAACCAGAAAACCAGAAAACCAGAAAAAAGAAAAAAAAAAAAAAATTGCGAGAAGCCGAAAATCAGAAAATCCGAGAATTCCCGTTTTGTGGAAAAAAAAAAAAAAAATTCGAGAATCCGAAAATCCGAAAATCCGAGAATTCTCGTTTTGTGGAAAAAAAAAAAAAACAAAAAAAGGACCAGAAAACCAGAAAACCAGAAAACCAGAAAAAAAAAAAAAAAAATCCCGAGAATCCGAAAATCCAAAAATCTGAGAATTCTCGTTTTGTGGAAAAAAAAAAAAAAATGAAAAAAAAAACCCCAAAAGTTCAGTTTAGGTTCGGAAAAAAAAAAAAAAAAAAATTCGAGAATCCGAAAATCCGAAATCCGAGAATTCTCGTTTTGTGGAAAAAAAAAAAAAAAAAAAAACCAGAAAACCGGAAAACCAGAAAAAAAAAAAAAAAAAATCCCGAGAATCCGAAAATCAGAAAATCCGAGAATTCTCGTTTTGTGGAAAAAAAAAAAAAAAAAAAAAAAAAACCCCAAAAGTTCAGTTTAGGTTTTTTCGGAAAAAAAAAAAAAAAAAAAAATTCGAGAATCCGAAGATCCGAAAATCCGAGAATTCTCGTGTTGTGGAAAAAAAAAAAAAAAAAAAAAAACCCAAATGTTGAGTTTAGGTTTTTTCGGAAAAAAAAATAAAAAAAATTCGAGAATCCGAAAATCCGAACATCCGAGAATTCTCGTTTTGTGGAAAAGAAAAAAAAAAAAAAAAAACCAGAAAACCGGAAAACCAGAAGAAGAAAAAAAAAAAAATCCGAGAAGCCGAAAATCAGAAAATCCGAGAATTCCCGTTTTGTGGAAAAAAAAAAAAATTTTTTTTTCGAGAATCCGAAAATCCGAAAATCCGAGAATCGTCGTTCTGTGGAAAAAAAAAAAAAAAAAAACCCGAGAATCCGAAAATCAGAAAATCCAAGAATTTTCGTTTTGTGGAAAAAAAAAAAAAAAAAAAAAAACCCCAAAAATTCAGTTTAGGTTTTTTCGGAAAAAAAAAAAAAAAAAAAATTCGAGAATCCGAAAATCCGAAAATCCGAGAATTCTCGTTTTGTGGAAAAAGAAAAATAAAAAAAAAAAACCAGTAAAACCATAAAACCAGAAAAAAAAAAAAAAAATCCCGAGAATCCGAAAATCAGAAAATCCGAGAATTTTCGTTTTGTGGAAAAAAAAAAAAAAAAAAAAAGAAAAACCAGAAAAACAGAAAAAAAAAAGACCCCAAAAGTTCAGTTTAGGTTTTTTCGGAAAAAAAAAAAAAAAATTCTGAGAATCCGAAAATCCGAAAATCCGAGAAGTCTCGTTTTGTGGAAAAAAAAAAAAAAAAAAAAAAAAACCCCAAAAGTTCAGTTTAGGTTTTTTCGGAAAAACAAAAAAAAAAAAAAATTCGAGAATCCGAAAATCCGAAAATCCGAGAATTCTCGTTTTGTGGAAAAAAAAAAAAAAAAAAACCAGAAAACCAGAAAACCAGAAAAAAAAAAAAAAAAAAATCCCGAGAATCCGAAAATCAGAAAATCCGGGAATTTTCGTTTTGTGGAAAAAAAAAAAAAAAAAAAAAAAAAAAACCCCAAAAGTTCAGTTCAGTTTTTTTCGGAAAAAAAAAAAAAAAAAATTCGAGAATCCGAAAATCCGAAAATCCGAGAATTCTCGTTTTGTGGAAAAAAAAAAAAAAAAAAAAAAACCAGAAAACCAGAAAACCAGAAAAAAAAAAAAAAATCCCAAGAATCCGAAAATCAGAAAATCCGAGAATTTTCGTTTTGTGGAAAAAAAAAAAAAAAAAAAAACCCCAAAAGTTCAGTTTAGGTTTTTTCGGGAAAAAAAAAAAAAAAAATCCGAGAAGCCGAAAATCAGAAAATCCGAGAATTCCCGTTTTGTGGAAAAAAAAAAAAAAATTCGAGAATCCGAAAATCCGAAAATCCGAGAATTCTCGTTTTGTGGAAAAAAAAAAAAAACAAAAAAAGGACCAGAAAACCAGAAAACCAGAAAACCAGAAAACCAGAAAAAAAAAAAAAAAAAAATCCCGAGAATCCGAAAATCAGAAAATCCGAGAATTCTCGTTTTGTGGAAAAAAAAAAACAAAATGAAAACCCCAAAAGTTCAGTTTAGGTTCGGAAAAAAAAAAAAAAAAAAAATTCGAGAATCCGAAAATCCGAAAATCCGAGAATTCTCGTTTTGTGGAAAAAAAAAAAAAAAAAAACCAGAAAACCATAAAACCAGAAAAAAAAAAAAAAAAATCCCGAGAATCCGAAAATCAGAAAATCCGAGAATTTTCGTTTTGTGGAAAAAAAAAAAAAAAAAAAAAAAAAAAACCCCAAAAGTTCAGTTTAGTTTTTTTCGGAAAAAAAAAAAAAAAAAATTCGAGAATCCGAAAATCCGAAAATCCGAGAATTCTCGTTTTGTGGAAAAAAAAAAAAAAAAAAAAAAACCAGAAAACCAGAAAACCAGAAAAAAAAAAAAAAAAAAAATCCCGAGAATCCGAAAATCAGAAAATCCGAGAATTTTCGTTTTGTGGAAAAAAAAAAAAAAAAAAAACCCCCAAAAGTTCAGTTTAGGTTTCTTCGGAAAAAAAAAAAAAAAAATTGCGAGAAGCCGAAAATCAGAAAATCCGAGAATTCCCGTTTTGTGGAAAAAAAAAAAAAAAAATTCGAGAATCCGAAAATCCGAAAATCCGAGAATTCTCGTTTTGTGGAAAAAAAAAAAAAACAAAAAAAGGACCAGAAAACCAGAAAACCAGAAAGTAAGAAAAAAAAAAAAAAAAATCCCGAGAATCCGAAAATCCAAAAATCTGAGAATTCTCGTTTTGTGGAAAAAAAAAAAAAAAAATAAAAAAAAACCCCAAAAGTTCAGTTTAGGTTCGGAAAAAAAAAAAAAAAAAAATTCGAGAATCCGAAAATCCGAAATCCGAGAATTCTCGTTTTGTGGAAAAAAAAAAAAAAAAAAAAAACCAGAAAACCGGAAAACCAGAAAAAAAAAAAAAAAAAAATCCCGAGAATCCGAAAATCAGAAAATCCGAGAATTCTCGTTTTGTGGAAAAAAAAAAAAAAAAAAAAAAAAAACCCCAAAAGTTCAGTTTAGGTTTTTTCGGAAAAAAAAAAAAAAAAAAATTCGAGAATCCGAAGATCCGAAAATCCGAGAATTCTCGTGTTGTGGAAAAAAAAAAAAAAAAAAAAAAACCCAAATGTTGAGTTTAGGTTTTTTCGGAAAAAAAAATAAAAAAAATTCGAGAATCCGAAAATCCGAACATCCGAGAATTCTCGTTTTGTGGAAAAGAAAAAAAAAAAAAAAAAACCAGAAAACCGGAAAACCAGAAGAAGAAAAAAAAAAAAAATCCGAGAAGCCGAAAATCAGAAAATCCGAGAATTCCCGTTTTGTGGAAAAAAAAAAAAATTTTTTTTTCGAGAATCCGAAAATCCGAAAATCCGAGAATCGTCGTTCTGTGGAAAAAAAAAAAAAAAAAAACCCGAGAATCCGAAAATCAGAAAATCCAAGAATTTTCGTTTTGTGGAAAAAAAAAAAAAAAAAAAAAAAACCCCAAAAATTCAGTTTAGGTTTTTTCGGAAAAAAAAAAAAAAAAAAAATTCGAGAATCCGAAAATCCGAAAATCCGAGAATTCTCGTTTTGTGGAAAAAGAAAAATAAAAAAAAAAAACCAGTAAAACCAGAAAACCAGAAAAAAAAAAAAAAAATCCCGAGAATCCGAAAATCAGAAATCCGAGAATTTTCGTTTTGTGGAAAAAAAAAAAAAAAAAAAAAAACCCCAAAAGTTCAGTTTAGGTTTTTTCGGAAAAAAAAAAAAAAAAATTTCCGAGAATCCGAAAATCCGAAAATCCGAGAATTCTCGTTTTGTGGAAAAAAAAAAAAAAAAAAAGGACCAGAAAACCAGAAAACCAGAAAACCACAAAACCAGAAAAAAAAAAAAAAAAAATCCCGAGAATCCGGAAATGAGAAAATCCGAGAATTCTCGTTTTGTGGAAAAAAAAAAAAAAAAAAAAGAAAAACCAGAAAAACAGAAAAAAAAAAAGACCCCAAAAGTTCAGTTTAGGTTTTTTTGGAAAAAAAAAAAAAAATTCGAGAATCGGAAAATCCGAAAATCCGAGAATTCTCGTTTTCTGGAAAAAAAAAAACAAAAAAAGGACCAGAAAACCAGAAAACCGAAAAAAAAAAAAAAAAAAAAAAACCCCGAGAATCCGAAAATCCAAAAATCCGAGAATTCTCGTTTTGTGGAAAAAAAAAAAAAAAAAACAAAAACCCCAAAAGTTCAGTTTAGGTTCGGAAAAAAAAAAAAAAAAAAAATTCGAGAATCCGAAAATCCGAAAATCCGAGAATTCTCGTTTTGTGGAAAAAAAAAAAAAAAAAAACCAGAAAACCAGAAAACCAGAAACAAAAAAAAAAAAAAAATCCCGAGAATCCAAAAATCAGAAAATCCGAGAATTTTCGTCTTGTGGAAAAAAAAAAAAAAAAAAACCCAAAAGTTCAGTTTAGGTTTTTTCGGAAAAAAGAAAAAAAAAAAGAATTCGAGAATTCTCGTATTGTGGAAAAAAAAAAAAAAAAAAAAAAAAACCCCAAATGTTGAGTTTAGGTTTTTTCGGAAAAAAAAAAAAAAAATTGGAGAATCCGAAAATCCGAACATCCGAGAATTCTCGTTTTGTGGAAAAAAAAAAAAAAAAAAAAACCAGAAAACCAGAAAACCAGAAGAAGAAAAAAAAAAAAAAACCCGAGAAGCCGAAAATCAGAAAATCCGAGAATTCCCGTTTTGTGGAAAAAAAAAAAAAAAAAAACCAGAAAACCAAAAACCAGAAAAAAGAAAAAAAAAAAAAAAATCCGAGAAGCCGAAAATCCGAAAATCCAAGAATTCTCGTTTTGTGGAAAAAAAAAAAAAAAAAAAACCAGAAAACCAGAAACCAGAAAACCAGAAAAAAAAAAAAAAAAAAATTCCGAGAATCCGAAAATCAGAAAATCCGAGAATTCTCGTTTTATGGAAAAAAAAAAAAAAAAAAAAAAACCCCAAAAGTTCAGTGGAAAAAAAAAAAAAAAAAAATTCGAGAATCCGAAAATCCGAAAATCCGAGAATTCTCGTTTTGTGGAAAAAAAAAAAAAAAAAAACCAGAAAACCAGAAAACCAGAAAAAAAAAAAAAAAAAAATCCCGAGAATCCAAAAATCAGAAAATCCGAGAATTTTCGTCTTGTGGAAAAAAAAAAAAAAAAAAAAACCCAAAAGTTCAGTTTAGGTTTTTTCGGAAAAAAGAAAAAAAAAAAGAATTCGAGAATTCTCGTATTGTGGAAAAAAAAAAAAAAAAAAAAAAAAACCCCAAATGTTGAGTTTAGGTTTTTTCGGAAAAAAAAAAAAAAAAATTGGAGAATCCGAAAATCCGAACATCCGAGAATTCTCGTTTTGTGGAAAAAAAAAAAAAAAAAAAAACCAGAAAACCAGAAAACCAGAAGAAGAAAAAAAAAAAAAACCCGAGAAGCCGAAAATCAGAAAATCCGAGAATTCCCGTTTTGTGGAAAAAAAAAAAAAAAAACCCAGAAAACCAAAAACCAGAAAAAAGAAAAAAAAAAAAAAAATCCGAGAAGCCGAAAATCCGAAAATCCAAGAATTCTCGTTTTGTGGAAAAAAAAAAAAAAAAAAACCAGAAAACCAGAAACCAGAAAACCAGAAAAAAAAAAAAAAAAAAATTCCGAGAATCCGAAAATCAGAAAATCCGAGAATTCTCGTTTTATGGAAAAAAAAAAAAAAAAAAAAAAAAACCCCAAAAGTTCAGTGGAAAAAAAAAAAAAAAAAATTCGAGAATCCGAAAATCCGAGAATCCGAGATCTCTCGTTTTGTGGAAAAAAAAAAAAAAAAAAAACCAGAAAACCAGAAAACCAGAAAACCAGAAAACCAGAAAAAAAAAAAAAATCCCGAGAATCCGAAAATCAGAAAATCCGAGAATTCTCGTTTTGTGGAAAAAAAAAAAAAAAAAAAGAAAAACCAGAAAAAAAGAAAAAAAAAAGACCCCAAAAGTTCAGTTTAGGTTTTTTCGGAAAAAAAGAAAAAAAAAAAATTCTGAGAATCCGAAAATCCGAAAATCCGAGAAGTCTCGTTTTGTGGAAAAGAAAAAAAAAAAAAAAAAAAAAAACCCCAAAAGTTCAGTTTAGGTTTTTTCGGAAAAAAAAAAAAAATTCCGAGAATCCGAAAATCCGAAAATCTGAGAATTCTCGTTTTTTGGAAAAAAAAAAAAAAAAGGACCAGAAAACCAGAAAACCAGAAAACCAGAAAACCAGAAAAAAAAAAAAAATCCCGAGAATCCGAAAATCAGAAGATCCGAGAATTCTCGTTTTGTGGAAAAAAAGAAGAAAAAAAAAAGAAAAACCAGAAAAACAGAAAAAAAAAAGACCCGAAAAGTTCAGTTTAGGTTTTTTCGGAAAAAAAAAAAAAAAAAATTCCGAGAATCAGAAAATCCGAAAATCCGAGAATTCTCGTTTTGTGGAAAAAAAAAAAAAAAAAAAAGGACCAGAAAACCAGAAAACCGGAAAAAAAAAAAAAAAAAAAAAAAAACCCCGAGAATCCGAAGATCCGAAAATCCGAGAATTATCGTTTTGTGGAAAAAAAAGTAAAAAAAAAAAAAAAACCCAAATGTTGAGTTTAGGTTTTTTCGGAAAAAAAAAAAAAAAAATTCGAGATTCCGGAAATCCGAACATCCGAGAATTCTCGTTTTGTGGAAAAAAAAAAAAAAAAAAAACCAGAAAACCAGAAAACCAGAAGAAGAAAAAAAAAAAAAAATCCGAGAAGCCGAAAATCAGAAAATCCGAGAATTCCCGTTTTGTGGAAAAAAAAAAAAAAAAATTTTTCGAGAATCCGAAAATCCGAAAATCCGAGAATTGTCGTTTTGTGGAAAAAAAAAAAAAAAAAAAAAACCCGAGAATCCGAAAGTCAGAAAATCCAAGAATTTTCGTTTTGTGGAAAAAAAAAAAAAAAAAAAAAAAAAACCCCAAGAATTCAGTTTAGGTTTTTTCGGAAAAAAAAAAAAAAAAAATTCGAGAATCCGAAAATCCGAAAATCCGAGAATTCTCGTTTTGTGGAAAAAGAAAAATAAAAAAAAAAAACCAGAAAACCAGAAAACCAGAAAAAAAAAAAAAAAAATTTCCGAGAATCCGAAAATCCGAAAATCCGAGAATTCTCGTTTTGTGGAAAAAAAAAAAAAAAAAAAAAGGACCAGAAAACCAGAAAACCAGAAAACCAGAAAACCAGAAAAAAAAAAAAAAAAATCCCGAGAATCCGGAAATCAGAAAATCCGAGAATTCTCGTTTTGTGGAAAAAAAAAAAAAAAAAAAAGAAAAACCAGAAAAACAGAAAAAAAATAAAGACCCCAAAAGTTCAGTTTAGGTTTTTTTGGAAAAAAAAAAAAAAAATTCGAGAATCCGAAAATCCGAAAATCCGAGAATTCTCGTTTTGTGGAAAAAAAAAAAAACAAAAAAAGGACCAGAAAACCAGAAAACCGAAAAACAAAAAAAAAAAAAAAACCCCGAGAATCCGAAAATCCGAAAATCCGAGAATTCTCGTTTTGTGGAAAAAAAAAAAAAAAAAAACCAGAAAACCAGAAAACCAGAAAAAAAAAAAAAAAAAATCCCGAGAATCCGAAAATCAGAAAATCCGAGAATTTTCGTCTTGTGGAAAAAAAAAAAAAAAAAAAAACCCAAAAGTTCAGTTTAGGTTTTTTCGGAAAAAAGAAAAAAAAAAGAATTCGAGAATTCTCGTATTGTGGAAAAAAAAAAAAAAAAAAAAAAAAACCCCAAATGTTGAGTTTAGGTTTTTTCGGAAAAAAAAAAAAAAAAACCCGAGAAGCCGAAAATCAGAAAATCCGAGAATTCCCGTTTTGTGGAAAAAAAAAAAAAAAAAAAACCAGAAAACCAAAAACCAGAAAAAAGAAAAAAAAAAAAAAATCCGAGAAGCCGAAAATCCGAAAATCCAAGAATTCTCGTTTTGTGGAAAAAAAAAAAAAAAAAAAACCAGAAAACCAGAAACCAGAAAACCAGAAAAAAAAAAAAAAAAATTCCGAGAATCCGAAAATCAGAAAATCCGAGAATTCTCGTTTTATGGAAAAAAAAAAAAAAAAAAAAAAAACCCCAAAAGTTCAGTGGAAAAAAAAAAAAAAAAAAATTCGAGAATCCGAAAATCCGAGAATCCGAGATCTCTCGTTTTGTGGAAAAAAAAAAAAAAAAAAAACCAGAAAACCAGAAAACCAGAAAACCAGAAAACCAGAAAAAAAAAAAAAATCCCGAGAATCCGAAAATCAGAAAATCCGAGAATTCTCGTTTTGTGGAAAAAAAAAAAAAAAGAAAGAAAAACCAGAAAAAAAGAAAAAAAAAAGACCCCAAAAGTTCAGTTTAGGTTTTTTCGGAAAAAAAGAAAAAAAAAAAAATTCTGAGAATCCGAAAATCCGAAAATCCGAGAAGTCTCGTTTTGTGGAAAAAAAAAAAAAAAAAAAAAAAAAAAAACCCCAAAAGTTCAGTTTAGGTTTTTTCGGAAAAAAAAAAAAAAATTCCGAGAATCCGAAAATCCGAAAATCTGAGAATTCTCGTTTTTTGGAAAAAAAAAAAAAAAAAGGACCAGAAAACCAGAAAACCGGAAAACCAGAAAACCAGAAAAAAAAAAAATCCCGAGAATCCGAAAATCAGAAGATCCGAGAATTCTCGTTTTGTGGAAAAAAAGAAAAAAAAAAAAAGAAAAACCAGAAAAACAGAAAAAAGAAAGACCCGAAAAGTTCAGTTTAGGTTTTTTCGGAAAAAAAAAAAAAAAAAAAAATTCCGAGAATCAGAAAATCCGAAAATCCGAGAATTCTCGTTTTGTGGAAAAAAAAAAAATAAAAAAAAGGACCAGAAAACCAGAAAACCGGAAAAAAAAAAAAAAAAAAAAAAAACCCCCGAGAATCCGAAGATCCGAAAATCCGAGAATTCTCGTTTTGTGGAAAAAAAAGTAAAAAAAAAAAAAAAACCCAAATGTTGAGTTTAGGTTTTTTCGGAAAAAAAAAAAAAAAAAATTCGAGAATCCGAAAATCCGAACATCCGAGAATTCTCGTTTTGTGGAAAAAAAAAAAAAAAAAAAAAACCAGAAAACCAGAAAACCAGAAGAAGAAAAAAAAAAAAAAATCCGAGAAGCCGAAAATCAGAAAATCCGAGAATTCCTGTTTTGTGGAAAAAAAAAAAAAAAATTTTCGAGAATCCGAAAATCCGAAAATCCGAGAATTGTCGTTTTGTGGAAAAAAAAAAAAAAAAAAAAACCCGAGAATCCGAAAGTCAGAAAATCCAAGAATTTTCGTTTTGTGGAAAAAAAAAAAAAAAAAAAAAAAAACCCCAAGAATTCAGTTTAGGTTTTTTCGGAAAAAAAAAAAAAAAAAAATTCGAGAATCCGAAAATCCGAAAATCCGAGAATTCTCGTTTTGTGGAAAAAGAAAAATAAAAAAAAAAAACCAGAAAACCAGAAAACCAGAAAAAAAAAAAAAAAAAAAATCCCGAGAATCCGAAAATCAGAAATCCGAGAATTTTCGTTTTGTGGAAAAAAAAAAAAAAAAAAAAAACCCCAAAAGTTCAGTTTAGGTTTTTTCGGAAAAAAAAAAAAAAATTCCGAGAATCCGAAAATCCGAAAATCTGAGAATTCTCGTTTTTTGGAAAAAAAAAAAAAAAAAGGACCAGAAAACCAGAAAACCGGAAAACCAGAAAACCAGAAAAAAAAAAAAAATCCCGAGAATCCGAAAATCAGAAGATCCGAGAATTCTCGTTTTGTGGAAAAAAAGAAAAAAAAAAAAAGAAAAACCAGAAAAACAGAAAAAAAAAAGACCCGAAAAGTTCAGTTTAGGTTTTTTCGGAAAAAAAAAAAAAAAAAAAATTCCGAGAATCAGAAAATCCGAAAATCCGAGAATTCTCGTTTTGTGGGAAAAAAAAAAAAAAAAAAGGACCAGAAAACCAGAAAACCGGAAAAAAAAAAAAAAAAAAAAAAAACCCCGAGAATCCGAAGATCCGAAAATCCGAGAATTCTCGTTTTGTGGAAAAAAAAGTAAAAAAAAAAAAAAAACCCCAATGTTGAGTTTAGGTTTTTTCGGAAAAAAAAAAAAAAAATTCGACAATCCGAAAATCCGAACATCCGAGAATTCTCGTTTTGTGGAAAAAAAAAAAAAAAAAAAACCAGAAAACCAGAAAACCAGAAGAAGAAAAAAAAAAAAAAATCCGAGAAGCCGAAAATCAGAAAATCCGAGAATTCCTGTTTTGTGGAAAAAAAAAAAAAAAAATTTTCGAGAATCCGAAAATCCGAAAATCCGACAATTGTCGTTTTGTGGAAAAAAAAAAAAAAAAAAAAACCCGAGAATCCGAAAGTCAGAAAATCCAAGAATTTTCGTTTTGTGGAAAAAGAAAAAAAAAAAAAAAAACCAGAAAACCAGAAAACCAGAAAATTAAAAAAAAAAAAAAATCCCGAGAATCCGAAAATCAGAAATCCGAGAATTTTCGTTTTGTGGAAAAAAAAAAAAAAAAAAAAAACCCCAAAAGTTCAGTTTAGGTTTTATCGGAAAAAAGAAAAAAAAAATTCCGAGAATCCGAAAATCCGAAAATCCGAGAATTCTCTTTTTGTGGAAAAAAAAAAAAAAAAAAAAAAGGACCAGAAAATCAGAAAACCAGAAAACCAGAAAACCAGAAAAAAAAAAAAAAAAAAAATCCCGAGAATCCGGAAATCAGAAAATCCGAGAATTCTCGTTTTGTGGAAAAAAAAAAAAAAAGAAAGAAAAACCAGAAAAACAGAAAAAAAAAAAAGACCCCAAAAGTTCAGTTTAGGTTTTTTTGGAAAAAAAAAAAAAAAATTCGAGAATCCGAAAATCCGAAAATCCGAGAATTCTCGTTTTGTGGAAAAAAAAAAAAAACAAAAAAAGGACCAGAAAACCAGAAAACCGGAAAAAAAAAAAAAAAAAAAAAACCCCGAGAATCCGAAAATCCAAAAATCCGAGAATTCTTGTTTTGTGGAAAAAAAAAAAAAAACAAAAAAAACAAAAACCCCAAAAGTTCAGTTTAGGTTCGGAAAAAAAAAAAAAAAAATTCGAGAATCCGAAAATCCGGAAATCCGAGAATTCTCGTTTTGTGGAAAAAAAAAAAAAAAAAAAAAAAAACCAGAAAACCAGAAAACCAGAAAAAAAAAAAAAAAAATCCGAGAATTTTCGTCTTGTGGAAAAAAAAAAAAAAAAAAAAAAAAACCCCAAAAGTTCAGTTTAGGTTTTTTCGGAAAAAAGAAAAAAAAAAAAAATCCGAGAATTCTCGTATTGTGGAAAAAAAAAAAAAAAAAAAAAAAACCCCAAATGTTGAGTTTAGGTTTTTTCTGAAAAAAAAAAAAAAAAATTCGAGAATCCGAAAATCCGAACATCCGAGAATTCTCGTTTTGTGGAAAAAAAAAAAAAAAAAACCAGAAAACCAGAAAACCAGAAGAAGAAAAAAAAAAAAAAAACCCGAGAAGCCGAAAATCAGAAAATCCGAGAATTCCCGTTTTGTGGAAAAAAAAAAAAAAAAAAACCAGAAAACCAAAAACCAGAAAAAAGAAAAAAAAAAAAAATCCGAGAAGCCGAAAATCCGAAAATCCAAGAATTCTCGTTTTGTGGAAAAAAAAGGAAAAAAAAAACCAGAAAACCAGAAACCAGAAAACCAGAAAAAAAAAAAAAAAAATTCCGAGAATCCGAAAATCAGAAAATCCGAGAATTCTCGTTTTGTGGAAAAAAAAAAAAAAAAAAAAAAAAAAACCCCAAAAGTTCAGTTTAGGTTTTTTCGGAAAAAAAAAAAAAAAAAATTCGAGAATCCCAAAATCCGAAAATCCGAGATCTCTCGTTTTGTGGAAAAAAAAAAAAAAAAAAAAAACCAGAAAACCAGAAAACCAGAAAACCAGAAAACCAGAAAAAAAAAAAAAAATCCCGAGAATCCGAAAATCAGAAAATCCGAGAATTCTCGTTTTGTGGAAAAAAAAAAAAAAAAAAAAGAAAAACCAGAAAAAAAGAAAAAAAAAAGACCCCAAAAGTTCAGTTTAGGTTTTTTCGGAAAAAAAAAAAAGAAAAAAATTCTGAGAATCTGAAAATCCGAAAATCCGAGAAGTCTCGTTTTGTGGAAAAAAAAAAAAATAAAGAAAAAAACCCCAAAAGTTCAGTTTAGGTTTTTTCGGAAAAAAAAAAAAAAAAAATTCGAGAATCCGAAAATCCGACAATCCGAGAATTCTCGTTTTGTGGAAAAAAAAAAAAAAAAGAAAAAACCAGAAAACCAGAAAACCAGAAAAGATAAAAAAAAGCAAAAAAATCCCGAGAATCCGAAAATCAGAAAATCCGAGAAATGTCGTTTTGTGGAAAAAAAAAAAAATAAAGAAAAAAACCCCAAAAGTTCAGTTTAGGTTTTTTCGGAAAAAAAAACAAAAAAAAATTCCGAGAATCCGAAAATCCGAAAATCCGAGAATTCTCGTTTCGTGGAAAAAAAAAAAAAAAAAAAAAAAAAAACCAGAAAACAAGAAAACCAGAAAAAAAAAAAAAAAAATCCCGAGAATCGGAAAATTAGAAAAAGCGAGAATTTTCGTTTTGTGGAAAAAAAAAAAAAAAAAAAAAACTCCAAAAAGTTCAGTTTGAGTTTTTTCGGAAAAAAAAAAAAAAAATTCGACAAACCGAAGATCCGAAAATCCGAGAATTCTCGTTTTGTGGAAAAAAAAAAAAAAAAAATAAACCCAAATGTTGAGTTTAGGTTTTTTCGGAAAAAAAAAAAAAAAAATCCGAGAATCCGAAAATCCGAACATCCGAGAATTCCCGTTTTGTGGAAAAAAAAAAAAAAAACCAGAAAACCAGAAACCAGAAAACCAGAAAAAAAAAAAAACAATTCCGAGAATCCGAAAATCCAAAAATCCGAGAATTCTCGTTTTGTGGAAAAAAAAAAAAAGAAAAAAGAAAAACCAGAAAAACAGAAAAAAAAAAGACCCGAAAAGTTCAGTTTAGGTTTTTTCGGAAAAAAAAAAAAAAAAAAAATCCGAGAATCCGAAAATCCGAAAATCCGAGAACTCTCGTTTTGTGGAAAAAAAAAAAAAAAAAAAAGGACCAGAAAACCAGAAAACCAGAAAACCAGAAAACCAGAAAAAAAAAAAAAAAAAAATCCCGAGAATCCGGAAATCAGAAAATCCGAGAATTCTCGTTTTGTGGAAAAAAAAAAAAAAAGAAAGAAAAACCAGAAAAACAGAAAAAAAAAAGACCCCAAAAGTTCAGTTTAGGTTTTTTTGGAAAAAAAAAAAAAAATTCGAGAATCCGAAAATCCGAAAATCCGAGAATTCTCGTTTTGTGGAAAAAAAAAAAAAAAAAAAAGGACCAGAAAACCAGAAAACCGGAAAAAAAAAAAAAAAAAAAAAAACCCCGAGAATCCGAAAATCCAAAAATTCGAGAATTCTTGTTTTGTGGAAAAAAAAAAAAAACAAAAAAAACAAAAACCCCAAAAGTTCAGTTTAGGTTCGGAAAAAAAAAAAAAAAATTCGAGAATCCGAAAATCCGGAAATCCGAGAATTCTCGTTTTGTGGAAAAAAAAAAAAAAAAAAAAAAAACCAGAAAACCAGAAAACCAGAAAAAAAAAAAAAAAAAAATCCCGAGAATCCGAAAATCAGAAAATCCGAGAATTTTCGTCTTGTGGAAAAAAAAAAAAAAAAAAAAAAAACCCCAAAAGTTCAGTTTAGGTTTTTTCGGAAAAAAGAAAAAAAAAAAAATCCGAGAATTCTCGTATTGTGGAAAAAAAAAAAAAAAAAAAAAAAAACCCCAAATGTTGAGTTTAGGTTTTTTCTGAAAAAAAAAAAAAAAATTCGAGAATCCGAAAATCCGAACATCCGAGAATTCTCGTTTTGTGGAAAAAAAAAAAAAAAAAAACCAGAAAACCAGAAAACCAGAAGAAGAAAAAAAAAAAAAAACCCGAGAAGCCGAAAATCAGAAAATCCGAGAATTCCCGTTTTGTGGAAAAAAAAAAAAAAAAAAACCAGAAAACCAAAAACCAGAAAAAAGAAAAAAAAAAAAAATCCGAGAAGCCGAAAATCCGAAAATCCAAGAATTCTCGTTTTGTGGAAAAAAAAGGAAAAAAAAAACCAGAAAACCAGAAACCAGAAAACCAGAAAAAAAAAAAAAAAAATTCCGAGAATCCGAAAATCAGAAAATCCGAGAATTCTCGTTGTGTGGAAAAAAAAAAAAAAAAAAAAAAAAAACCCCAAAAGTTCAGTTTAGGTTTTTTCGGAAAAAAAAAAAAAAAAAATTCGAGAATCCCAAAATCCGAAAATCCGAGATCTCTCGTTTTGTGGAAAAAAAAAAAAAAAAAAAAAACCAGAAAACCAGAAAACCAGAAAACCAGAAAACCAGAAAAAAAAAAAAAATCCCGAGAATCCGAAAATCAGAAAATCCGAGAATTCTCGTTTTGTGGAAAAAAAAAAAAAAAAAAAAGAAAAACCAGAAAAAAAGAAAAAAAAAAGACCCCAAAAGTTCAGTTTAGGTTTTTTCGGAAAAAAAAAAAAGAAAAAAATTCTGAGAATCTGAAAATCCGAAAATCCGAGAAGTCTCGTTTTGTGGAAAAAAAAAAAAATAAAGAAAAAAACCCCGAAAGTTCAGTTTAGGTTTTTTCGGAAAAAAAAAAAAAAAATTCGAGAATCCGAAAATCCGAAAATCCGAGAATTCTCGTTTTGTGGAAAAAAAAAAAAAAAAGAAAAAACCAGAAAACCAGAAAACCAGAAAAGATAAAAAAAAGCAAAAAAATCCCGAGAATCCGAAAATCAGAAAATCCGAGAAATGTCGTTTTGTGGAAAAAAAAAAAAATAAAGAAAAAAACCCCAAAAGTTCAGTTTAGGTTTTTTCGGAAAAAAAAACAAAAAAAAATTCCGAGAATCCGAAAATCCGAAAATCCGAGAATTCTCGTTTCGTGGAAAAAAAAAAAAAAAAAAAAAAAACCAGAAAACAAGAAAACCAGAAAAAAAAAAAAAAAAATCCCGAGAATCGGAAAATTAGAAAAAGCGAGAATTTTCGTTTTGTGGAAAAAAAAAAAAAAAAAAAAAACTCCAAAAAGTTCAGTTTGAGTTTTTTCGGAAAAAAAAAAAAAAAATTCGACAAACCGAAGATCCGAAAATCCGAGAATTCTCGTTTTGTGGAAAAAAAAAAAAAAAAAAATAAACCCAAATGTTGAGTTTAGGTTTTTTCGGAAAAAAAAAAAAAAATCCGAGAATCCGAAAATCCGAACATCCGAGAATTCCCGTTTTGTGGAAAAAAAAAAAAAAAACCAGAAAACCAGAAACCAGAAAACCAGAAAAAAAAAAAAACAATTCCGAGAATCCGAAAATCCAAAAATCCGAGAATTCTCGTTTTGTGGAAAAAAAAAAAAGAAAAAAGAAAAACCAGAAAAACAGAAAAAAAAAAGACCCGAAAAGTTCAGTTTAGGTTTTTTCGGAAAAAAAAAAAAAAAAAAAATCCGAGAATCCGAAAATCCGAAAATCCGAGAACTCTCGTTTTGTGGAAAAAAAAAAAAAAAAAAAGGACCAGAAAACCAGAAAACCAGAAAACCAGAAATTCAGAAAAAAAAAAAAAAAAAATCCCGAGAATCCGAAAATCCGAAAATCCAAGAATTCTCGTTTTGTGGAAAAAACAGGAAAAAAAAAACCAGAAAACCAAAAACCAGAAAACCAAAAAAAAAAAAAAAAAATTCCGAGAATCCGAAAATCAGAAAATCCGAGAATTCTCGTTTTGTGGAAAAAAAAAAAAAAAAAAAAAAAACCCCAAAAGTTCAGTTTAGGTTCGGAAAGAAAAAAAAAAAAATTCGAGAATCCGAAAATCCGGAAATCCGAGAATTCTCGTTTTGTGGAAAAAAAAAAAAAAAAAAAAAAAACCAGAAAACCAGAAAACCAGAAAAAAAAAAAAAAAAAAAATCCCGAGAATCCGAAAATCAGAAAATCCGAGAATTTTCGTCTTGTGGAAAAAAAAAAAAAAAAAAAACCCCAAAAGTTCAGTTTAGGTTTTTTCGGAAAAAAGAAAAAAACAAAAAATCCGAGAATTCTCGTATTGTGGAAAAAAAAAAAAAAAAAAAAAAAAAACCCCAAATGTTGAGTTTAGGTTTTTTCGGAAAAAAAAAAATAAAATTCGAGAATCCGAAAATCCGAACATCCGAGAATTCTCGTTTTGTGGAAAAAAAAAAAAAAAAAAACCAGAAAACCAGAAAACCAGAAGAAGAAAAAAAAAAAAAAAACCCGAGAAGCCGAAAATCAGAAAATCCGAGAATTCCCGTTTTGTGGAAAAAAAAAAAAAAAAAACCAGAAAACCAAAAACCAGAAAAAAGAAAAAAAAAAAATCCGAGAAGCCGAAAATCCGAAAATCCAAGAATTCTCGTTTTGTGGAAAAAAAAGGAAAAAAAAAAACCAGAAAACCAGAAACCAGAAAACCAGAAAAAAAAAAAAAAAATTCCGAGAATCCGAAAATCAGAAAATCCGAGAATTCTCGTTTTGTGGAAAAAAAAAAAAATAAAAAAAACCCCAAAAGTTCAGTTTAGGTTTTTTCGGAAAAAAAAAAAAAAAAATTCGAGAATCCGAAAATCCGAAAATCCGAGATCTCTCGTTTTGTGGAAAAAAAAAAAAAAAAAAAAAACGAGAAAACCAGAAAACCAGAAAACCAGAAAACCAGAAAAAAAAAAAAAAATCCCGAGAATCCGAAAATCAGAAAATCCGAGAATTCTCGTTTTGTGGAAAAAAAAAAAAAAAGAAAAGAAAAACCAGAAAAAAAGAAAAAAAAAAGACCCCAAAAGTTCAGTTTAGGTTTTTTCGGAAAAAAAAAAAAGAAAAAAATTCTGAGAATCTGAAAATCCGAAAATCCGAGAAGTCTCGTTTTGTGGAAAAAAAAAAAATAAAGAAAAAAACCCCAAAAGTTCAGTTTAGGTTTTTTCGGAAAAAAAAAAAAAAAAATTCGAGAATCCGAAAATCCGAAAATCCGAGAATTCTCGTTTTGTGGAAAAAAAAAAAAAAAAGAAAAAACCAGAAAACCAGAAAACCAGAAAAGATAAAAAAAAGCAAAAAAATCCCGAGAATCCGAAAATCAGAAAATCCGAGAATTTTCGTTTTGTGGAAAAAAAAAAAAAAAAAAAAAAAAACCCCAAAAGTTCAGTTTAGGTTTTTTCGGAAAAAAAAACAAAAAAAAATTCCGAGAATCCGAAAATCCGAAAATCCGAGAATTCTCGTTTTGTGGAAAAAAAAAAAAAAAAAAAAAAACCAGAAAACAAGAAAACCAGAAAAAAAAAAAAAAAATCCCGAGAATCGGAAAATTAGAAAAAGCGAGAATTTTCGTTTTGTGGAAAAAAAAAAAAAAAAAAAACCCCAAAAAGTTCAGTTTGAGTTTTTTCGGAAAAAAAAAAATAAAAATTCGACAAACCGAAGATCCGAAAATCCGAGAATTCTCGTTTTGTGGAAAAAAAAAAAAAAAAAAAAAAAACCCAAATGTTGAGTTTAGGTTTTTTCGGAAAAAAAAAAAAAATTCGAGAATCCGAAAATCCGAACATCCGAGAATTCCCGTTTTGTGGAAAAAAAAAAAAAAACCAGAAAACCAGAAACCAGAAAACCAGAAAAAAAAAAAAAAATTCGGAGAATCCGAAAATCCAAAAATCCGAGAATTCTCGTTTTGTGGAAAAAAAAAAAAGAAAAAAGAAAAACCAGAAAAACAGAAAAAAAAAAGACCCCAAAAGTTCAGTTTAGGTTTTTTCGGAAAAAAAAAAAAAAAAAATCCGAGAATCCGAAAATCCGAAAATCCGAGAATTCTCGTTTTGTGGAAAAAAAAAAAAAAAAAAAAGGACCAGAAAACCAGAAAACCAGAAAACCAGAAATTCAGAAAAAAAAAAAAAAAAAAATCCCGAGAATCCGAAAATCCGAAAATCCAAGAATTCTCGTTTTGTGGAAAAAAAAGGAAAAAAAAAAAACCAGAAAACCAGAAACCAGAAAACCAGAAAAAAAAAAAAAAATTCCGAGAATCCGAAAATCAGAAAATCCGAGAATTCTCGTTTTGTGGAAAAAAAAAAAAAAAAAAAAAAAACCCCAAAAATTCAGTTCAGGTTTTTTCGGAAAAAAAAAAAAAAAATTCGAGAATCCGAAAATCCGAAAATCCGAGATCTCTCGTTTTGTGGAAAAAAAAAAAAAAAAAAAAAAACCAGAAAACCAGAAAACCAGAAAACCAGAAAACCAGAAAAAAAAAAAAAATCCCGAGAATCCGAAAATCAGAAAATCCGAGAATTCTCGTTTTGTGGAAAAAAAAAAAAAAAAAAGAAAAACCAGAAAAAAAGAAAAAAAAAAGACTCCAAAAGTTCAGTTTAGGTTTTTTCGGAAAAAAAAAAAAAAAATTCTGAGAATCCGAAAATCCGAAAATCCGAGAATTCTCGTTTCGTGGAAAAAAAAAAAAAAAAGAAAAAACCAGAAAACCAGAAAAAGGGAAAAGATAAAAAAAAGCAAAAAAATCCCGAGAATCCGAATTTCAGAAAATCCGAGAATTTTCGTTTTGTGGAAAAAAAAAAAAAAAAAAAAAAAAAACCCAAAAGTTCAGTTTAGGTTTTTTCGGAAAAAAAAACAAAAAAAAATTCCGAGAATCCGAAAATCCGAAAATCCGAGAATTCTCGTTTTGTGGAAAAAAAAAAAAAAAAAAAAAACCAGAAAACAAGAAAACCAGAAAAAAAAGAAAAAAATCCCGAGAATCGGAAAATTAGAAAAAGCGAGAATTTTCGTTTTGTGGAAAAAAAAAAAAAAAAAAAAAACCCCAAAAAGTTCAGTTTGAGTTTTTTCGGAAAAAAAAAAAAAAAAAATTCGACAAACCGAAGATCCGAAAATCCGAGAATTCTCGTTTTGTGGAAAAAAAAAAAAAAAAAAAAAACCCCAAATGTTGAGTTTAGGTTTTTTCGGAAAAAAAAAAAAAAATTCGAGAATCCGAAAATCCGAACATCCGAGAATTCCCGTTTTGTGGAAAAAAAAAAAAAAACCAGAAAACCAGAAACCAGAAAACCAGAAAAAAAAAAAAAAAAATTCCGAGAATCCGAAAATCCAAAAATCCGAGAATTCTCGTTTTGTGGAAAAAAAAAAAAAGAAAAAAGAAAAACCAGAAAAACTGAAAAAAAAAAGACCCCAAAAGTTCAGTTTAGGTTTTTTCGGAAAAAAAAAAAAAAAAAAAAAATCCGGGAATCCGAAAATCCGAAAATCCGAGAATTCTCGTTTTGTGGAAAAAGAAAAATAAAAAAAAAACCAGAAAACCAGAAAACCAGAAAAAAAAAAAAAAAAAATCCCGAGAATCCAAAAATCAGAAATCCGAGAATTTTCGTTTTGTGGAAAAAAAAAAAAAAAAAAAAAAAACCCCAAAAGTTCAGTTTAGGTTTTTTCGGAAAAAAAAAAAAAAAAAATTCCGAGAATCCGAAAATCCGAAAATCCGAGAATTCTCGTTTTGTGGAAAAAAAAAAAAAAAAAAAAGGACCAGAAAACCAGAAAACAAGAAAACCAGAAAAAAAAAAAAAAAAAATCCCGAGAATCCGAAAATCAGAAAATCCGAGAATTCTCGTTTTGTGGAAAAAAAAAAAAAAAAGAAAAACCAGAAAAACATAAAAAAAAAAGACCCCAAAAGTTCAGTTTAGGTTTTTTTGGAAAAAAAAAAAAAAAAATTCGAGAATCCGAAAATCCGAAAATCCGAGAATTCTCGTTTTGTGGAAAAAAAAAAAAAACAAAAAAAGGACCAGAAAACCAGAAAACCAGAAAACCAGAAAAAAAAAAAAAAAAAAAAACCCCGAGAATCCGAAAATCCAAAAATCCGAGAATTCGTGTTTTGTGAAAAAAAAAAAAAAAAAAAAAAAAACCCCAAAAGTTCGGTTTAGGTTCGGAAAAAAAAAAAAAAAAATCCCGAGAATCCGAAAATCAGAAAATCCGAGAATTTTCGTTTTGTGGAAAAAAAAAAAAAAAAAAAAAACCCCAAAAGTTCAGTTTAGGTTTTTTCGGAAAAAAGAAAAAAAAAAATTCGAGAATCCCAAGATCCAAAAATCCGAGAATTCTCGTTTTGTGGAAAAAAAAAAAAAAAAAAAAAAACCCCAAATGTTGAGTTTAGGTTTTTTCGGAAAAAAAAAAAATTTCGAGAATCCGAAAATCCGAACATCCGAGAATTCTCGTTTTGTGGAAAAAAAAAAAAAAAAACCAGAAAACCAGAAAACCAGAAGAAGAAAAAAAAAACCCCCGAGAAACCGAAAATCAGAAAATCCGAGAATTCCCGTTTTGTGGAAAAAAAAAAAAAAAAACCAGAAAACCAAAAACCAGAAAAAAGAAAAAAAAAAAATCCGAGAAGCCGAACATCCGAAAATCCGAGAATTCTCGTTTTGTGGAAAAAGAAAAATAAAAAAAAAAACCAGAAAACCACAAAACCAGAAAAAAAAAAAAAAAAAAATCCCGAGAATCCGAAAATCCGAAAATCCGAGAATTCTCGTTTTGTGGAAAAAGAAAAAAAAACAAAAAAAGGACCAGAAAACCAGAAAACCAGAAAACCAGAAAAAAAAAAAAAAAAAAAAAAACCCCGAGAATCCGAAAATCCAAAAATCCGAGAATTCTCGTTTTGTGGAAAAAAAAAAAAAAAAAAGAAAAAAAACCCCAAAAGTTCAGTTTAGGTTCGGAAAAAAAAAAAAAAAAAAATTCGAGAATCCGAAAATCCGAAAATCCGAGAATTCTCGTTTTATGGAAAAAAAAAAAAAAAAGAAAAAAAACAGAAAACCAGAAAACCAGAAAAAAAAAAAAAAAAAAAAATCCCGAGAATCCGAAAATCAGAAAATCCGAGAATTTTCGTTTTGGGGAAAAAAAAAAAAAAAAAAAAAAACCCCAAAAGTTCAGTTTAGGTTTTTTCAGAAAAAAGAAAAAAAAAAAAAAATTCGAGAATCCGAAGATCCAAAAATCCGAGAATTCTCGTTTTGTGGAAAAAAAAAAAAAAAAAAAAAACCCCAAATGTTGAGTTTAGGTTTTTTCGGAAAAAAAAAAAAAAAAATTCGAGAATCCGAAAATCCGAACATCCGAGAATTCTCGTTTTGTGGAAAAAAAAAAAAAAAAGAACCAGAAAACCAGAAAACCAGAAGAAGAAAAAAAAAAAAAACCCCGAGAAGCCGAAAATCAGAAAATCCGAGAATTCCCGTTTTGTGGAAAAAAAAAAAAAAAAAACCAGAAAACCAAAAACCAGAAAAAAGAAGAAAAAAAAAATCCGAGAAGCCGAAAATCCGAAAATCCAAGAATTCTCGTTTTGTGGAAAAAAAGAAAAAAAAAAAAAAAGAAAACCAGAAACCAGAAAACCAGAAAAAAAAAAAAAAATTCCGAGAATCCGAAAATCAGAAAATCCGAGAATTCTCGTTTTGTGGAAAAAAAAAAAAAAAAAAAAAACTCCAAAAGTTCAGTTTAGGTTTTTTCGGAAAAAAAAAAAAAATTCGAGAATCCGAAAATCCGAAGATCCGAGAATTCTCGTTTTGTGGAAAAAAAAAAAAGAAAAGAAAAAACCAGAAAACCAGAAAACCAGAAAAAATAAAAAAAAAAAAAAAATCCCGAGAATCCGAAAATTAGAAAATCCGAGAATTTTCGTTTTGTGGAAAAAAAAAAGAAAAAAAAAACCCCAAAAGTTCAGTTTGGGTTTTTTCGGAAAAAAAAAAAAAAAAATATTCCGAGAATCCGGAAATCCGAAAATCCGAGAATTCTCGTTTTGTGGAAAAAAAAAAAAAAAAAAGGACCAGAAAACCAGAAAAACCAGAAAACCAGAAAACCAGAAAAAAAAAAAAAAAAAAATCCCGAGAATCCGAAAATCAGAAGATCCGAGAATTCTCGTTTTGTGGAAATAAAAAAAAAAAAAAAGAAAAACCAGAAAAACAGAAAAAAAAAAGACCCCAAAAGTTCAGTTTAGGTTTTTTCGGAAAAAAAAAAAAAAAAAAAAAATTCCGAGAATCCGAAAATCCAAAAATCTCAGAATTCTCGTTTTGTGGAAAAAAAGAAAAAAAAAAAAAACCCCAAAAGTTCAGTTTAGGTT
This sequence comes from Eutreptiella sp. 'Long Island Sound 2002', assembly GCA_964036045.1. NCBI lineage: Eukaryota > Euglenozoa > Euglenophyceae > Eutreptiales > Eutreptiaceae > Eutreptiella > Eutreptiella sp. 'Long Island Sound 2002'. The sequence continues at coordinate 27,464,432 of OZ038389.1, forward strand.
CGGAAAAAAAAAAACAAAAAAAAATTCCGAGAATCCGAAAATCCGAAAATCCGAGAATTCTCGTTTTGTGGAAAAAAAAAATAAGAAAAAAAACCAGAAAACCAGAGAACCAGAAAAAAAAAAAAAAAAAAAACCCGAGAATCCGAAAATCCGAAAATCCGAGAATTCTCGTTTTGTGGAAAAAAAAAAAAAACAAAAAAAGGACCAGAAAACCAGAAAACCAGAAAACCAGAAAAAAAAAAAAAAAAAAAAAAAAAGCCCGAGAATCCGAAAATCCAAAAATCCGAGAATTCTCGTTTTGTGGAAAAAAAAAAAAAAAAAAAAGAAAAAAAACCCCAAAAGTTCAGTTTAGGTTCGGAAAAAAAAAAAAAAAAATTCGAGAATCCGAAAATCCGAAAATCCGAGAATTCTCGTTTTATGGAAAAAAAAAAAAAAAAAAAAAAAACCAGAAAACCAGAAAACCAGAAAAAAAAAAAAAAAAAAATCCCGAGAATCCGAAAATCAGAAAATCCGAGAATTTTCGTTTTGTGGAAAAAAAAAGGAAAAAAAAAAAAACCCCGAAAGTTCAGTTTAGGTTTTTTCAGAAAAAAGAAAAAAAAAAAAATTCGAGAATCCGAAGATCCAAAAATCCGAGAATTCTCGCTTTGTGGAAAAAAAAAAAAAAAAAAAAACCCCAAATGTTGAGTTTAGGTTTTTTCGGAAAAAAAAAAAAAAAATTCGAGAATCCGAAAATCCGAACATCCGAGAATTCTCGTTTTGTGGAAAAAAAAAAAAAAAAGAACCAGAAAACCAGAAAACCAGAAGAAGAAAAAAAAAAAAAACCCCGAGAAGCCGAAAATCAGAAAATCCGAGGATTCCCGTTTTGTGGAAAAAAAAAAAAAAAAACCAGAAATTCAAAAACCAGAAAAAAGAAAAAAAAAAAAATCCGAGAAGCCGAAAATCCGAAAATCCAAGAATTCTCGTTTTGTGGAAAAAAAAAAAAAAAAAACCAGAAAACCAGAAACCAGAAAACCAGAAAAAAAAAAAAAAATTCCGAGAATCCGAAAATCAGAAAATCCGAGAATTCTCGTTTTGTGGAAAAAAAAAAAAAAAAAAAACCCCCAAAAGTTCAGTTTAGGTTTTTTCGGAAAAAAAAATAAAAAATTCGAGAATCCGAAAATCCGAAAATCCGAGAATTCTCGTTTTGTGGAAAAAAAAAAAAAAAAAAAAAACCAGAAAACCAGAAAACCAGAAAAAATAAAAAAAAAAAAAAAATCCCGAGAATCCGAAAATTAGAAAATCCGAGAATTTTCGTTTTGTGGAAAAAAAAAAGAAAAAAAAAACCCCAAAAGTTCAGTTTAGGTTTTTTCGGAAAAAAAAAAAAAAATATTCCGAGAATCCGAAAATCCGAAAATCCGAGAATTCTCGTTTTGTGGAAAAAAAAAAAAAAAAAAAGGACCAGAAAACCAGAAAAACCAGAAAACCAGAAAACCAGAAAAAAAAAAAAAAAAAATCCCGAGAATCCGAAAATCAGAAGATCCGAGAATTCTCGTTTTGTGGAGATAAAAAAAAAAAAACAGAAAAACAGAAAAAAAAAAGACCCCAAAAGTTCAGTTTAGGTTTTTTCGAGAATCCGAAAATCCAAAAATCTGAGAATTCTCGTTTTGTGGAAAAAAAGAAAAAAAAAAAAAACCCCAAAAGTTCAGTTTAGGTTCGGAAAAAAAAAAACAAAAAAAAATTCCGAGAATCCGAAAATCCGAAAATCCGAGAATTCTCGTTTTGTGGAAAAAAAAAAAAAAAAAAACCAGAAAACAAGAAAACCAGAAACAGAAAAAAAAAAAAAAAATCCCGAGAATCGGAAAATTAGAAAAAGCGAGAATTTTCGTTTTGTGGAAAAAAAAAAAAAAAAAAAAGAACCCCAAAAGTTCAGTTTAGGTTTTTTCGGAAAAAATAAGAAAAAAAAAAATTCGAGAATCCGAAGATCCGAAAATCCGAGAATTCTCGTTTTGTGGAAAAAAAAAAAAAAAAAAAAAACCCCAAAAGTTCAGTTTAGGTTTTTTCGGAAAAGAAAAAAAAAAAAAATTCGAGAATCCGAAAATCCGAACATCCGAGAATTCCCGTTTTGTGGAACAAAAAAAAAAAAAAACCAGAAAACCAGAAACCAGAAAACCAGAAAAAAAAAAAAAAAATTCCGAGAATCCGAAAATCCAAAAATCCGAGAATTCTCGTTTTGTGGAAAAAAAAAAAAAAGAAAAGAAAAACCAGAAAAACAGAAAAAAAAAAAGACCCCAAAAGTTCAGTTTAGGTTTTTTCGGAAAAAAAAAAAAAACAATTCCGAGAATCCGAAGATCCGAAAATCCGAGAATTCTCGTTTTGTGGAAAAAAAAAAAAAAAAAAAAAAAACCCCAAAAGTTCAGTTTAGGTTCGGAAAAAAAAAAAAAAAAAATTCGAGAATCCGAAAATCCGAAAATCCGAGAATTCTCGTTTTGTGGAAAAAAAAAAAAAAAAAAAAACCAGAAAACCAGAAAACCAGAAAAAAAAAAAAAAATTCCGAGAATCCGAAGATCCGAAAATCCGAGAATTTTCGTTTTGTGGAAAAAAAAAAAAAAAAAAAAAAAAACCCCAAATGTTGAGTTTAGGTTTTTTCGGGAAAAAAAAAAAAATTCGAGAATCCGAAAATCCGAACATCCGAGAATTCTCGTTTTGTGGAAAAAAAAAGAAAAAAAAAACCAGAAAACCAGAAAACCAGAAGAAGAAGAAAAAAAAAAAATCCGAGAAGCCGAAAATCAGAAAATCCGAGAATTCCCGTTTTGTGGAAAAAAAAAAAAAAAAAACCAGAAAACCAAAAACCAGAAAAAAGAAAAAAAAAAAATCCGAGAAGCCGAAAATCCGAAAATCCAAGAATTCTCGTTTTGTGGAAAAAAAAAAAAAAAAAAAACCAGAAAACCAGAAACCAGAAAACCAGAAAAAAAAAAAAAATTCCGAGAATCCGAAAATCAGAAAATCCGAGAATTCTTGTTTTGTGGAAAAAAAAAAAGAAAACAGGAAAAACCCCAAAAGTTCGATTTAGGTTTTTTCGGAAAAAAAAAAAAAAAAAAATTCGAGAATCCGAAATTCCGAAAATCCGAGATCTCTCGTTTTGTGGAAAAAAAAAAAAAAAAAAAAAAAGAAAACCAGAAAACCAGAAAACCAGAGAAAAAAAAAAAATCCCGAGAATCCGAAAATCAGAAAATCCGAGAATTCTCGTTTTGTGGAAAAAAAAAAAAAAAAAAAGAAAAACCAGAAAAACAGAAAAAAAAAAGACCCCAAAAGTTCAGTTTAGGTTTTTTCGGAAAAAAAAAAAAAAAAAATTCTGAGAATCCGAAAATCCGAAAATCAGAGAAGTCTCGTTTTGTGGAAAAAAAAAAAAAAAAAAAAGAACCCCAAAAGTTCAGTTTACGTTTTTTCGGAAAAAAAAAAAAATAAATTCGAGAATCCGAAAATCCGAAAATCCGAGAATTCTCGTTTTGTGGAAAAAAAAAAAAAAAAGAAAAAACCAGAAAACCAGAAAACCAGAAAAAATAAAAAAAAAAAAAAATCCCGAGAATCCGAAAATCAGAAAATCCGAGAATTTTCGTTTTGTGGAAAAAAAAAAAAAAAAAAAAAAACCTCAAAAGTTCAGTTTAGGTTTTTTCGGAAAAAAAAAAGGAAAAAATTCCGAGAATCCGAAAATCCGAAAATCCGAGAATTCTCGTTTTGTGGAAAAAAAAAAAAAAAAAAAGAAAAACCACAAAAACAGAAAAAAAAAAGACCCCAAAAGTTCAGTTTAGGCTTTTTCGGAAAAAAAAAAAAAAAAATTCTGAGAATCCGAAAATCCAAAAATCTGAGAATTCTCGTTTTGTGGAAAAAAAGAAAAAAAAAAAAAAAAAACCCCAAAAGTTCAGTTTAGGTTCGGAAAAAAAAAAACAAAAAAAAATTCCGAGAATCCGAAAATCCGAAAATCCGAGAATTCTCCTTTTGTGGAAAAAAAAAAAAAAAAAAAATCCCGAGAATCGGAAAATTAGAAAAAGCGAGAATTTTCGTTTTGTGGAAAAAAAAAAAAAAAAAAAAAGAACCCCAAAAGTTCAGTTTAGGTTTTTTCGAAAAAAAAAAAAAAAAATTCGAGAATCCGAAGATCCGAAAAACCGAGAATTCTCGTTTTGGGGAAGGGAAAAAAAAAAAAAAAAAACCCCAAATGTTGAGTTAAGGTTTTCTCGGAAAAAAAAAAAAAAAAAATTTCGAGAATCCGAAAATCCGAACATCCGAGAATTCCCGTTTTGTGGAAAAAAAAAAAAAACCAGAAAACCAGAAACCAGAAAACCAGAAAAAAAAAATAAAAAATTCCCAGAATCCGTAAATCCAAAAATCCGAGAATTCTCGTTTTGTGGAAAAAAAAAAAAAGAAAAGAAAAACCAGAAAAACAGAAAAAAAAAAGATCCCAAAACTTCAGTTTAGGTTTTTTCAGAAAAAAAAAAAAAAATTCCGAGAATCCGAAAATCCAAAAATCTGAGAATTCTCGTTTTGTGGAAAAAAAGAAAAAAAGAAAAAAAAAACCCCAAAAGTTCAGTTTAGGTTCGGAAAAAAAAAACAAAAAAAAATTCCGGGAATCCGAAAATCCGAAAATCAGAGAACTCTCGTTTTGTGGAAAAAAAAAAAAAAAAAAAAACCAGAAATCAAGAAAACCAGAAAAAAAAAAAAAATCCCGAGAATCGGAAAATTAGAAAAAGCGAGAATTTTCGCTTTGTGGAAAAAAAAAAAAAAAAAAAAAAACCCCAAAAGTTCAGTTTAGGTTTTTTCGGAAAAAAAAAAAAAAATTCGAGAATCCGAAGATCCGAAAATCCGAGAATTCTCGTTTCGTGGAAAAAAAAAAAAAAAAAAAAAAAAACCAGAAATCAAGAAAACCAGAAAAAAAAAAAAAAAATCCCGAGAATCGGAAAATTAGAAAAAGCGAGAATTTTCGTTTTGTGGAAAAAAAAAAAAAAAAAAAAAACCCCAAAAGTTCAGTTTAGGTTTTTTCGGAAAAAAAAAAAAAAAAAAATTCGAGAATCCGAAAATCCGAACATCCGAGAATTCCCGTTTTGTGGAAAAAAAGAAAAAATAACCAGAAAACCAGAAACCAGAAAACCAGAAAAAAAAAAAAAAAAATTCCGAGAATCCGAAAATCCAAAAATCCGAGAATTCTCGTTTTGTGGAAAAAAAAAAAAAAAAAAAACCCCAAAAGTTCAGTTTGGGTTTTTTCGGAAAAAAAAAAAAAAAATATTCCGAGAATCCGGAAATCCGAAAATCCGAGAATTCTCGTTTTGTGGAAAAAAAAAAAAAAAAAAAGGACCAGAAAACCAGAAAACCAGAAAACCAGAAAACCAGAAAAAAAAAAAAAAAAAAAATCCCGAGAATCCGATAATCAGAAGATCCGAGAATTCTCGTTTTGTGGAAAAAAAAAAAAAAAAAAAGAAAAACCAGAAAAACAGAAAAAAAAAAGACCCCAAAAGTTCAGTTTAGGCTTTTTCGGAAAAAAAAAAAAAAAAAATTCTGAGAATCCGAAAATCCAAAAATCTGAGAATTCTCGTTTTGTGGAAAAAAAGAAAAAAAAAAAAAAAAACCCCAAAAGTTCAGTTTAGGTTCGGAAAAAAAAAAACAAAAAAAAATTCCGAGAATCCGAAAATCCGAAAATCCGAGAATTCTCCTTTTGTGGAAAAAAAAAAAAAAAAAAATCCCGAGAATCGGAAAATTAGAAAAAGCGAGAATTTTCGTTTTGTGGAAAAAAAAAAAAAAAAAAAAAAAGAACCCCAAAAGTTCAGTTTAGGTTTTTTCGAAAAAAAAAAAAAAAAATTCGAGAATCCGAACATCCGGAAAAGCCGAGAATTCTCGTTTTGGGGAAAAAAAAAAAAAAAAAAAAAAACCCCAAATGTTGAGTTAAGGTTTTTTCGGAAAAAAAAAAAAAAAAATTCGAGAATCCGAAAATCCGAACATCCGAGAATTCCTGTTTTGTGGAAAAAAAAAAAAAAACCAGAAAACCAGAAACCAGAAAACCAGAAAAAAAAAAAAAAAATTCCCAGAATCCGTAAATCCAAAAATCCGAGAATTCTCGTTTTGTGGAAAAAAAAAAAAAGAAAAGAAAAACCAGAAAAACAGAAAAAAAAAAGATCCCAAAAGTTCAGTTTAGGTTTTTTCAGAAAAAAAAAAAAAAATTCCGAGAATCCGAAAATCCAAAAATCTGAGAATTCTCGTTTTGTGGAAAAAAAGAAAAAAAGAAAAAAAAAACCCCAAAAGTTCAGTTTAGGTTCGGAAAAAAAAAACAAAAAAAAATTCCGGGAATCCGAAAATCCGAAAATCAGAGAACTCTCGTTTTGTGGAGTAAAAAAAAAAAAAAAAAACCAGAAATCAAGAAAACCAGAAAAAAAAAAAAAAATCCCGAGAATCGGAAAATTAGAAAAAGCGAGAATTTTCGTTTTGTGGAAAAAAAAAAAAAAAAAAAAAAAACCCCAAAAGTTCAGTTTAGGTTTTTTCGGAAAAAAAAAAAAAAAAATTCGAGAATCCGAAGATCCGAAAATCCGAGAATTCTCGTTTCGTGGAAAAAAAAAAAAAAAAAACCCCAAATGTTCAGTTTAGGTTTTTTCGGAAAAAAAAAAAAAAAAATTCGAGAATCCGAAAATCCGAACATCCGAGAATTCCCGTTTTGTGGAAAAAAAGAAAAAATAACCAGAAAACCAGAAACCAGAAAACCAGAAAAAAAAAAAAAAAAATTCCGAGAATCCGAAAATCCAAAAATCCGAGAATTCTCTTTTTGTGGAAAAAAAAAAAAAAAAAACCCGAAAACCAGAAAACCAGAAAAAATAAAAAAAATAAAAAATCCCGAGCATCCGAAAATCAGCAAATCCGAGAATTTTCATTTTGTGGAGAAAAAAAAAAAAAAAAAAAAAAACCCCAAAAGTTCAGTTTAGGTTTTTTCGGAAAAAAAAAAAAAAAAATTCCGAGAATCCGAAAATCCGAAAATCCGAGAATTGTCGTTTTGAGGAAAAAAAAAAAAAAAAAAGGACCAGAAAACCAGAAAACCGGAAAAAAAAAAAAAAAAAAACCCCCGAGAATCCGAAAATCCGAAAATCCGAGAATTCTCGTTTTGTGGGGAAAAAAAAAAAAAAAAAAAGGACCAGAAAAGCAGAAAACCAGAAAACCAGAAAACCAGAAAAAAAAAAAAAAAAAAATCCCGAGAATCCGGAAATCAGAAAATCCGAGAATTCTCGTTTTGTGAAAAAAAAAAAAAAGAAAAAAGAAAAACCAGAAAAACAAAAAAAAAAAAATCCCCAAAAGTTCAGTTTAGGTTTTTTTGGAAAAAAAAAAAAAAAAATTCGAGAATCCGAAAATCCGAAAATCCGAGAATTCTCGTTTTGTGGAAAAAAAAAAAAAACAAAAAAAGGACCAGAAAACCAGAAAACCGGAAAAAAAAAAAAAAAAAAAACCCCCGAGAATCCGAAAATCCAAAAATCCGAGAATTCTCGTTTTGTGAAAAAAAAAAAAAAAAAAAAAAAAAAACCCAAAAGTTCAGTTTAGGTTTTTTTCGGAAGAAAAAAAAAAAAATTCGAGAATCCGAAAATCCGAAAATCCGAGAATTCTCGTTTTGTGGAAAAAAAAAAAAAAAAAAACCAGAAAACCAGAAAACCAGAAAAAAAAAAAAAAAAAAAATCCCGAGAATCCGAAAATCAGAAAATCCGAGAATTTTCGTCTTGTGGAAAAAAAAAAAAAAAAAAAAAACCCAAAAGTTCAGTTTAGGTTTTTTCGGAAAAAAGAAAAAAAAAAAAAATTCGAGAATTCTCGTATTGTGGAAAAAAAAAAAAAAAAAAAAACCCCAAATGTTGAGTTTAGGTTTTTTCGGAAAAAAAAAAAAAAAATTCGAGAATCCGAAAATCCGAACATCCGAGAATTCTCGTTTTGTGGAAAAAAAAAAAAAAAAAAACCAGAAAACCAGAAAACCAGAAGAAGAAAAAAAAAAAAAACCCGAGAAGCCGAAAATCAGAAAATCCGAGAATTCCCGTTTTGTGGAAAAAAAAAAAAAAAAGAAAACCAGAAAACCAAAAACCAGAAAAAAGAAAAAAAAAAAAAATTCGAGAATCCGAAAATCCGAAAATCCGAGATCTCTCGTTTTGTGGAAAAAAAAAAAAAAAAAAAACAAAAAAACCAGAAAACCAGAAAACCAGAAAACCAGAAAAAAAAAAAAATCCCGAGAATCCGAAAATCAGAAAATCCGAGAATTCTCGTTTTGTGGAAAAAAAAAAAAAAAAAAAAACCCCAAAAGTTCAGTTTAGGTTTCTTCAGAAAAAAAGAAAAAAAAAAAATTCTGAGAATCCGAAAATCCGAAAATCCGAGAAAACTCGTTTTGTGGAAAAAAAAAAAAAAAAGAAAAAAAAAAACCCCAAAAGTTCAGTTTAGGTTTTTTCGGAAAAAAAAAAAAAAAATTCCGAGAATCCGAAAATCCGAAAATCCGAGAATTCTCGTTTTTTGGAAAAAAAAAAAAAAAAAAGGACCAGAAAACCAGAAAACCAGAAAACCAGAAAACCAGAAAAAAAAAAAAAATCCCGAGAATCCGAAAATCAGAAGATCCGAGAATTCTCGTTTTGTGGAAAAAAAAAAAAAAAAAAAGAAAAACCAGCAAGAAAGAAAAAAAAAAGACCCGAAAAGTTCAGTTTAGGTTTTTTCGGAAAAAAAAAAAAAAAAAAACCCCGAGAATCCGAAGATCCGAAAATCCGAGAATTCTCGTTTTGTGGAAAAAAAAAAAAAAAAAAAAAACCCCAAATGTTGAGTTTAGGTTTTTTCGGAAAAAAAAAAAAAAAAAATTCGAGAATCCGAAAATCCGAACATCCGAGAATTCTCGTTTTGTGGAAAAAAAAAAAAAAAAAAAAACCAGAAAACCAGAAAACCAGAAGAAGAAAAAAAAAAAAAAATCCAGGGCCGAAAATCAGAAAATCCGAGAATTCCCGTTTTGTGGAAAAAAAAAAAAAAAAAAATTTCGAGAATCCGAAAATCCGAAAATCCGAGAATTGTCGTTTTGTGGAAAAAAAAAAAAAAAAAAAAAACCAGAGAATCCGAAAATCAGAAAATCCAAGAATTTTCGTTTTGTGGAAAAAAAAAAAAAAAAAAAAAAAAACCCCAAGAATTCAGTTTAGGTTTTTCGGAAAAAAAAAAAAAAAATTCGAGAATCCGAAAATCCGAAAATCCGAGAATTCTCGTTTTGTGGAAAAAGAAAAATAAAAAAAAAAAACCAGAAAACCAGAAAACCAGAAAAAAAAAAAAAAAAAAATCCCGAGAATCCGAAAATCAGAAATCCGAGAATTTTCGTTTTGTGGAAAAAAAAAAAAGAAAAAAAAACCCCAAAAGTTCAGTTTAGGTTTTTTCGGAAAAAAAAAAAAAAAAAATTCCGAGAATCAGAAAATCCGAAAATCCGAGAATTCTCGTTTTGTGGAAAAAAAAAAAAAAAAAAAAAGGACCAGAAAACGAGAAAACCGGAAAAAAAAAAAAAAAAAACCCCGAGAATCCGAAGATCCGAAAATCCGAGAATTCTCGTTTTGTGGAAAAAAAAAAAAAAAAAAAAAAGGACCAGAAAACGAGAAAACCGGAAAAAAAAAAAAAAAAAAAACCCCGAGAATCCGAAGATCCGAAAATCCGAGAAAACTCGTTTTGTGGAAAAAAAAAAAAAAAAGAAAAAAAAAAACCCCAAAAGTTCAGTTTAGGTTTTTTCGGAAAAAAAAAAAAAAAAATTCGAGAATCCGAAAATCCGAAAATCCGAGAATTCTCGTTTTGTGGAAAAAAAAAAAAAAAGGAAAAAACCCCAAAAAGTTCAGTTTGGGTTTTTTCGGAAAAAAAAAAAAAAAAAATTCCGAGAATCCGAAAATCCGAAAATCCGAGAATTCTCGTTTTTTGGAAAAAAAAAAAAAAAAAAAAGGACCAGAAAACCAGAAAACCAGAAAACCAGAAAACCAGAAAAAAAAAAAAAATCCCGAGAATCCGAAAATCAGAAGATCCGAGAATTCTCGTTTTGTGGAAAAAAAAAAAAAAAAAAAGAAAAACCAGCAAGAAAGAAAAAAAAAAGACCCGAAAAGTTCAGTTTAGGTTTTTTCGGAAAAAAAAAAAAAAAAACCCCGAGAATCCGAAGATCCGAAAATCCGAGAATTCTCGTTTTGTGGAAAAAAAAAAAAAAAAAAAAAAAAACCCCAAATGTTGAGTTTAGGTTTTTTCGGAAAAAAAAAAAAAAAAATTCGAGAATCCGAAAATCAGAAAATCCAAGAATTTTCGTTTTGTGGAAAAAAAAAAAAAAAAAAAAAAAAACCCCAAGAATTCAGTTTAGGTTTTTCGGAAAAAAAAAAAAAAAAATTCGAGAATTCGAAAATCCGAAAATCCGAGAATTCTTGTTTTGTGGAAAAAGAAAAATAAAAAAAAAAAACCAGAAAACCAGAAAACCAGAAAAAAAAAAAAAAAAAAATCCCGAGAATCCGAAAATCAGAAATCCGAGAATTTTCGTTTTTTGGAAAAAAAAAAAAAAAAAAAACCCCAAAAGTTCAGTTTAGGTTTTTTCGGAAAAAAAAAAAAAAAAAAATTCCGAGAATCAGAAAATCCGAAAATCCGAGAATTCTCGTTTTGTGGAAAAAAAAAAAAAAAAAAAAAAGGACCAGAAAACGAGAAAACCGGAAAAAAAAAAAAAAAAAAAACCCCGAGAATCCGAAGATCCGAAAATCCGAGAATTCTCGTTTTGTGGAAAAAAAACAAAAAAAAAAAAAAAACCCCAAATGTTGAGTTTAGGTTTTTTCGGAAAAAAAAAAAAAAAGATTCGAGAATCCGAAAATCCGAACATCCGAGAATTCTCGTTTTGTGGAAAAAAAAAAAAAAAAAAAACCAGAAAACCAGAAAACCAGAAGAAGAAAAAAAAAAAAAAATCCGAGAATTCCCGTTTTGTGGAAAAAAAAAAAATTTTTTTTTTCGAGAATCCGAAAATCCGAAAATCCGAGAATTGTCGTTTTGTGGAAAAAAAAAAAAAAAAAAAAAAAACCCGAGAATCCGAAAATCAGAAATCCGAGAATTTTCGTTTTGTGGAAAAAAAAAAAAAAAAAAAAAACCCCAAAAGTTCAGTTTAGGTTTTTTCGGAAAAAAAAAAAAAATTCCGAGAATCCGAAAATCCGAAAATCCGAGAATTCTCGTTTTGTGGAAAAAAAAAAAAAAAAAAAAGGACCAGAAAACCAGAAAACCAGAAAACCAGAAAACCAGAAAAAAAAAAAAAAAAAAATCCCGAGAATCCGGAAATCAGAAAATCCGAGAATTCTCGTTTTGTGGAAAAAAAAAAAAAAAAGAAAGAAAAACCAGAAAAACAGAAAAAAAAAAGACCCCAAAAGTTCAGTTTAGGTTTTTTTGGAAAAAAAATAAAAAAAAATTCGAGAATCCGAAAATCCGAAAATCCGAGAATTCTCGTTTTGTGGAAAAAAAAAAAAACAAAAAAAGGACCAGAAAACCAGAAAACCGGAAAAAAAAAAAAAAAAAAAACCCCGAGAATCCGAAAATCCAAACATCCGGAATTCTCGTTTTGTGGAAAAAAAAAAAAAAAAAAAAAAAACCAAAACCCCAAAAGTTCAGTTTAGGTTCGGAAAAAAAAAAAAAAAAAATTGGAGAATCCGAAGATCCGGAAATCCGAGAATTCTCGTTTTGTGGAAAAAAAAAAAAAAAAAAAAACCAGAAAACCAGAAAACCAGAAAAAAAAAAAAAAAATTCCCGAGAATCCGAAAATCAGAAAATCCGAGAATTTTCGTCTTGTGGAAAAAAAAAAAAAAAAAAAAAAACCCCAAAAGTTCAGTTTAGGTTTTTTCGGAAAAAAGAAAAAAAAAAAAAAATCCGAGAATTCTCGTATTGTGGAAAAAAGGTTTTTTCGGAAAAAAAAAAAAAAAAAAATTCGAGAATCCGAAAATCCGAACATCCGAGAATTCTCGTTTTGTGGAAAAAAAAAAAAAAAAAAAACCAGAAAACCAGAAAACCAGAAGAAGAAAAAAAAAAAAAAAACCCGAGAAGCCGAATATCAGAAAATCCAAGAATTCCCGATTTGTGGAAAAAAAAAAAAAAAAAAATCAGAAAACCAAAAGCCAGAAAAAAGAAAAAAAAAAAAATCCGAGAAGCCGAAAATCCGAAAATCCAAGAATTCTCGTTTTGTGGAAAAAAAAGGAAAAAAAAAAAACCAGAAAACCAGAAACCAGAAAACCAGAAAAAAAAAAAAAAAAAATTCCGAGAATCCGAAAATCAGAAAATCCGAGAATTCTCGTTTTGTGGAAAAAAAAAAAGAAAAAAAAAAAAAAACCCCAAAAGTTCAGTTTAGGTTTTTTCGGAAAAAAAAAAAAAAAAAATCCCGAGAATCCGAAAATCAGAAAATCCGAGAATTCTCGTTTGGTGAACAAAAAAAAAAAAAAAAAAGAAAAACCAGAAAAAAAGAAAAAAAAAAGACCCCAAAAGTTCAGTTTAGGTTTTTTCGGAAAAAAAAAAAAAAAAAATTCTGAGAATCTGAAAATCCGAAAATCCGAGAAGTCTCGTTTTGTGGAAAAAAAAAAAAATAAAAAAAAAACCCGAAAAATTCAGTTTAGGTTTTTTCGGAAAAAAAAAAAAAAAAAAATTCGAGAATCCGAAAATCCGAAAATCCGAGAATTCTCGTTTTGTGGAAAAAAAAAAAAAAAAAGAAAAAACCAGAAAACCAGAAAACCAGAAAAGATAAAAAAAAGCAAAAAAATCCCGAGAATCCGAAAATCAGAAAATCCGAGAATTTTGGTTTTGTGGAAAAAAAAAAAAAAAAAAAAAAAACCCCAAAACTTCAGTTTAGGTTTTTTCGGAAAAAAAAACAAAAAAAAATTCCAAGAATCCGAAAATCCGAAAATCCGAGAATTCTCGTTTTGTGGAAAAAAAAAAAAAAAAAAAAAAACCGGAAAACAAGAAAACCAGAAAAAAAAAAAAAAATCCCGAGAATCGGAAAATTAGAAAAAGCGAGAATTTTCGTTTTGTGGAAAAAAAAAAAAAAAAAACCCCAAAAAAGTTCAGTTTGAGTTTTTTCGGAAAAAAAAAAAAAAAAAATTCGACAAACCGAAGATCCGAAAATCCGAGAATTCTCGTTTTGTGGAAAAAAAAAAAAAAAAAAAAAACCCCAAATGTTGAGTTTAGGTTTTTTCGGAAAAAAAAAAAAAAAATTCGAGAATCCGAAAATCCGAACATCCGAGAATTCCCGTTTTGTGGAAAAAAAAAAAAAACCAGAAAACCAGAAACCAGAAAACCAGAAAAAAAAAAAAAATTCCGAGAATCCGAAAATCCAAAAATCCGAGAATTCTCGTTTTGTGGAAAAAAAAAAAAGAAAAAAGAAAAACCAGAAAAACAGAAAAAAAAAAGACCCCAAAAGTTCAGTTTAGGTTTTTTCGGAAAAAAAAAAAAAAAAATCCGAGAATCCGAAAATCCGAAATTCCGAGAATTCTCGTTTTGTGGAAAAAGAAAAATAAAAAAAAAAAACCAGAAAACCAGAAAACCAGAAAAAAAAAAAAAAAAAATCCCAGGAATCCAAAAATCAGAAATCCGAGAATTTTCGTTTAATGGAAAAAAAAAAAAAAAAAAAAAACCCCAAAAGTTCAGTTTAGGTTTTTTCGGAAAAAAAAAAAAAAAAAATTCCGAGAATCCGAAAATCCGAAAATCCGAGAATTCTCGTTTTGTGGAAAAAAAAAAAAAAAAAAAGGACCAGAAAACCAGAAAACCAGAAAACCAGAAAACCAGAAAAAAAAAAAAAATCCCGAGAATCCGAAAATCAGAAAATCCGAGAATTCTCGTTTTGTTGAAAAAAAAAAAGAAAAAAAAGAAAAACCAGAAAAACAGAAAAAAAAAAGCCCCGAAAAGTTCAGTTTAGGTTTTTTTGGAAAAAAAAAAAAAAAAAATTCGAGAATCCGAAAATCCGAAAATCCGAGAATTCTCGTTTTGTGGAAAAAAAAAAAAAACAAAAAAAGGACCAGAAAACCAAAAAACCAGAAAACCAGAAAAAAAAAAAAAAAAAAACCCCGAGAATCCGAAAATCCAAAAATCCGAGAATTCTTGTTTTGTGGAAAAAAAAAAAAAAAAGAAACAAAAACCCCAAAAGTTCAGTTTAGGTTCGGAAAAAAAAAAAAAAAAAATTCGAGAATCCGAAAATCCGAAAATCCGAGAATTCTCGTTTTGTGGAAAAAAAAAAAAAAAAAAAACCAGAAAACCAGAAAACCAGAAAAAAAAAAAAAAAAAATCCCGAGAATCCGAAAATCAGAAAATCCGAGAATTTTCGTTATGTGGAAAAAAAAAAAAAAAAAAAATACCCCAAAAGTTCAGTTTAGGTTTTTTCGGAAAAAAGAAAAAAAAAAAATTCGAGAATCCGAAGATCCAAAAATCCGAGAATTCTCGTTTTGTGGAAAAAAAAAAAAAAAAAAAAAAACCCCAAATGTTGAGTTTAGGTTTTTTCGGAAAAAAAAAAAAATTTCGAGAATCCGAAAATCCGAACATCCGAGAATTCTCGTTTCGTGGAAAAAAAAAAAAAAAAAAACCAGAAAACCAGAAAACCAGAAGAAGAAAAAAAAAAACCCCCAAGAAGCCGAAAATCAGAAAATCCGAGAATTCCCGTTTTGTGGAAAAAAAAAAAACAAAAACCAGAAAACCAAAAACCAGAAAAAAGAAAAAAAAAAAAATCCGAGAAGCCGAAAATCCGAAAATCCGAGAATTCTCGTTTTGTGGAAAAAGAAAAATAAAAAAAAAAAACCAGAAAACCAGAAAACCAGAAAAAAAAAAAAAAAAAAAATCCCGAGAATCCGAAAATCCGAAAATCCGAGAATTCTCGTTTTGTGGAAAAAAAAAAAAAACAAAAAAAGGACCAGAAAACCAGAAAACCAGAAAACCAGAAAAAAAAAAAAAAAAAAAAAAAACCCCGAGAATCCGAAAATCCGAAAATCCGAGAATTCTCGTTTTGTGGAAAAAAAAAAAAAAAGAAAAAAAACCCCAAAAGTTCAGTTTAGGTTCGGAAAAAAAAAAAAAAAAAAAATTCGAGAATCCGAAAATCCGGAAATCCGAGAATTCTCGTTTTATGGAAAAAAAAAAAAAAAAAAAATAAACCAGAAAACCAGAAAACCAGAAAAAAAAAAAAAAAAAATCCCGAGAATCCGAAAATCGGAAAATCCGAGAATTTTCGTTTTGTGGAGAAAAAAAAAAAAAAAAAAAACCCCAAAAGTTCAGTTTAGGTTTTTTCAGAAAAAAGAAAAAAAAAAAAAAATTCGAGAATCCGAAGATCCAAAAATCCGAGAATTCTCGTTTTGTGGAAAAAAAAAAAAAAAAAAAAAAAACCCCAAATGTTGAGTTTAGGTTTTTTCGGAAAAAAAAAAAAAAAAAATTCCGAGAATCCGAAAATCCGAAAATCCGAGAATTCTCGTTTTGTGGAAAAAAAAAAAAAAAAAAAGGACCAGAAAACCAGAAAACCGGAAAACCAGAAAACCAGAAAAAAAAAAAAAATCCCGAGAATCCGAAAATCAGAAAATCCGAGAATTCTCGTTTTGTGGAAAAAAAAAAAGAAAAAAAAGAAAAACCAGAAAAACAGAAAAAAAAAAGACCCGAAAAGTTCAGTTTAGGTTTTTTTGGAAAAAAAAAAAAAAAAATTCGAGAATCCGAAAATCCGAAAATCCGAGAATTCTCGTTTTGTGGAAAAAAAAAAAAAAGCAAAAAAAGGACCAGAAAACCAAAAAACCAGAAAACCAGAAAAAAAAAAAAAAAAAAAACCCCGAGAATCCGAAAATCCAAAAATCCGAGAATTCTTGTTTTGTGGAAAAAAAAAAAAAAAAGAAACAAAAACCCCAAAAGTTCAGTTTAGGTTCGGAAAAAAAAAAAAAAAAAATTCGAGAATCCGAAAATCCGAAAATCCGAGAATTCTCGTTTTGTGGAAAAAAAAAAAAAAAAAAAAACCAGAAAACCAGAAAACCAGAAAAAAAAAAAAAAAAAATCCCGAGAATCCGAAAATCAGAAAATCCGAGAATTTTCGTTATGTGGAAAAAAAAAAAAAAAAAAAAATACCCCAAAAGTTCAGTTTAGGTTTTTTCGGAAAAAAGAAAAAAAAAAAATTCGAGAATCCGAAGATCCAAAAATCCGAGAATTCTCGTTTTGTGGAAAAAAAAAAAAAAAAAAAAAAACCCCAAATGTTGAGTTTAGGTTTTTTCGGAAAAAAAAAAAAAATTTCGAGAATCCGAAAATCCGAACATCCGAGAATTCTCGTTTCGTGGAAAAAAAAAAAAAAAAAAAACCAGAAAACCAGAAAACCAGAAGAAGAAAAAAAAAAACCCCCAAGAAGCCGAAAATCAGAAAATCCGAGAATTCCCGTTTTGTGGAAAAAAAAAAAACAAAAACCAGAAAACCAAAAACCAGAAAAAAGAAAAAAAAAAAAATCCGAGAAGCCGAAAATCCGAAAATCCGAGAATTCTCGTTTTGTGGAAAAAGAAAAATAAAAAAAAAAAACCAGAAAACCAGAAAACCAGAAAAAAAAAAAAAAAAAAATCCCGAGAATCCGAAAATCCGAAAATCCGAGAATTCTCGTTTTGTGGAAAAAAAAAAAAAACAAAAAAAGGACCAGAAAACCAGAAAACCAGAAAACCAGAAAAAAAAAAAAAAAAAAAAAAACCCCGAGAATCCGAAAATCCGAAAATCCGAGAATTCTCGTTTTGTGGAAAAAAAAAAAAAAAAGAAAAAAAACCCCAAAAGTTCAGTTTAGGTTCGGAAAAAAAAAAAAAAAAAAAATTCGAGAATCCGAAAATCCGGAAATCCGAGAATTCTCGTTTTATGGAAAAAAAAAAAAAAAAAAAATAAACCAGAAAACCAGAAAACCAGAAAAAAAAAAAAAAAAAAATCCCGAGAATCCGAAAATCGGAAAATCCGAGAATTTTCGTTTTGTGGAGAAAAAAAAAAAAAAAAAAAACCCCAAAAGTTCAGTTTAGGTTTTTTCAGAAAAAAGAAAAAAAAAAAAAAATTCGAGAATCCGAAGATCCAAAAATCCGAGAATTCTCGTTTTGTGGAAAAAAAAAAAAAAAAAAAAAAAACCCCAAATGTTGAGTTTAGGTTTTTTCGGGAAAAAAAAAAAAAATTCGAGAATCCGAAAATCCGAACATCCGAGAATTCTCGTTTTGTGGAAAAAAAAAAAAAAAAAAAGAACCAGAAAACCAGAAAACCAGAAGAAGAAAAAAAAAAAAAAACCCGAGAAGCCGAAAATCAGAAAATCCGAGAATTCCCGTTTTGTGGAAAAAAAAAAAAAAAAAAAACCAGAAAACCAAAAACCAGAAAAAAGAAAAAAAAAAAAATCCGAGAAGCCGAAAATCCGAAAATCCAAGAATTCTCGTTTTGTGGAAAAAAAAAAAAAAAAACCAGAAAACCAGAAACCAGAAAACCAGAAAAAAAAAAAAAATTCCGAGAATCCGAAAATCAGAAAATCCGAGAATTCTCGTTTTATGGAAAAAAAAAAAAAAAAAAAAAAAACCCCAAAAGTTCAGTTTAGGTTTTTTCGGAAAAAAAAAAAAAAAAATTCGAGAATCCGAAAATCCGAAAATCCGAGAATTCTCGTTTTGTGGAAAAAAAAAAAAAGAAAGAAAAAACCAGAAAACCAGAAAACCAGAAAAAATAAAAAAAAAAAAAAATCCCGAGAATCCGAAAATTAGAAAATCCGAGAATTTTCGTTTTGTGGAAAGAAAAAAAAAAAAAAACCCCAAAAGTTCAGTTTAGGTTTTTTCGGAAAAAAAAAAAAAAAATTCGAGAATCCGAAAATCCGAAAATCCGAGAATTCTCGTTTTGTGGAAAAAAAAAAAAAAAAGAAAAAACCAGAAAACCAGAAAACCAGAAAAAATAAAAAAAAAAAAAAAATCCCGAGAATCCGAAAATTAGAAAATCCGAGAATTTTCGTTTTGTGGAAAAAAAAAAAAAAAACCCCAAAAGTTCAGTTTAGGTTTTTTCGGAAAAAAAAAAAAAAAATATTCCGAGAATCCGAAAATCCGAAAATCCGAGAATTCTCGTTTTGTGGAAAAAAAAAAAAAAAAAGGACGAGAAAACCAGAAAAACCAGAAAACCAGAAAACCAGAAAAAAAAAAGACCCCGAAAGTTCAGTTTAGGTTTTTTCGGAAAAAAACAAAAAAAAAAATTCCGAGAATCCGAAAATCCAAAAATCTGAGAATTCTCGTTTTGTGGAAAAAAAGAAAAAAAAAAAAAACCCCAAAAGTTCAGTTTAGGTTCGGAAAAAAAAAAACAAAAAAAAATTCCGAGAATCCGAAAATCCGAAAATCCGAGAATTCTCGTTTTGTGGAAAAAAAAAAAAAAAAAAAAAAACCAGAAAACAAGAAAACCAGAAAAAGAAAAAAAAAAAAATCCCGAGAATCGGAAAATTAGAAAAAATGAGAATTTTCGTTTTGTGGAAAAAAAAAAAAAAAAAAAAAAAAAACCCCAAAAGTTCAGTTTAGGTTTTTTCGGAAAAAATAAAAAAAAAAAAATTCGAGAATCCAAAGATCCGAAAATCCGAGAATTCTCGTTTTGTGGAAAAAAAAAAAAAAAAAAAAAAAACCCGAAAAGTTCAGTTTAGGTTTTTTCAGAAAAAAAAAAAAAAAAAATTCGAGAATCCGAAAAACCGAACATCCGAGAATTCCCGTTTTGTGGAAAAAAAAAAAAAAAAACCAGAAAACCAGAAACCAGAAAACCAGAAAAAAAAAAAAAAAATTCCGAGAATCCGAAAATCCAAAAATCCGAGAATTCTCGTTTTGTGGAAAAAAAAAAAAAAAAAAAAGAAAAACCAGAAAAACAGAAAAAAAAAAAGACCCCAAAAGTTCAGTTTAGGTTTTTTCGGAAAAAAAAAAAAAAAAATTCCGAGAATCCGAAAATCCAAAAATCTGAGAATTCTCGTTTTGTGGAAAAAAAGAAAAAAAAAAAAAAAAAACCCCAAAAGTTCAGTTTAGGTTCGGGAAAAAAAAAACAAAAAAAAATTCCGAGAAACCGAAAATCCGAAAATCAGGGAGAATTCTCGTTTTGTGGAAAAAAAAAAAAAAAAACCAGAAAACAAGAAAACCAGAAAAAAAAAAAAAAAAAGAATCCCGAGAATCGGAAAATTAGAAAAAGCGAGAATTTTCGTCTTGTGGAAAAAAAAAAAAAAAAAAAAAAAACCCCAAAAGTTCAGTTTAGGTTTTTTCGGGAAAAAAAAAAAAAATTCGAGAATCCGAAGATCCGAAAATCCGAGAATTCTCGTTTTGTGGAAAAAAAAAAAAAAAAAAAAAAAAAAAAACCCCAAAAGTTCAGTTTAGGTTCGAAAAAAAAAAAAAAAAAATTCGAGAATCCGAAAATCCGAAAATCCGAGAATTCTCGTTTTGTGGAAAAAAAAAAAAAAAAAAAAAACCAGAAAACCAGAAAACCAGAAAAAAAAAAAAAATCCCGAGAATCCGAAAATCGGAAAATCCGAGAATTTTCGTTTTGTGAAAAAAAAAAAAAAAAAAAAAAAAAACCCCAAAAGTTCAGTTTAGGTTTTTTCGGAAAAAAGAAAAAAAAGAAAAAATTCGAGAATCCGAAGATCCGAAAATCCGAGAATTCTCGTTTTGTGGAAAAAAAAAAAAAAAAAAAAAAAAACCCGAAAAGTTCAGCCTAGGTTTTTTCGAAAAAAAAAAAAAAAAAATTCGAGAATCCGAAAAACCGAACATCCGAGAATTCCCGTTTTGTGGAAAAAAAAAAGAAAAAACCAGAAAACCAGAAACCAGAAAACCAGAAAAAAAAAAAAAAATTCCGAGAATCCGAAAATCCAAAAATCCGAGAATTCTCGTTTTGTGGAAAAAAAAAAAAAAAAAAAAGAAAAACCAGAAAAACAGAAAAAAAAAAAGACCCCAAAAGTTCAGTTTAGGTTTTTTCGGAAAAAAAAAAAAAAAATTCCGAGAATCCGAAAATCCAAAAATCTGAGAATTCTCGTTTTGTGGAAAAAAAGAAAAAAAAAAAAAAAAACCCCAAAAGTTCAGTTTAGGTTCGGGAAAAAAAAAACAAAAAAAAATTCCGAGAAACCGAAAATCCGAAAATCAGAGAATTCTCGTTTTGTGGAAAAAAAAAAAAAAAAAACCGGAAAACAAGAAAACCAGAAAAAAAAAAAAAAAAAGAATCCCGAGAATCGGAAAATTAGAAAAAGCGAGAATTTTCGTCTTGTGGAAAAAAAAAAAAAAAAAAAAAAAAAACCCCAAAAGTTCAGTTTAGGTTTTTTCGGGAAAAAAAAAAAAAATTCGAGAATCCGAAGATCCGAGAATCCGAGAATTCTCGTTTTGTGGAAAAAAAAAAAAAAAAAAAAAAAAAAAACCCCAAAAGTTCAGGTTAGGTTCGGAAAAAAAAAAAAAAAAATTCGGGAATCCGAAAATCCGAAAATCCGAGAATTCTCGTTTTGTGGAAAAAAAAAAAAAAAAAAAAAACCAGAAAACCAGAAAACCAGAAAAAAAAAAAAAATCCCGAGAATCCGAAAATCAGAAAATCCGAGAATTTTCGTTTTGTGGAAAAAAAAAAAAAAAAAAAAAAAAAAAACCCCAAAAGTTCAGTTTAGGTTTTTTCGGAAAAAAGAAAAAAAAGAAAAAATTCGAGAATCCGAAGATCCGAAAATCCGAGAATTCTCGTTTTGTGGAAAAAAAAAAAAAAAAAAAAAAAAAAAACCCCAAATGTTGAGTTTAGGTTTTTCTGGAAAAAAAAAAAAAAATTCGAGAATCCGAAAATCCGAACATCCGAGAATTCTCGTTTTGTGGAAAAAAAAAGAAAAAAAAAACCAGAAAACCAGAAAACCAGAAGAAGAAGAAAAAAAAAAAAATCCGAGAAGCCGAAAATCAGAAAATCCGAGAATTCCCGTTTTGTGGAAAAAAAAAAAAAAAAAAAACCAGAAAACCAAAAACCAGAAAAAAGAAAAAAAAAAAAATCCGAGAAGCCGAAAATCCGAAAATCCAAGAATTCTCGTTTTGTGGAAAAAAAGAAAAAAAAAAAACCAGAAAACCAGAAACCAGAAAACCACAAAAAACAAAAAAAAATTCCGAGAATCCGAAAATCAGGAAATCCGAGAATTCTTGTTTTGTGGAAAAAAAAAAAAAAAAAAAAAAAAAACCCCAAAAGTTCAATTTAGGTTTTTTCGGAAAAAAAAAAAAAAAATTCGAGAATCCGAAAATCCGAAAATCCGAGATCTCTCGTTTTGTGGAAAAAAAAAAAGAAAAAAAAAGAAAACCAGAAAACCAGAAAACCAGAAAAAAAAAAAAAAAAATCCCGAGAATCCGAAAATCAGAAAATCCGAGAATTCTCGTTTTGTGGAAAAAAAAAAAAAAAAAAAGAAAAACCAGAAAAACAGAAAAAAAAAAGACCCCAAAGTTCAGTTAAGGTTTTTTCGGAAAAAAAAAAAAAAAAAAATTCTGAGAATCCGAAAATCCGAAAATCCGAGAAGTCTCGTTTTGTGGAAAAAAAAAAAAAAAAAAAAAAAACCCAAAAGTTCAGTTTAGGTTTTTTCGGAAAAAAAAAAAAAAATTCGAGAATCCGAAAATCCGAAAATCCGAGAATTCTCGTTTTGTGGAAAAAAAAAAAAAAGAAAAAACCCGAAAACCAGAAAACCAGAAAAAAAAAAAAAAAAAAAATCCCGAGAATCCGAAAATCAGAAAATCCGGGTATTTTCGTTTTGTGGAAAAAAAAAAAAAAAGAAAAAAAACCTCAAAAGTTCAGTTTAGGTTTTTTCGGAAAAAAAAAAAAAATTCCGAGAATCCGAAAATCCGAAAATCCGAGAATTCTCGTTTTGTGGAAAAAAAAAAAAAAAAAAAAGGACCAGAAAACCAGAAAACCAGAAAACCAGAAAACCAGAAAAAAAGAAAAAAAAAAAATCCCGAGAATCCGAAAATCAGAAGATCCGAGAATTCTCGTTTTGTGGAAAAAAAAAAAAAAAAAAAAAAGAAAAACCAGAAAAACAGAAAAAAAAAAGACCCCAAAAGTTCAGTTTAGGCTTTTTCGGAAAAAAAAAAAAAAAAAAATTCTGAGAATCCGAAAATCCAAAAATCTGAGAATTCTTGTTTTGTGGAAAAAAAGAAAAAAAAAAAAAAAACCCCAAAAGTTCAGTTTAGGTTCGGAAAAAAAAAAAAAAAAAAAAATTCCGAGAATCCGAAAATCCGAAAATCCGAGAATTCTCCTTTTGTGGAAAAAAAAAAGAAAAAAAAAACAAGAAAACAAGAAAACCAGAAAAAAAAAAAAAAAAAAAAATCCCGAGAATCCGAAAATTTGAAAAAGCGAGAATTTTCGTTTGATGGAAAAAAAAAAAAAAAAAAAAAAGAACCCCAAAAGTTCAGTTTAGGCTTTTTCGAAAAAAAAAAAAAAAATTCGAGAATCCGAAGATCCGAAAATCCGAGAATTCTCGTTTTGGGGAAAAAGAAAAAAAAAAAAAAAAAAACCAAATGTTGAGTTTAGGTTTTTTCGGAAAAAAAAAAAAAAAAATTCGAGAATCCGAAAATCCGAACATCCGAGAATTCTCGTTTTGTTGAAAAAAAAAAAAAAAAAAGAAAAACCAGAAAAACAGAAAAAAAAAAGACCCCAAATGTTGAGTTTAGGTTTGTTCGGGAAAAAAAAAAAAAAAAAAATTCCGAGAATCCGAAAATCCAAAAATCTGAGAATTCTCGTTTTGTGGAAAAAAAGAAAAAAAGAAAAAAAAAACCCCAAAAGTTCAGTTTAGGTTCGGAAAAAAAAAACAAAAAAAAATTCCGGGAGTCCGAAAATCCGAAAATCAGAGAACTCTCGTTTTGTGGAAAAAAAAAAAAAAAAAAAAAACCAGAAAACAAGAAAACCAGAAAAAAAAAAAAAATCCCGAGAATCGGAAAATTAGAAAAAGCGAGAATTTTCGTTTTGTGGAAAAAAAAAAAAAAAAAAAAAAAAACCCAAAAGTTCAGTTTAGGTTTTTTCGGAAAAAAAAAAAAAAAAAATTCGAGAATCCGAAGATCCGAAAACCCGAGAATTCTCGTTTCGTGGAAAAAAAAAAAAAAAAAAAAACCCCCAAATGTTGAGTTTAGGTTTTTTCGGAAAAAAAAAAAAAATAAAAATTCGAGAATCCGAAAATCCGAACATCCGAGAATTCCCGTTTTGTGGAAAAAAAGAAAAAAAAAACCAGAAAACCAGAAACCAGAAAACCAGAAAAAAGAAAAAAAAAAAATTCCGAGAATCCGAAAATCCAAAAATCCGAGAATTCTCGTTTCGTGGAAAAAAAAAAAAAAAAAAAAACCCGAAAACCAGAAAACCAGAAAAAATAAAAAAAAAAAAAAATCCCGAGCATCCGAAAATCAGAAAATCCGAGAATTTTCATTTTGTGGAGAAAAAAAAAAAAAAAAAAAAAACCCCAAAAGTTCAGTTTAGGTTTTTTCGGAAAAAAAAAAAAAAAAATTCCGAGAATCCGAAAATCCGAAAATCCGAGAATTGTCGTTTTGTGGAAAAAAAAAAAAAAAAAAAAG
>OZ038389.1:27490426-27592926 GCA_964036045.1 Eutreptiella sp. 'Long Island Sound 2002'
ATCCAAAAATCCGAGAATTCTTGTTTTGTGGAAAAAAAAAAAAAAAGAAACAAAAACCCCAAAAGTTCAGTTTAGGTTCGGAAAAAAAAAAAAAAAAAATTCGAGAATCCGAAAATCCGAAAATCCGAGAATTCTCGTTTTGTGGAAAAGGAAAAAAAAAAAAAAAACCAGAAAACCAGAAAACCAGAAAAAAAAAAAAAAAAAAATCCCGAGAATCCGAAAATCAGAAAATCCGAGAATTTTCGTTATGTGGAAAAAAAAAAAAAAAAAAAAATACCCCAAAAGTTCAGTTTAGGTTTTTTCGGAAAAAAGAAAAAAAAAAAATTCGAGAATCCGAAGATCCAAAAATCCGAGAATTCTCGTTTTGTGGAAAAAAAAAAAAAAAAAAAAAAACCCCAAATGTTGAGTTTAGGTTTTTTCGGAAAAAAAAAAAAAATTTCGAGAATCCGAAAATCCGAACATCCGAGAATTCTCGTTTCGTGGAAAAAAAAAAAAAAAAAAAACCAGAAAACCAGAAAACCAGAAGAAGAAAAAAAAAAACCCCCAAGAAGCCGAAAATCAGAAAATCCGAGAATTCCCGTTTTGTGGAAAAAAAAAAAACAAAAACCAGAAAACCAAAAACCAGAAAAAAGAAAAAAAAAAAAAATCCGAGAAGCCGAAAATCCGAAAATCCGAGAATTCTCGTTTTGTGGAAAAAGAAAAATAAAAAAAAAAAACCAGAAAACCAGAAGACCAGAAAAAAAAAAAAAAAAAAAAATCCCGAGAATCCGAAAATCCGAAAATCCGAGAATTCTCGTTTTGTGGAAAAAAAAAAAAAAACAAAAAAAGGACCAGAAAACCAGAAAACCAGAAAACCAGAAAAAAAAAAAAAAAAAAAAAACCCCGAGAATCCGAAAATCCGAAAATCCGAGAATTCTCGTTTTGTGGAAAAAAAAAAAAAAAGAAAAAAAACCCCAAAAGTTCAGTTTAGGTTCGGAAAAAAAAAAAAAAAAAAAATTCGAGAATCCGAAAATCCGGAAATCCGAGAATTCTCGTTTTATGGAAAAAAAAAAAAAAAAAAAAAAAAAACCCCAAAAGTTCAGTTTGGGTTTTTTCGGAAAAAAAAAAAAAAAATTCGAGAATCCGAAAATCCGAAAATCCGAGAATTCTCGTTTTGTGGAAAAAAAAAAAAAAAAAAAACCAGAAAACCGGAAAACCAGAAAACCAGAAAACCAGAAAACAAGAAAAAAAGAAAAAAAAAAAATTCCGAGAATCCGAAAATCAGAAAATCCGAGAATTCTCGTTTTGTGGAAAAAAAAAAAAAAAAAGAAAAACCAGAAAAACAGAAAAAAAAAAGACCCCAAAAGTTCAGTTTAGGTTTTTTCGGAAAAAAAAAAAAAAAAAAAAATTCCGAGAATCCGAAAATCAGAAAATCCGAGAGTTCTCGTTTTGTGGAGAAAAAAAAAAAAAAAAAAAAAAACCCCACAAGTTCAGTTTAGGTTTTTTCGGAAAAAAAAAAAAAAAATTCCGAGAATCCGAAAATCCAAAAATCCGAGAATTCTCGTTTTGTGGAAAAAAAAAAAAAAAAAGGGACCAGAAAACCAGAAAACCAGAAAACCAGAAAAAAAAAAAAAAAAAAATCCCGAGAATCCGAAAATCAGAAAATCCGAGAATTCTCGTTTTGTGGAAAAAAAAAAAAAAAAAAAGAAAAACCAGAAAAACAGAAAAAAAAAAGACCCCAAAAGTTCAGTTTAGGTTTTTTCGGAAAAAAAAAAAAAAAATTCTGAGAATCCGAAAATCCGAAAATCCGAGAAGTCTCGTTTTGTGGAAAAAAAAAAAAAAAAAAAGAAAAACCAGAAAAACAGAAAAAAAAAAAACACCAAAAGTTCAGTTTGGGTTTTTTCGGAAAAAAAAAAAAAAATTTCGAGAATCCGAAAATCCGAAAATCCGAGAATTCTCGTTTTGTGGAAAAAAAAAAAAAAAAAAAAACCAGAAAACCGGAAAACCAGAAAACCAGAAAACCAGAAAACAAGAAAAAAAAAAAAAAAAAAAATTCCGAGAATCCGAAAATCATAAAATCCGAGAATTCTCGTTTTGTGGAAAAAAAAAAAAAAAAAACAAAAACCAGAAAAACAGAAAAAAAAAAGACCCCAAAAGTTCAGTTTAGGTTTTTTCGGAAAAAAAAAAAAAAAAAAAAATTCCGAGAATCCGGAAATCAGAAAATCCGAGAGTTCTCGTTTTGTGGAGAAAAAAAAAAAAAAAAAAAAAACCCCACAAGTTCAGTTTAGGTTTTTTCGGAAAAAAAAAAAAAAAATTCCGAGAATCCGAAAATCCAAAAATCCGAGAATTCTCGTTTTGTGGAAAAAAAAAAAAAAAAAGGACCAGAAAACCAGAAAACCAGAAAACCAGAAAAAAAAAAAAAAAATCCCAGGAATCCAAAAATCAGAAATCCGAGAATTTTCGTTTAATGGAAAAAAAAAAAAAAAAAAAAGTTCAGTTTAGGTTTTTTCGGAAAAAAAAAAAAAAAAAATTCCGAGAATCCGAAAATCCGAAAATCCGAGAATTCTCGTTTTGTGGAAAAAAAAAAAAAAAAAAAGGACCAGAAAACCAGAAAACCAGAAAACCAGAAAACCAGAAAAAAAAAAAAAAATCCCGAGAATCCGAAAATCAGAAAATCCGAGAATTCTCGTTTTGTGGAAAAAAAAAAAGAAAAAAAAGAAAAACCAGAAAAACAGAAAAAAAAAAGACCCGAAAAGTTCAGTTCAGGTTTTTTTGGAAAAAAAAAAAAAAAAATTCGAGAATCCGAAAATCCGAAAATCCGAGAATTCTCGTTTTGTGGAAAAAAAAAAAAAAACAAAAAAAGGACCAGAAAACCAAAAAACCAGAAAACCAGAAAAAAAAAAAAAAAAAAAACCCCGAGAATCCGAAAATCCAAAAATCCGAGAATTCTTGTTTTGTGGAAAAAAAAAAAAAAAGAAACAAAAACCCCAAAAGTTCAGTTTAGGTTCGGAAAAAAAAAAAAAAAAAATTCGAGAATCCGAAAATCCGAAAATCCGAGAATTCTCGTTTTGTGGAAAAGGAAAAAAAAAAAAAAAACCAGAAAACCAGAAAACCAGAAAAAAAAAAAAAAAAAAATCCCGAGAATCCGAAAATCAGAAAATCCGAGAATTTTCGTTATGTGGAAAAAAAAAAAAAAAAAAATACCCCAAAAGTTCAGTTTAGGTTTTTTCGGAAAAAAGAAAAAAAAAAATTCGAGAATCCGAAGATCCAAAAATCCGAGAATTCTCGTTTTGTGGAAAAAAAAAAAAAAAAAAAAAAACCCCAAATGTTGAGTTTAGGTTTTTTCGGAAAAAAAAAAAAAATTTCGAGAATCCGAAAATCCGAACATCCGAGAATTCTCGTTTCGTGGAAAAAAAAAAAAAAAAAAACCAGAAAACCAGAAAACCAGAAGAAGAAAAAAAAAAACCCCCAAGAAGCCGAAAATCAGAAAATCCGAGAATTCCCGTTTTGTGGAAAAAAAAAAAACAAAAACCAGAAAACCAAAAACCAGAAAAAAGAAAAAAAAAAAAATCCGAGAAGCCGAAAATCCGAAAATCCGAGAATTCTCGTTTTGTGGAAAAAGAAAAATAAAAAAAAAAAACCAGAAAACCAGAAGACCAGAAAAAAAAAAAAAAAAAAAAATCCCGAGAATCCGAAAATCCGAAAATCCGAGAATTCTCGTTTTGTGGAAAAAAAAAAAAAAACAAAAAAAGGACCAGAAAACCAGAAAACCAGAAAACCAGAAAAAAAAAAAAAAAAAAAAAAACCCCGAGAATCCGAAAATCCGAAAATCCGAGAATTCTCGTTTTGTGGAAAAAAAAAAAAAAGAAAAAAAACCCCAAAAGTTCAGTTTAGGTTCGGAAAAAAAAAAAAAAAAAAATTCGAGAATCCGAAAATCCGGAAATCCGAGAATTCTCGTTTTATGGAAAAAAAAAAAAAAATAAAATAAACCAGAAAACCAGAAAACCAGAAAAAAAAAAAAAAAAAATCCCGAGAATCCGAAAATCGGAAAATCCGAGAATTTTCGTTTTGTGGAGAAAAAAAAAAAAAAAAAAAACCCCAAAAGTTCAGTTTAGGTTTTTTCAGAAAAAAGAAAAAAAAAAAAAATTCGAGAATCCGAAGATCCAAAAATCCGAGAATTCTCGTTTTGTGGAAAAAAAAAAAAAAAAAAAAAACCCCAAATGTTGAGTTTAGGTTTTTTCGGGAAAAAAAAAAAAATTCGAGAATCCGAAAATCCGAACATCCGAGAATTCTCGTTTTGTGGAAAAAAAAAAAAAAAAAAAGAACCAGAAAACCAGAAAACCAGAAGAAGAAAAAAAAAAAAAAACCCGAGAAGCCGAAAATCAGAAAATCCGAGAATTCCCGTTTTGTGGAAAAAAAAAAAAAAAAAAAACCAGAAAACCAAAAACCAGAAAAAAGAAAAAAAAAAAAATCCGAGAAGCCGAAAATCCGAAAATCCAAGAATTCTCGTTTTGTGGAAAAAAAAAAAAAAAAACCAGAAAACCAGAAACCAGAAAACCAGAAAAAAAAAAAAAATTCCGAGAATCCGAAAATCAGAAAATCCGAGAATTCTCGTTTTATGGAAAAAAAAAAAAAAAAAAAAAAAAACCCCAAAAGTTCAGTTTAGGTTTTTTCGGAAAAAAAAAAAAAAAAATTCGAGAATCCGAAAATCCGAAAATCCGAGAATTCTCGTTTTGTGGAAAAAAAAAAAAAGAAAGAAAAAACCAGAAAACCAGAAAACCAGAAAAAATAAAAAAAAAAAAAAAATCCCGAGAATCCGAAAATTAGAAAATCCGAGAATTTTCGTTTTGTGGAAAGAAAAAAAAAAAAAACCCCAAAAGTTCAGTTTAGGTTTTTTCGGAAAAAAAAAAAAAAAATTCGAGAATCCGAAAATCCGAAAATCCGAGAATTCTCGTTTTGTGGAAAAAAAAAAAAAAAAGAAAAAACCAGAAAACCAGAAAACCAGAAAAAATAAAAAAAAAAAAAAAATCCCGAGAATCCGAAAATTAGAAAATCCGAGAATTTTCGTTTTGTGGAAAAAAAAAAAAAAAACCCCAAAAGTTCAGTTTAGGTTTTTTCGGAAAAAAAAAAAAAAAATATTCCGAGAATCCGAAAATCCGAAAATCCGAGAATTCTCGTTTTGTGGAAAAAAAAAAAAAAAAAAGGACGAGAAAACCAGAAAAACCAGAAAACCAGAAAACCAGAAAAAAAAAAGACCCCAAAAGTTCAGTTTAGGTTTTTTCGGAAAAAAACAAAAAAAAAAATTCCGAGAATCCGAAAATCCAAAAATCTGAGAATTCTCGTTTTGTGGAAAAAAAGAAAAAAAAAAAAAAACCCCAAAAGTTCAGTTTAGGTTCGGAAAAAAAAAACAAAAAAAAATTCCGAGAATCCGAAAATCCGAAAATCCGAGAATTCTCGTTTTGTGGAAAAAAAAAAAAAAAAAAAAACCAGAAAACAAGAAAACCAGAAAAAGAAAAAAAAAAAAATCCCGAGAATCGGAAAATTAGAAAAAATGAGAATTTTCGTTTTGTGGAAAAAAAAAAAAAAAAAAAAAAAAAACCCCAAAAGTTCAGTTTAGGTTTTTTCGGAAAAAATAAAAAAAAAAATTCGAGAATCCAAAGATCCGAAAATCCGAGAATTCCCGTTTTGTGGAAAAAAAAAAAAAAAAACCAGAAAACCAGAAACCAGAAAACCAGAAAAAAAAAAAAAAAATTCCGAGAATCCGAAAATCCAAAAATCCGAGAATTCTCGTTTTGTGGAAAAAAAAAAAAAAAAAAAAAGAAAAACCAGAAAAACAGAAAAAAAAAAAGACCCCAAAAGTTCAGTTTAGGTTTTTTCGGAAAAAAAAAAAAAAAAATTCCGAGAATCCGAAAATCCAAAAATCTGAGAATTCTCGTTTTGTGGAAAAAAAGAAAAAAAAAAAAAAAAAACCCCAAAAGTTCAGTTTAGGTTCGGGAAAAAAAAAACAAAAAAAAATTCCGAGAAACCGAAAATCCGAAAATCAGAGAATTCTCGTTTTGTGGAAAAAAAAAAAAAAAACCAGAAAACAAGAAAACCAGAAAAAAAAAAAAAAAAAGAATCCCGAGAATCGGAAAATTAGAAAAAGCGAGAATTTTCGTCTTGTGGAAAAAAAAAAAAAAAAAAAAAAACCCCAAAAGTTCAGTTTAGGTTTTTTCGGGAAAAAAAAAAAAATTCGAGAATCCGAAGATCCGAAAATCCGAGAATTCTCGTTTTGTGGAAAAAAAAAAAAAAAAAAAAAAAAAAAACCCCAAAAGTTCAGTTTAGGTTCGAAAAAAAAAAAAAAAATTCGAGAATCCGAAAATCCGAAAATCCGAGAATTCTCGTTTTGTGGAAAAAAAAAAAAAAAAAAAAACCAGAAAACCAGAAAACCAGAAAAAAAAAAAAATCCCGAGAATCCGAAAATCAGAAAATCCGAGAATTTTCGTTTTGTGAAAAAAAAAAAAAAAAAAAAAAAACCCCAAAAGTTCAGTTTAGGTTTTTTCGGAAAAAAGAAAAAAAAGAAAAAATTCGAGAATCCGAAGATCCGAAAATCCGAGAATTCTCGTTTTGTGGAAAAAAAAAAAAAAAAAAAAAAAAACCCGAAAAGTTCAGCCTAGGTTTTTTCGAAAAAAAAAAAAAAAAAATTCGAGAATCCGAAAAACCGAACATCCGAGAATTCCCGTTTTGTGGAAAAAAAAAAGAAAAAACCAGAAAACCAGAAACCAGAAAACCAGAAAAAAAAAAAAAAATTCCGAGAATCCGAAAATCCAAAAATCCGAGAATTCTCGTTTTGTGGAAAAAAAAAAAAAAAAAAAAAGAAAAACCAGAAAAACAGAAAAAAAAAAAGACCCCAAAAGTTCAGTTTAGGTTTTTTCGGAAAAAAAAAAAAAAAAAATTCCGAGAATCCGAAAATCCAAAAATCTGAGAATTCTCGTTTTGTGGAAAAAAAGAAAAAAAAAAAAAAAAAACCCCAAAAGTTCAGTTTAGGTTCGGGAAAAAAAAAACAAAAAAAAATTCCGAGAAACCGAAAATCCGAAAATCAGAGAATTCTCGTTTTGTGGAAAAAAAAAAAAAAAAAACCAGAAAACAAGAAAACCAGAAAAAAAAAAAAAAAAGAATCCCGAGAATCGGAAAATTAGAAAAAGCGAGAATTTTCGTCTTGTGGAAAAAAAAAAAAAAAAAAAAAAAAAACCCCAAAAGTTCAGTTTAGGTTTTTTCGGGAAAAAAAAAAAAAATTCGAGAATCCGAAGATCCGAAAATCCGAGAATTCTCGTTTTGTGGAAAAAAAAAAAAAAAAAGGGACCAGAAAACCAGAAAACCAGAAAACCAGAAAAAAAAAAAAAAAAAAAATCCCGAGAATCCGAAAATCAGAAAATCCGAGAATTCTCGTTTTGTGGAAAAAAAAAAAAAAAAAAAGAAAAACCAGAAAAACAGAAAAAAAAAAGACCCCAAAAGTTCAGTTTAGGTTTTTTCGGAAAAAAAAAAAAAAAATTCTGAGAATCCGAAAATCCGAAAATCCGAGAAGTCTCGTTTTGTGGAAAAAAAAAAAAAAAAAAAGAAAAACCAGAAAAACAGAAAAAAAAAAAACACCAAAAGTTCAGTTTGGGTTTTTTCGGAAAAAAAAAAAAAATTTCGAGAATCCGAAAATCCGAAAATCCGAGAATTCTCGTTTTGTGGAAAAAAAAAAAAAAAAAAAACCAGAAAACCGGAAAACCAGAAAACCAGAAAACCAGAAAACAAGAAAAAAAAAAAAAAAAAAAATTCCGAGAATCCGAAAATCATAAAATCCGAGAATTCTCGTTTTGTGGAAAAAAAAAAAAAAAAAACAAAAACCAGAAAAACAGAAAAAAAAAAGACCCCAAAAGTTCAGTTTAGGTTTTTTCGGAAAAAAAAAAAAAAAAAAAAATTCCGAGAATCCGGAAATCAGAAAATCCGAGAGGTCTCGTTTTGTGGAGAAAAAAAAAAAAAAAAAAAAAAACCCCACAAGTTCAGTTTAGGTTTTTTCGGAAAAAAAAAAAAAAAATTCCGAGAATCCGAAAATCCAAAAATCCGAGAATTCTCGTTTTGTGGAAAAAAAAAAAAAAAAAGGACCAGAAAACCAGAAAACCAGAAAACCAGAAAAAAAAAAAAAAAAAAATCCCAGGAATCCAAAAATCAGAAATCCGAGAATTTTCGTTTAATGGAAAAAAAAAAAAAAAAAAAAAAACCCCAAAAGTTCAGTTTAGGTTTTTTCGGAAAAAAAAAAAAAAAAAATTCCGAGAATCCGAAAATCCGAAAATCCGAGAATTCTCGTTTTGTGGAAAAAAAAAAAAAAAAAAAGGACCAGAAAACCAGAAAACCAGAAAACCAGAAAACCAGAAAAAAAAAAAAAAATCCCGAGAATCCGAAAATCAGAAAATCCGAGAATTCTCGTTTTGTGGAAAAAAAAAAAGAAAAAAAAGAAAAACCAGAAAAACAGAAAAAAAAAAGACCCGAAAAGTTCAGTTTAGGTTTTTTTGGAAAAAAAAAAAAAAAAATTCGAGAATCCGAAAATCCGAAAATCCGAGAATTCTCGTTTTGTGGAAAAAAAAAAAAAACAAAAAAAGGACCAGAAAACCAAAAAACCAGAAAACCAGAAAAAAAAAAAAAAAAAAAACCCCGAGAATCCGAAAATCCAAAAATCCGAGAATTCTTGTTTTGTGGAAAAAAAAAAAAAAAGAAACAAAAACCCCAAAAGTTCAGTTTAGGTTCGGAAAAAAAAAAAAAAAAAATTCGAGAATCCGAAAATCCGAAAATCCGAGAATTCTCGTTTTGTGGAAAAGGAAAAAAAAAAAAAAAACCAGAAAACCAGAAAACCAGAAAAAAAAAAAAAAAAAAATCCCGAGAATCCGAAAATCAGAAAATCCGAGAATTTTCGTTATGTGGAAAAAAAAAAAAAAAAAAAAATACCCCAAAAGTTCAGTTTAGGTTTTTTCGGAAAAAAGAAAAAAAAAAAATTCGAGAATCCGAAGATCCAAAAATCCGAGAATTCTCGTTTTGTGGAAAAAAAAAAAAAAAAAAAAAAACCCCAAATGTTGAGTTTAGGTTTTTTCGGAAAAAAAAAAAAAATTTCGAGAATCCGAAAATCCGAACATCCGAGAATTCTCGTTTCGTGGAAAAAAAAAAAAAAAAAAAACCAGAAAACCAGAAAACCAGAAGAAGAAAAAAAAAAACCCCCAAGAAGCCGAAAATCAGAAAATCCGAGAATTCCCGTTTTGTGGAAAAAAAAAAAACAAAAACCAGAAAACCAAAAACCAGAAAAAAGAAAAAAAAAAAAAATCCGAGAAGCCGAAAATCCGAAAATCCGAGAATTCTCGTTTTGTGGAAAAAGAAAAATAAAAAAAAAAAACCAGAAAACCAGAAGACCAGAAAAAAAAAAAAAAAAAAAAATCCCGAGAATCCGAAAATCCGAAAATCCGAGAATTCTCGTTTTGTGGAAAAAAAAAAAAAAACAAAAAAAGGACCAGAAAACCAGAAAACCAGAAAACCAGAAAAAAAAAAAAAAAAAAAAAACCCCGAGAATCCGAAAATCCGAAAATCCGAGAATTCTCGTTTTGTGGAAAAAAAAAAAAAAAGAAAAAAAACCCCAAAAGTTCAGTTTAGGTTCGGAAAAAAAAAAAAAAAAAAAATTCGAGAATCCGAAAATCCGGAAATCCGAGAATTCTCGTTTTATGGAAAAAAAAAAAAAAAAAAAAAAAAAACCCCAAAAGTTCAGTTTGGGTTTTTTCGGAAAAAAAAAAAAAAAATTCGAGAATCCGAAAATCCGAAAATCCGAGAATTCTCGTTTTGTGGAAAAAAAAAAAAAAAAAAAACCAGAAAACCGGAAAACCAGAAAACCAGAAAACCAGAAAACAAGAAAAAAAGAAAAAAAAAAAATTCCGAGAATCCGAAAATCAGAAAATCCGAGAATTCTCGTTTTGTGGAAAAAAAAAAAAAAAAAGAAAAACCAGAAAAACAGAAAAAAAAAAGACCCCAAAAGTTCAGTTTAGGTTTTTTCGGAAAAAAAAAAAAAAAAAAAAATTCCGAGAATCCGAAAATCAGAAAATCCGAGAGTTCTCGTTTTGTGGAGAAAAAAAAAAAAAAAAAAAAAAACCCCACAAGTTCAGTTTAGGTTTTTTCGGAAAAAAAAAAAAAAAATTCCGAGAATCCGAAAATCCAAAAATCCGAGAATTCTCGTTTTGTGGAAAAAAAAAAAAAAAAAGGGACCAGAAAACCAGAAAACCAGAAAACCAGAAAAAAAAAAAAAAAAAAATCCCGAGAATCCGAAAATCAGAAAATCCGAGAATTCTCGTTTTGTGGAAAAAAAAAAAAAAAAAAAGAAAAACCAGAAAAACAGAAAAAAAAAAGACCCCAAAAGTTCAGTTTAGGTTTTTTCGGAAAAAAAAAAAAAAAATTCTGAGAATCCGAAAATCCGAAAATCCGAGAAGTCTCGTTTTGTGGAAAAAAAAAAAAAAAAAAAGAAAAACCAGAAAAACAGAAAAAAAAAAAACACCAAAAGTTCAGTTTGGGTTTTTTCGGAAAAAAAAAAAAAAATTTCGAGAATCCGAAAATCCGAAAATCCGAGAATTCTCGTTTTGTGGAAAAAAAAAAAAAAAAAAAAACCAGAAAACCGGAAAACCAGAAAACCAGAAAACCAGAAAACAAGAAAAAAAAAAAAAAAAAAAATTCCGAGAATCCGAAAATCATAAAATCCGAGAATTCTCGTTTTGTGGAAAAAAAAAAAAAAAAAACAAAAACCAGAAAAACAGAAAAAAAAAAGACCCCAAAAGTTCAGTTTAGGTTTTTTCGGAAAAAAAAAAAAAAAAAAAAATTCCGAGAATCCGGAAATCAGAAAATCCGAGAGTTCTCGTTTTGTGGAGAAAAAAAAAAAAAAAAAAAAAACCCCACAAGTTCAGTTTAGGTTTTTTCGGAAAAAAAAAAAAAAAATTCCGAGAATCCGAAAATCCAAAAATCCGAGAATTCTCGTTTTGTGGAAAAAAAAAAAAAAAAGGACCAGAAAACCAGAAAACCAGAAAACCAGAAAAAAAAAAAAAAAATCCCAGGAATCCAAAAATCAGAAATCCGAGAATTTTCGTTTAATGGAAAAAAAAAAAAAAAAAAAAGTTCAGTTTAGGTTTTTTCGGAAAAAAAAAAAAAAAAAATTCCGAGAATCCGAAAATCCGAAAATCCGAGAATTCTCGTTTTGTGGAAAAAAAAAAAAAAAAAAAGGACCAGAAAACCAGAAAACCAGAAAACCAGAAAACCAGAAAAAAAAAAAAAAATCCCGAGAATCCGAAAATCAGAAAATCCGAGAATTCTCGTTTTGTGGAAAAAAAAAAAGAAAAAAAAGAAAAACCAGAAAAACAGAAAAAAAAAAGACCCGAAAAGTTCAGTTCAGGTTTTTTTGGAAAAAAAAAAAAAAAAATTCGAGAATCCGAAAATCCGAAAATCCGAGAATTCTCGTTTTGTGGAAAAAAAAAAAAAACAAAAAAAGGACCAGAAAACCAAAAAACCAGAAAACCAGAAAAAAAAAAAAAAAAAAAACCCCGAGAATCCGAAAATCCAAAAATCCGAGAATTCTTGTTTTGTGGAAAAAAAAAAAAAAAGAAACAAAAACCCCAAAAGTTCAGTTTAGGTTCGGAAAAAAAAAAAAAAAAAATTCGAGAATCCGAAAATCCGAAAATCCGAGAATTCTCGTTTTGTGGAAAAGGAAAAAAAAAAAAAAAACCAGAAAACCAGAAAACCAGAAAAAAAAAAAAAAAAAAATCCCGAGAATCCGAAAATCAGAAAATCCGAGAATTTTCGTTATGTGGAAAAAAAAAAAAAAAAAAATACCCCAAAAGTTCAGTTTAGGTTTTTTCGGAAAAAAGAAAAAAAAAAATTCGAGAATCCGAAGATCCAAAAATCCGAGAATTCTCGTTTTGTGGAAAAAAAAAAAAAAAAAAAAAAACCCCAAATGTTGAGTTTAGGTTTTTTCGGAAAAAAAAAAAAAATTTCGAGAATCCGAAAATCCGAACATCCGAGAATTCTCGTTTCGTGGAAAAAAAAAAAAAAAAAAACCAGAAAACCAGAAAACCAGAAGAAGAAAAAAAAAAACCCCCAAGAAGCCGAAAATCAGAAAATCCGAGAATTCCCGTTTTGTGGAAAAAAAAAAAACAAAAACCAGAAAACCAAAAACCAGAAAAAAGAAAAAAAAAAAAATCCGAGAAGCCGAAAATCCGAAAATCCGAGAATTCTCGTTTTGTGGAAAAAGAAAAATAAAAAAAAAAAACCAGAAAACCAGAAGACCAGAAAAAAAAAAAAAAAAAAAAATCCCGAGAATCCGAAAATCCGAAAATCCGAGAATTCTCGTTTTGTGGAAAAAAAAAAAAAAACAAAAAAAGGACCAGAAAACCAGAAAACCAGAAAACCAGAAAAAAAAAAAAAAAAAAAAAAACCCCGAGAATCCGAAAATCCGAAAATCCGAGAATTCTCGTTTTGTGGAAAAAAAAAAAAAAAGAAAAAAAACCCCAAAAGTTCAGTTTAGGTTCGGAAAAAAAAAAAAAAAAAAATTCGAGAATCCGAAAATCCGGAAATCCGAGAATTCTCGTTTTATGGAAAAAAAAAAAAAATAAAATAAACCAGAAAACCAGAAAACCAGAAAAAAAAAAAAAAAAAATCCCGAGAATCCGAAAATCGGAAAATCCGAGAATTTTCGTTTTGTGGAGAAAAAAAAAAAAAAAAAAAACCCCAAAAGTTCAGTTTAGGTTTTTTCAGAAAAAAGAAAAAAAAAAAAAATTCGAGAATCCGAAGATCCAAAAATCCGAGAATTCTCGTTTTGTGGAAAAAAAAAAAAAAAAAAAAAACCCCAAATGTTGAGTTTAGGTTTTTTCGGGAAAAAAAAAAAAATTCGAGAATCCGAAAATCCGAACATCCGAGAATTCTCGTTTTGTGGAAAAAAAAAAAAAAAAAAAGAACCAGAAAACCAGAAAACCAGAAGAAGAAAAAAAAAAAAAAACCCGAGAAGCCGAAAATCAGAAAATCCGAGAATTCCCGTTTTGTGGAAAAAAAAAAAAAAAAAAAACCAGAAAACCAAAAACCAGAAAAAAGAAAAAAAAAAAAATCCGAGAAGCCGAAAATCCGAAAATCCAAGAATTCTCGTTTTGTGGAAAAAAAAAAAAAAAAACCAGAAAACCAGAAACCAGAAAACCAGAAAAAAAAAAAAAATTCCGAGAATCCGAAAATCAGAAAATCCGAGAATTCTCGTTTTATGGAAAAAAAAAAAAAAAAAAAAAAAAACCCCAAAAGTTCAGTTTAGGTTTTTTCGGAAAAAAAAAAAAAAAAATTCGAGAATCCGAAAATCCGAAAATCCGAGAATTCTCGTTTTGTGGAAAAAAAAAAAAAGAAAGAAAAAACCAGAAAACCAGAAAACCAGAAAAAATAAAAAAAAAAAAAAAATCCCGAGAATCCGAAAATTAGAAAATCCGAGAATTTTCGTTTTGTGGAAAGAAAAAAAAAAAAACCCCAAAAGTTCAGTTTAGGTTTTTTCGGAAAAAAAAAAAAAAAATTCGAGAATCCGAAAATCCGAAAATCCGAGAATTCTCGTTTTGTGGAAAAAAAAAAAAAAAAGAAAAAACCAGAAAACCAGAAAACCAGAAAAAATAAAAAAAAAAAAAAAATCCCGAGAATCCGAAAATTAGAAAATCCGAGAATTTTCGTTTTGTGGAAAAAAAAAAAAAAAACCCCAAAAGTTCAGTTTAGGTTTTTTCGGAAAAAAAAAAAAAAAATATTCCGAGAATCCGAAAATCCGAAAATCCGAGAATTCTCGTTTTGTGGAAAAAAAAAAAAAAAAAAGGACGAGAAAACCAGAAAAACCAGAAAACCAGAAAACCAGAAAAAAAAAAGACCCCAAAAGTTCAGTTTAGGTTTTTTCGGAAAAAAACAAAAAAAAAAATTCCGAGAATCCGAAAATCCAAAAATCTGAGAATTCTCGTTTTGTGGAAAAAAAGAAAAAAAAAAAAAAACCCCAAAAGTTCAGTTTAGGTTCGGAAAAAAAAAACAAAAAAAAATTCCGAGAATCCGAAAATCCGAAAATCCGAGAATTCTCGTTTTGTGGAAAAAAAAAAAAAAAAAAAAACCAGAAAACAAGAAAACCAGAAAAAGAAAAAAAAAAAAATCCCGAGAATCGGAAAATTAGAAAAAATGAGAATTTTCGTTTTGTGGAAAAAAAAAAAAAAAAAAAAAAAAAACCCCAAAAGTTCAGTTTAGGTTTTTTCGGAAAAAATAAAAAAAAAAATTCGAGAATCCAAAGATCCGAAAATCCGAGAATTCCCGTTTTGTGGAAAAAAAAAAAAAAAACCAGAAAACCAGAAACCAGAAAACCAGAAAAAAAAAAAAAAATTCCGAGAATCCGAAAATCCAAAAATCCGAGAATTCTCGTTTTGTGGAAAAAAAAAAAAAAAAAAAAAGAAAAACCAGAAAAACAGAAAAAAAAAAAGACCCCAAAAGTTCAGTTTAGGTTTTTTCGGAAAAAAAAAAAAAAAAATTCCGAGAATCCGAAAATCCAAAAATCTGAGAATTCTCGTTTTGTGGAAAAAAAGAAAAAAAAAAAAAAAAAACCCCAAAAGTTCAGTTTAGGTTCGGGAAAAAAAAAACAAAAAAAAATTCCGAGAAACCGAAAATCCGAAAATCAGAGAATTCTCGTTTTGTGGAAAAAAAAAAAAAAAACCAGAAAACAAGAAAACCAGAAAAAAAAAAAAAAAAAGAATCCCGAGAATCGGAAAATTAGAAAAAGCGAGAATTTTCGTCTTGTGGAAAAAAAAAAAAAAAAAAAAAAACCCCAAAAGTTCAGTTTAGGTTTTTTCGGGAAAAAAAAAAAAATTCGAGAATCCGAAGATCCGAAAATCCGAGAATTCTCGTTTTGTGGAAAAAAAAAAAAAAAAAAAAAAAAAAAACCCCAAAAGTTCAGTTTAGGTTCGAAAAAAAAAAAAAAAATTCGAGAATCCGAAAATCCGAAAATCCGAGAATTCTCGTTTTGTGGAAAAAAAAAAAAAAAAAAAAACCAGAAAACCAGAAAACCAGAAAAAAAAAAAAATCCCGAGAATCCGAAAATCAGAAAATCCGAGAATTTTCGTTTTGTGAAAAAAAAAAAAAAAAAAAAAAAACCCCAAAAGTTCAGTTTAGGTTTTTTCGGAAAAAAGAAAAAAAAGAAAAAATTCGAGAATCCGAAGATCCGAAAATCCGAGAATTCTCGTTTTGTGGAAAAAAAAAAAAAAAAAAAAAAAAACCCGAAAAGTTCAGCCTAGGTTTTTTCGAAAAAAAAAAAAAAAAAAATTCGAGAATCCGAAAAACCGAACATCCGAGAATTCCCGTTTTGTGGAAAAAAAAAAGAAAAAACCAGAAAACCAGAAACCAGAAAACCAGAAAAAAAAAAAAAATTCCGAGAATCCGAAAATCCAAAAATCCGAGAATTCTCGTTTTGTGGAAAAAAAAAAAAAAAAAAAAAGAAAAACCAGAAAAACAGAAAAAAAAAAAGACCCCAAAAGTTCAGTTTAGGTTTTTTCGGAAAAAAAAAAAAAAAAAATTCCGAGAATCCGAAAATCCAAAAATCTGAGAATTCTCGTTTTGTGGAAAAAAAGAAAAAAAAAAAAAAAAAACCCCAAAAGTTCAGTTTAGGTTCGGGAAAAAAAAAACAAAAAAAAATTCCGAGAAACCGAAAATCCGAAAATCAGAGAATTCTCGTTTTGTGGAAAAAAAAAAAAAAAAAACCAGAAAACAAGAAAACCAGAAAAAAAAAAAAAAAAGAATCCCGAGAATCGGAAAATTAGAAAAAGCGAGAATTTTCGTCTTGTGGAAAAAAAAAAAAAAAAAAAAAAAAAACCCCAAAAGTTCAGTTTAGGTTTTTTCGGGAAAAAAAAAAAAAATTCGAGAATCCGAAGATCCGAAAATCCGAGAATTCTCGTTTTGTGGAAAAAAAAAAAAAAAAAAAAAAAAAAAACCCCAAAAGTTCAGGTTAGGTTCGGAAAAAAAAAAAAAAAAATTCGGGAATCCGAAAATCCGAAAATCCGAGAATTCTCGTTTTGTGGAAAAAAAAAAAAAAAAAAAAAAACCAGAAAACCAGAAAACCAGAAAAAAAAAAAAATCCCGAGAATCCGAAAATCAGAAAATCCGAGAATTTTCGTTTTGTGGAAAAAAAAAAAAAAAAAAAAAAAAACCCCAAAAGTTCAGTTTAGGTTTTTTCGGAAAAAAGAAAAAAAAGAAAAAATTCGAGAATCCGAAGATCCGAAAATCCGAGAATTCTCGTTTTGTGGAAAAAAAAAAAAAAAAAAAAAAAAAAAACCCCAGATGTTGAGTTTAGGTTTTTCTGGAAAAAAAAAAAAAAAATTCGAGAATCCGAAAATCCGAACATCCGAGAATTCTCGTTTTGTGGAAAAAAAAAGAAAAAAAAAACCAGAAAACCAGAAAACCAGAAGAAGAAGAAAAAAAAAAAAATCCGAGAAGCCGAAAATCAGAAAATCCGAGAATTCCCGTTTTGTGGAAAAAAAAAAAAAAAAAAAACCAGAAAACCAAAAACCAGAAAAAAGAAAAAAAAAAAAATCCGAGAAGCCGAAAATCCGAAAATCCAAGAATTCTCGTTTTGTGGAAAAAAAGAAAAAAAAAAAACCAGAAAACCAGAAACCAGAAAACCACAAAAAACAAAAAAAAATTCCGAGAATCCGAAAATCAGGAAATCCGAGAATTCTTGTTTTGTGGAAAAAAAAAAAAAAAAAAAAAAAAAACCCCAAAAGTTCAATTTAGGTTTTTTCGGAAAAAAAAAAAAAAAAATTCGAGAATCCGAAAATCCGAAAATCCGAGATCTCTCGTTTTGTGGAAAAAAAAAAAAAAAAAAAAAGAAAACCAGAAAACCAGAAAACCAGAAAAAAAAAAAAAAAAATCCCGAGAATCCGAAAATCAGAAAATCCGAGAATTCTCGTTTTGTGGAAAAAAAAAAAAAAAAAAAGAAAAACCAGAAAAACAGAAAAAAAAAAGACCCCAAAGTTCAGTTAAGGTTTTTTCGGAAAAAAAAAAAAAAAAAAATTCTGAGAATCCGAAAATCCGAAAATCCGAGAAGTCTCGTTTTGTGGAAAAAAAAAAAAAAAAAAAAAAAACCCAAAAGTTCAGTTTAGGTTTTTTCGGAAAAAAAAAAAAAAATTCGAGAATCCGAAAATCCGAAAATCCGAGAATTCTCGTTTTGTGGAAAAAAAAAAAAAAAGAAAAAACCCGAAAACCAGAAAACCAGAAAAAATAAAAAAAAAAAAAAAATCCCGAGAATCCGAAAATCAGAAAATCCGGGTATTTTCGTTTTGTGGAAAAAAAAAAAAAAAAGAAAAAAAACCTCAAAAGTTCAGTTTAGGTTTTTTCGGAAAAAAAAAAAAAATTCCGAGAATCCGAAAATCCGAAAATCCGAGAATTCTCGTTTTGTGGAAAAAAAAAAAAAAAAAAAAGGACCAGAAAACCAGAAAACCAGAAAACCAGAAAACCAGAAAAAAAAAAAAAAAAAAAATCCCGAGAATCCGAAAATCAGAAGATCCGAGAATTCTCGTTTTGTGGAAAAAAAAAAAAAAAAAAAAAAGAAAAACCAGAAAAACAGAAAAAAAAAAGACCCCAAAAGTTCAGTTTAGGCTTTTTCGGAAAAAAAAAAAAAAAAAAATTCCGAGAATCCGAAAATCCGAAAATCCGAGAATTCTCCTTTTGTGGAAAAAAAAAAAGAAAAAAAAAAACAAGAAAACAAGAAAACCAGAAAAAAAAAAAAAAAAAAAATCCCGAGAATCCGAAAATTTGAAAAAGCGAGAATTTTCGTTTGATGGAAAAAAAAAAAAAAAAAAAAGAACCCCAAAAGTTCAGTTTAGGCTTTTTCGAAAAAAAAAAAAAAAATTCGAGAAGCCAGATCCGAAAATCCGAGAATTCTCGTTTTGGGGAAAAAAAAAAAAAAAAAAAAAAAAAACCAAATGTTGAGTTTAGGTTTTTTCGGAAAAAAAAGAAAAAAAATTCGAGAATCCGAAAATCCGAACATCCGAGAATTCTCGTTTTGTGGAAAAAAAAAAAAAAAAAAGAAAAACCAGAAAAACAGAAAAAAAAAAGAGCCCAAATGTTGAGTTTAGGTTTGTTCGGAAAAAAAAAAAAAAAAAAAATTCCGAGAATCCGAAAATCCAAAAATCTGAGAATTCTCGTTTTGTGGAAAAAAAGAAAAAAAGAAAAAAAAAACCCCAAAAGTTCAGTTTAGGTTCGGAAAAAAAAAACAAAAAAAAATTCCGGGAGTCCGAAAATCCGAAAATCAGAGAACTCTCGTTTTGTGGAAAAAAAAAAAAAAAAAAAAAACCAGAAAACAAGAAAACCAGAAAAAAAAAAAAAATCCCGAGAATCGGAAAATTAGAAAAAGCGAGAATTTTCGTTTTGTGGAAAAAAAAAAAAAAAAAAAAAAAAACCCAAAAGTTCAGTTTAGGTTTTTTCGGAAAAAAAAAAAAAAAAATTCGAGAATCCGAAGATCCGAAAACCCGAGAATTCTCGTTTCGTGGAAAAAAAAAAAAAAAAAAAAACCCCAAATGTTGAGTTTAGGTTTTTTCGGAAAAAAAAAAAAATAAAAATTCGAGAATCCGAAAATCCGAACATCCGAGAATTCCCGTTTTGTGGAAAAAAAGAAAAAAAAAACCAGAAAACCAGAAACCAGAAAACCAGAAAAGAAAAAAAAAAAAAATTCCGAGAATCCGAAAATCCAAAAATCCGAGAATTCTCGTTTCGTGGAAAAAAAAAAAAAAAAAAAAACCCGAAAACCAGAAAACCAGAAAAAATAAAAAAAAAAAAAATCCCGAGCATCCGAAAATCAGAAAATCCGAGAATTTTCGTTTTGTGGAGAAAAAAAAAAAAAAAAAAAAAACCCCCAAAAGTTCAGTTTAGGTTTTTTCGGAAAAAAAAAAAAAAAATTCCGAGAATCCGAAAATCCGAAAATCCGAGAATTGTCGTTTTGTGGAAAAAAAAAAAAAAAAAAAAGGACCAGAAAACCAGAAAACCAGAAAACCAGAAAACAAGAAAACAAGAAAAAAAAAAAAAAAAAAATTCCGAGAATCGGAAAATCAGAAAATCCGAGAATTCTCGTTTTGTGGAAAAAAAAAAAAAAAAAGAAAAACCAGAAAAGCAGAAAAAAAAAAGACCCCAAAAGTTCAGTTTAGGTTTTTTCGGAAAAAAAAAAAAAAAAAAAAATTCCGAGAATCCGAAAATCAGAAAATCCGAGAGTTCTCGTTTTGTGGAGAAAAAAAAAAAAAAAAAAAAAACCCCACAAGTTCAGTTTAGGTTTTTTCGGAAAAAAAAAATAAAAAATTCCGAGAATCCGAAAATCCAAAAATCCGAGAATTCTCGTTTTGTGGAAAAAAAAAAAAAAAAAAGGACCAGAAAACCAGAAAACCAGAAAACCAGAAAAAAAAAAAAAAAAATCCCGAGAATCCGAAAATCAGAAAATCCGAGAATTCTCGTTTTGTGGAAAAAAAAAAAAAAAAAAAGAAAAACCAGAAAAACAGAAAAAAAAAAGACCCCAAAAGTTCAGTTTAGGTTTTTTCGGAAAAAAAAAAAAAAATTCTGAGAATCCGAAAATCCGAAAATCCGAGAAGTCTCGTTTTGTGGAAAAAAAAAAAAAAAAAAAAAAAAAACCCCAAAAGTTCAGTTTGGGTTTTTTCGGAAAAAAAAAAAAAAATTCGAGAATCCGAAAATCCGAAAATCCGAGAATTCTCGTTTTGTGGAAAAAAAAAAAAAAAAAAACCAGAAAACCGGAAAACCAGAAAACCAGAAAACCAGAAAACAAGAAAAAAAAAAAAAAAAAAATTCCGAGAATCCGAAAATCAGAAAATCCGAGAGTTCTCGTTTTGTGGAGAAAAAAAAAAAAAAAAAAAAACCCCACAAGTTCAGTTTAGGTTTTTTCGGAAAAAAAAAAAAAAAAATTCCGAGAATCCGAAAATCCAAAAATCCGAGAATTCTCGTTTTGTGGAAAAAAAAAAAAAAAAAGGGACCAGAAAACCAGAAAACCAGAAAACCAGAAAAAAAAAAAAAAAAAAATCCCGAGAATCCGAAAATCAGAAAATCCGAGAATTCTCGTTTTGTGGAAAAAAAAAAAAAAAAAAAGAAAAACCAGAAAAACAGAAAAAAAAAAGACCCCAAAAGTTCAGTTTAGGTTTTTTCGGAAAAAAAAAAAAAAAAAAAAATTCCGAGAATCCGGAAATCAGAAAATCCGAGAGTTCTCGTTTTGTGGAGAAAAAAAAAAAAAAAAAAAAAACCCCACAAGTTCAGTTTAGGTTTTTTCGGAAAAAAAAAAAAAAAATTCCGAGAATCCGAAAATCCAAAAATCCGAGAATTCTCGTTTTGTGGAAAAAAAAAAAAAAAAAGGACCAGAAAACCAGAAAACCAGAAAACCAGAAAAAAAAAAAAAAAAAAATCCCAGGAATCCAAAAATCAGAAATCCGAGAATTTTCGTTTAATGGAAAAAAAAAAAAAAAAAAAAAACCCCAAAAGTTCAGTTTAGGTTTTTTCGGAAAAAAAAAAAAAAAAAAATTCCGAGAATCCGAAAATCCGAAAATCCGAGAATTCTCGTTTTGTGGAAAAAAAAAAAAAAAAAAAGGACCAGAAAACCAGAAAACCAGAAAACCAGAAAACCAGAAAA
This sequence comes from Eutreptiella sp. 'Long Island Sound 2002', assembly GCA_964036045.1. Lineage (NCBI taxonomy): Eukaryota > Euglenozoa > Euglenophyceae > Eutreptiales > Eutreptiaceae > Eutreptiella > Eutreptiella sp. 'Long Island Sound 2002'. The sequence continues at coordinate 27,511,104 of OZ038389.1, forward strand.
AAAAAAAAAAATCCCGAGAATCCGAAAATCAGAAAATCCGAGAATTCTCGTTTTGTGGAAAAAAAAAAAGAAAAAAAAGAAAAACCAGAAAAACAGAAAAAAAAAAGACCCGAAAAGTTCAGTTTAGGTTTTTTTGGAAAAAAAAAAAAAAAATTCGAGAATCCGAAAATCCGAAAATCCGAGAATTCTCGTTTTGTGGAAAAAAAAAAAAAACAAAAAAAGGACCAGAAAACCAAAAAACCAGAAAACCAGAAAAAAAAAAAAAAAAAAACCCCGAGAATCCGAAAATCCAAAAATCCGAGAATTCTTGTTTTGTGGAAAAAAAAAAAAAAAAGAAACAAAAACCCCAAAAGTTCAGTTTAGGTTCGGAAAGAAAAAAAAAAAAATTCGAGAATCCGAAAATCCGAAAATCCGAGAATTCTCGTTTTGTGGAAAAAAAAAAAAAAAAAAAAACCAGAAAACCAGAAAACCAGAAAAAAAAAAAAAAAAAATCCCGAGAATCCGAAAATCAGAAAATCCGAGAATTTTCGTTATGTGGAAAAAAAAAAAAAAAAAAAAATACCCCAAAAGTTCAGTTTAGGTTTTTTCGGAAAAAAGAAAAAAAAAAAATTCGAGAATCCGAAGATCCAAAAATCCGAGAATTCTCGTTTCGTGGAAAAAAAAAAAAAAAAAAACCAGAAAACCAGAAAACCAGAAGAAGAAAAAAAAAAACCCCCAAGAAGCCGAAAATCAGAAAATCCGAGAATTCCCGTTTTGTGGAAAAAAAAAAAACAAAAACCAGAAAACGGAAAACCAGAAAAAAGAAAAAAAAAAAAAATCCGAGAAGCCGAAAATCCGAAAATCCGAGAATTCTCGTTTTGTGGAAAAAGAAAAATAAAAAAAAAAAACCAGAAAACCAGAAGACCAGAAAAAAAAAAAAAAAAAAAAATCCCGAGAATCCGAAAATCCGAAAATCCGAGAATTCTCGTTTTGTGGAAAAAAAGAAAAAAAACAAAAAAAGGACCAGAAAACCAGAAAACCAGAAAACCAGAAAAAAAAAAAAAAAAAAAAAAACCCCGAGAATCCGAAAATCCGAAAATCCGAGAATTCTCGTTTTGTGGAAAAAAAAAAAAAAAAGAAAAAAAACCCCAAAAGTTCAGTTTAGGTTCGGAAAAAAAAAAAAAAAAAAAATTCGAGAATCCGAAAATCCGGAAATCCGAGAATTCTCGTTTTATGGAAAAAAAAAAAAAAAAAAAATAAACCAGAAAACCAAAAAAACCAGAAAAAAAAAAAAAAAAAATCCCGAGAATCCGAAAATCGGAAAATCCGAGAATTTTCGTTTTGTGGAGAAAAAAAAAAAAAAAAAAACCCCAAAAGTTCAGTTTAGGTTTTTTCAGAAAAAAGAAAAAAAAAAAAAATTCGAGAATCCGAAGATCCAAAAATCCGAGAATTCTCGGTTTGTGGAAAAAAAAAAAAAAAAAAAAAACCCCAAATGTTGAGTTTAGGTTTTTTCGGGAAAAAAAAAAAAAATTCGAGAATCCGAAAATCCGAACATCCGAGAATTCTCGTTTTGTGGAAAAAAAAAAAAAAAAAAAGAACCAGAAAACCAGAAAACCAGAAGAAGAAAAAAAAAAAAAAACCCGAGAAGCCGAAAATCAGAAAATCCGAGAATTCCCGTTTTGTGGAAAAAAAAAAAAAAAAAAAACCAGAAAACCAAAAACCAGAAAAAAGAAAAAAAAAAAAAATCCGAGAAGCCGAAAATCCGAAAATCCAAGAATTCTCGTTTTGTGGAAAAAAAAAAAAAAAACCAGAAAACCAGAAACCAGAAAACCAGAAAAAAAAAAAAAAATTCCGAGAATCCGAAAATCAGAAAATCCGAGAATTCTCGTTTTATGGAAAAAAAAAAAAAAAAAAAAAAAACCCCAAAAGTTCAGTTTAGGTTTTTTCGGAAAAAAAAAAAAAAAATTCGAGAATCCGAAAATCCGAAAATCCGAGAATTCTCGTTTTGTGGAAAAAAAAAAAAAGAAAGAAAAAACCAGAAAACCAGAAAACCAGAAAAAATAAAAAAAAAAAAAAAATCCCGAGAATCCGAAAATTAGAAAATCCGAGAATTTTCGTTTTGTGGAAAGAAAAAAAAAAAAAAACCCCAAAAGTTCAGTTTAGGTTTTTTCGGAAAAAAAAAAAAAAAATTCGAGAAACCGAAAATCCGAAAATCCGAGAATTCTCGTTTTGTGGAAAAAAAAAAAAAAAAGAAAAAACCAGAAAACCAGAAAACCAGAAAAAATAAAAAAAAAAAAAAAATCCCGAGAATCCGAAAATTAGAAAATCCGAGAATTTTCGTTTTGTGGAAAAAAAAAAAAAACCCCAAAAGTTCAGTTTAGGTTTTTTCGGAAAAAAAAAAAAAAAATATTCCGAGAATCCGAAAATCCGAAAATCCGAGAATTCTCGTTTTGTGGAAAAAAAAAAAAAAAAAAAGGACGAGAAAACCAGAAAAACCAGAAAACCAGAAAACCAGAAAAAAAAAAGACCCCAAAAGTTCAGTTTAGGTTTTTTCGGAAAAAAACAAAAAAAAAAATTCCGAGAATCCGAAAATCCAAAAATCTGAGAATTCTCGTTTTGTGGAAAAAAAGAAAAAAAAAAAAAACCCCAAAAGTTCAGTTTAGGTTCGGAAAAAAAAAAACAAAAAAAAATTCCGAGAATCCGAAAATCCGAAAATCCGAGAATTCTCGTTTTGTGGAAAAAAAAAAAAAAAAAAAAAAAACCAGAAAACAAGAAAACCAGAAAAAGAAAAAAAAAAAAATCCCGAGAATCGGAAAATTAGAAAAAATGAGAATTTTCGTTTTGTGGAAAAAAAAAAAAAAAAAAAAAAAAAACCCCAAAAGTTCAGTTTAGGTTTTTTCGGAAAAAATAAAAAAAAATTCCGAGAATCCGAAAATCCGAAAATCCGAGAATTGTCGTTTTGTGGAAAAAAAAAAAAAAAAAAAGGACCAGAAAACCAGAAAACCAGAAAACCAGAAAACAAGAAAACAAGAAAAAAAAAAAAAAAAAAATTCCGAGAATCCGAAAATCCGAGAATTCTCCTTTTGTGGAAAAAAAAAAAGAAAAAAAAAAACAAGAAAACAAGAAAACCAGAAAAAAAAAAAAAAAAAAAATCCCGAGAATCCGAAAATTTGAAAAAGCGAGAATTTTCGTTTGATGGAAAAAAAAAAAAAAAAAAAAGAACCCCAAAAGTTCAGTTTAGGCTTTTTCGAAAAAAAAAAAAAAAATTCGAGAAGCCAGATCCGAAAATCCGAGAATTCTCGTTTTGGGGAAAAAAAAAAAAAAAAAAAAAAAAACCAAATGTTGAGTTTAGGTTTTTTCGGAAAAAAAAAAAAAAAAATTCGAGAATCCGAAAATCCGAACATCCGAGAATTCTCGTTTTGTGGAAAAAAAAAAAAAAAAAAGAAAAACCAGAAAAACAGAAAAAAAAAAGAGCCCAAATGTTGAGTTTAGGTTTGTTCGGAAAAAAAAAAAAAAAAAAATTCCGAGAATCCGAAAATCCAAAAATCTGAGAATTCTCGTTTTGTGGAAAAAAAGAAAAAAAGAAAAAAAAAACCCCAAAAGTTCAGTTTAGGTTCGGAAAAAAAAAACAAAAAAAAATTCCGGGAGTCCGAAAATCCGAAAATCAGAGAACTCTCGTTTTGTGGAAAAAAAAAAAAAAAAAAAAAACCAGAAAACAAGAAAACCAGAAAAAAAAAAAAAAATCCCGAGAATCGGAAAATTAGAAAAAGCGAGAATTTTCGTTTTGTGGAAAAAAAAAAAAAAAAAAAAAAAAACCCAAAAGTTCAGTTTAGGTTTTTTCGGAAAAAAAAAAAAAAAAATTCGAGAATCCGAAGATCCGAAAACCCGAGAATTCTCGTTTCGTGGAAAAAAAAAAAAAAAAAAAAACCCCAAATGTTGAGTTTAGGTTTTTTCGGAAAAAAAAAAAAATAAAAATTCGAGAATCCGAAAATCCGAACATCCGAGAATTCCCGTTTTGTGGAAAAAAAGAAAAAAAAAACCAGAAAACCAGAAACCAGAAAACCAGAAAAGAAAAAAAAAAAAAATTCCGAGAATCCGAAAATCCAAAAATCCGAGAATTCTCGTTTCGTGGAAAAAAAAAAAAAAAAAAAAACCCGAAAACCAGAAAACCAGAAAAAATAAAAAAAAAAAAAATCCCGAGCATCCGAAAATCAGAAAATCCGAGAATTTTCGTTTTGTGGAGAAAAAAAAAAAAAAAAAAAAACCCCCAAAAGTTCAGTTTAGGTTTTTTCGGAAAAAAAAAAAAAAAATTCCGAGAATCCGAAAATCCGAAAATCCGAGAATTGTCGTTTTGTGGAAAAAAAAAAAAAAAAAAAAGGACCAGAAAACCAGAAAACCAGAAAACCAGAAAACAAGAAAACAAGAAAAAAAAAAAAAAAAAAATTCCGAGAATCGGAAAATCAGAAAATCCGAGAATTCTCGTTTTGTGGAAAAAAAAAAAAAAAAAGAAAAACCAGAAAAGCAGAAAAAAAAAAGACCCCAAAAGTTCAGTTTAGGTTTTTTCGGAAAAAAAAAAAAAAAAAAAAATTCCGAGAATCCGAAAATCAGAAAATCCGAGAGTTCTCGTTTTGTGGAGAAAAAAAAAAAAAAAAAAAAAACCCCACAAGTTCAGTTTAGGTTTTTTCGGAAAAAAAAAATAAAAAATTCCGAGAATCCGAAAATCCAAAAATCCGAGAATTCTCGTTTTGTGGAAAAAAAAAAAAAAAAAAGGACCAGAAAACCAGAAAACCAGAAAACCAGAAAAAAAAAAAAAAAAATCCCGAGAATCCGAAAATCAGAAAATCCGAGAATTCTCGTTTTGTGGAAAAAAAAAAAAAAAAAAAGAAAAACCAGAAAAACAGAAAAAAAAAAGACCCCAAAAGTTCAGTTTAGGTTTTTTCGGAAAAAAAAAAAAAAATTCTGAGAATCCGAAAATCCGAAAATCCGAGAAGTCTCGTTTTGTGGAAAAAAAAAAAAAAAAAAAAAAAAAACCCCAAAAGTTCAGTTTGGGTTTTTTCGGAAAAAAAAAAAAAAATTCGAGAATCCGAAAATCCGAAAATCCGAGAATTCTCGTTTTGTGGAAAAAAAAAAAAAAAAAAACCAGAAAACCGGAAAACCAGAAAACCAGAAAACCAGAAAACAAGAAAAAAAAAAAAAAAAAAATTCCGAGAATCCGAAAATCAGAAAATCCGAGAGTTCTCGTTTTGTGGAGAAAAAAAAAAAAAAAAAAAAACCCCACAAGTTCAGTTTAGGTTTTTTCGGAAAAAAAAAAAAAAAAATTCCGAGAATCCGAAAATCCAAAAATCCGAGAATTCTCGTTTTGTGGAAAAAAAAAAAAAAAAAGGGACCAGAAAACCAGAAAACCAGAAAACCAGAAAAAAAAAAAAAAAAAAATCCCGAGAATCCGAAAATCAGAAAATCCGAGAATTCTCGTTTTGTGGAAAAAAAAAAAAAAAAAAAGAAAAACCAGAAAAACAGAAAAAAAAAAGACCCCAAAAGTTCAGTTTAGGTTTTTTCGGAAAAAAAAAAAAAAAAAAAAATTCCGAGAATCCGGAAATCAGAAAATCCGAGAGTTCTCGTTTTGTGGAGAAAAAAAAAAAAAAAAAAAAAAACCCCACAAGTTCAGTTTAGGTTTTTTCGGAAAAAAAAAAAAAAAATTCCGAGAATCCGAAAATCCAAAAATCCGAGAATTCTCGTTTTGTGGAAAAAAAAAAAAAAAAAGGACCAGAAAACCAGAAAACCAGAAAACCAGAAAAAAAAAAAAAAAAAAATCCCAGGAATCCAAAAATCAGAAATCCGAGAATTTTCGTTTAATGGAAAAAAAAAAAAAAAAAAAAAACCCCAAAAGTTCAGTTTAGGTTTTTTCGGAAAAAAAAAAAAAAAAAAATTCCGAGAATCCGAAAATCCGAAAATCCGAGAATTCTCGTTTTGTGGAAAAAAAAAAAAAAAAAAAGGACCAGAAAACCAGAAAACCAGAAAACCAGAAAACCAGAAAAAAAAAAAAAAATCCCGAGAATCCGAAAATCAGAAAATCCGAGAATTCTCGTTTTGTGGAAAAAAAAAAAGAAAAAAAAGAAAAACCAGAAAAACAGAAAAAAAAAAGACCCGAAAAGTTCAGTTTAGGTTTTTTTGGAAAAAAAAAAAAAAAATTCGAGAATCCGAAAATCCGAAAATCCGAGAATTCTCGTTTTGTGGAAAAAAAAAAAAAACAAAAAAAGGACCAGAAAACCAAAAAACCAGAAAACCAGAAAAAAAAAAAAAAAAAAACCCCGAGAATCCGAAAATCCAAAAATCCGAGAATTCTTGTTTTGTGGAAAAAAAAAAAAAAAGAAACAAAAACCCCAAAAGTTCAGTTTAGGTTCGGAAAAAAAAAAAAAAAAATTCGAGAATCCGAAAATCCGAAAATCCGAGAATTCTCGTTTTGTGGAAAAAAAAAAAAAAAAAAAACCAGAAAACCAGAAAACCAGAAAAAAAAAAAAAAAAAATCCCGAGAATCCGAAAATCAGAAAATCCGAGAATTTTCGTTATGTGGAAAAAAAAAAAAAAAAAAAAATACCCCAAAAGTTCAGTTTAGGTTTTTTCGGAAAAAAGAAAAAAAAAAAATTCGAGAATCCGAAGATCCAAAAATCCGAGAATTCTCGTTTCGTGGAAAAAAAAAAAAAAAAAAACCAGAAAACCAGAAAACCAGAAGAAGAAAAAAAAAAACCCCCAAGAAGCCGAAAATCAGAAAATCCGAGAATTCCCGTTTTGTGGAAAAAAAAAAAACAAAAACCAGAAAACGGAAAACCAGAAAAAAGAAAAAAAAAAAAAATCCGAGAAGCCGAAAATCCGAAAATCCGAGAATTCTCGTTTTGTGGAAAAAGAAAAATAAAAAAAAAAAACCAGAAAACCAGAAGACCAGAAAAAAAAAAAAAAAAAAAAATCCCGAGAATCCGAAAATCCGAAAATCCGAGAATTCTCGTTTTGTGGAAAAAAAGAAAAAAAACAAAAAAAGGACCAGAAAACCAGAAAACCAGAAAACCAGAAAAAAAAAAAAAAAAAAAAAAACCCCGAGAATCCGAAAATCCGAAAATCCGAGAATTCTCGTTTTGTGGAAAAAAAAAAAAAAAAGAAAAAAAACCCCAAAAGTTCAGTTTAGGTTCGGAAAAAAAAAAAAAAAAAAATTCGAGAATCCGAAAATCCGGAAATCCGAGAATTCTCGTTTTATGGAAAAAAAAAAAAAAAAAAAATAAACCAGAAAACCAAAAAAACCAGAAAAAAAAAAAAAAAAAATCCCGAGAATCCGAAAATCGGAAAATCCGAGAATTTTCGTTTTGTGGAGAAAAAAAAAAAAAAAAAAAACCCCAAAAGTTCAGTTTAGGTTTTTTCAGAAAAAAGAAAAAAAAAAAAAATTCGAGAATCCGAAGATCCAAAAATCCGAGAATTCTCGGTTTGTGGAAAAAAAAAAAAAAAAAAAAAACCCCAAATGTTGAGTTTAGGTTTTTTCGGGAAAAAAAAAAAAAATTCGAGAATCCGAAAATCCGAACATCCGAGAATTCTCGTTTTGTGGAAAAAAAAAAAAAAAAAAAGAACCAGAAAACCAGAAAACCAGAAGAAGAAAAAAAAAAAAAAACCCGAGAAGCCGAAAATCAGAAAATCCGAGAATTCCCGTTTTGTGGAAAAAAAAAAAAAAAAAAACCAGAAAACCAAAAACCAGAAAAAAGAAAAAAAAAAAAAATCCGAGAAGCCGAAAATCCGAAAATCCAAGAATTCTCGTTTTGTGGAAAAAAAAAAAAAAAACCAGAAAACCAGAAACCAGAAAACCAGAAAAAAAAAAAAAAATTCCGAGAATCCGAAAATCAGAAAATCCGAGAATTCTCGTTTTATGGAAAAAAAAAAAAAAAAAAAAAAAAACCCCAAAAGTTCAGTTTAGGTTTTTTCGGAAAAAAAAAAAAAAAATTCGAGAATCCGAAAATCCGAAAATCCGAGAATTCTCGTTTTGTGGAAAAAAAAAAAAAGAAAGAAAAAACCAGAAAACCAGAAAACCAGAAAAAATAAAAAAAAAAAAAAAATCCCGAGAATCCGAAAATTAGAAAATCCGAGAATTTTCGTTTTGTGGAAAGAAAAAAAAAAAAAAACCCCAAAAGTTCAGTTTAGGTTTTTTCGGAAAAAAAAAAAAAAAATTCGAGAAACCGAAAATCCGAAAATCCGAGAATTCTCGTTTTGTGGAAAAAAAAAAAAAAAAGAAAAAACCAGAAAACCAGAAAACCAGAAAAAATAAAAAAAAAAAAAAAATCCCGAGAATCCGAAAATTAGAAAATCCGAGAATTTTCGTTTTGTGGAAAAAAAAAAAAAACCCCAAAAGTTCAGTTTAGGTTTTTTCGGAAAAAAAAAAAAAAAATATTCCGAGAATCCGAAAATCCGAAAATCCGAGAATTCTCGTTTTGTGGAAAAAAAAAAAAAAAAAAAGGACGAGAAAACCAGAAAAACCAGAAAACCAGAAAACCAGAAAAAAAAAAGACCCCAAAAGTTCAGTTTAGGTTTTTTCGGAAAAAAACAAAAAAAAAAATTCCGAGAATCCGAAAATCCAAAAATCTGAGAATTCTCGTTTTGTGGAAAAAAAGAAAAAAAAAAAAAACCCCAAAAGTTCAGTTTAGGTTCGGAAAAAAAAAAACAAAAAAAAATTCCGAGAATCCGAAAATCCGAAAATCCGAGAATTCTCGTTTTGTGGAAAAAAAAAAAAAAAAAAAAAAACCAGAAAACAAGAAAACCAGAAAAAGAAAAAAAAAAAAATCCCGAGAATCGGAAAATTAGAAAAAATGAGAATTTTCGTTTTGTGGAAAAAAAAAAAAAAAAAAAAAAAAACCCCAAAAGTTCAGTTTAGGTTTTTTCGGAAAAAATAAAAAAAAAAAAAATTCGAGAATCCAAAGATCCGAAAATCCGAGAATTCTCGTTTTGTGGAAAAAAAAAAAAAAAAAAAAAAAACCCGAAAAGTTCAGTTTAGGTTTTTTCAGAAAAAAAAAAAAAAAAATTCGAGAATCCGAAAAACCGAACATCCGAGAATTCCCGTTTTGTGGAAAAAAAAAAAAAAAACCAGAAAACCAGAAAACCAGAAGAAGAAGAAAAAAAAAAAATCCGAGAAGCCGAAAATCAGAAAATCCGAGAATTCCCGTTTTGTGGAAAAAAAAAAAAAAAAAAAACCAGAAAACCAAAAACCAGAAAAAAGAAAAAAAAAAAAAATCCGAGAAGCCGAAAATCCGAAAATCCAAGAATTCTCGTTTTGTGGAAAAAAAGAAAAAAAAAAAACCAGAAAACCAGAAACCAGAAAACCACAAAAAACAAAAAAAAATTCCGAGAATCCGAAAATCAGGAAATCCGAGAATTCTTGTTTTGTGGAAAAAAAAAAAAAAAAAAAAAAAACCCCAAAAGTTCAATTTAGGTTTTTTCGGAAAAAAAAAAAAAAAAAATTCGAGAATCCGAAAATCCGAAAATCCGAGATCTCTCGTTTTGTGGAAAAAAAAAAAAAAAAAAAAAGAAAACCAGAAAACCAGAAAACCAGAAAAAAAAAAAAAAATCCCGAGAATCCGAAAATCAGAAAATCCGAGAATTCTCGTTTTGTGGAAAAAAAAAAAAAAAAAAAGAAAAACCAGAAAAACAGAAAAAAAAAGACCCCAAAGTTCAGTTAAGGTTTTTTCGGAAAAAAAAAAAAAAAAAAATTCTGAGAATCCGAAAATCCGAAAATCCGAGAAGTCTCGTTTTGTGGAAAAAAAAAAAAAAAAAAAAAAAACCCAAAAGTTCAGTTTATGTTTTTTCGGAAAAGAAAAAAAAAATTCGAGAATCCGAAAATCCGAAAATCCGAGAATTCTCGTTTTGTGGAAAAAAAAAAAAAAAGAAAAAACCCGAAAACCAGAAAACCAGAAAAAATAAAAAAAAAAAAAAAATCCCGAGAATCCGAAAATCAGAAAATCCGGGTATTTTCGTTTTGTGGAAAAAAAAAAAAAAAAGAAAAAAAACCTCAAAAGTTCAGTTTAGGTTTTTTCGGAAAAAAAAAAAAAATTCCGAGAATCCGAAAATCCGAAAATCCGAGAATTCTCGTTTTGTGGAAAAAAAAAAAAAAAAAAAAGGACCAGAAAACCAGAAAACCAGAAAACCAGAAAACCAGAAAAAAAAAAAAAAAAAATCCCGAGAATCCGAAAATCAGAAGATCCGAGAATTCTCGTTTTGTGGAAAAAAAAAAAAAAAAAAAAAAAGAAAAACCAGAAAAACAGAAAAAAAAAAGACCCCAAAAGTTCAGTTTAGGCTTTTTCGGAAAAAAAAAAAAAAAAAATTCTGAGAATCCGAAAATCCAAAAATCTGAGAATTCTTGTTTTGTGGAAAAAAAGAAAAAAAAAAAAAAAACCCCAAAAGTTCAGTTTAGGTTCGGAAAAAAAAAAAAAAAAAAAATTCCGAGAATCCGAAAATCCGAAAATCCGAGAATTCTCCTTTTGTGGAAAAAAAAAAAGAAAAAAAAAACAAGAAAACAAGAAAACCAGAAGAAAAAAAAAAAAAAAAAATCCCGAGAATCCGAAAATTTGAAAAAGCGAGAATTTTCGTTTGATGGAAAAAAAAAAAAAAAAAAAAGATCCCCAAAAGTTCAGTTTAGGCTTTTTCGAAAAAAAAAAAAAAAATTCGAGAATCCGAAGATCCGAAAATCCGAGAATTCTCGTTTTGGGGAAAAAAAAAAAAAAAAAAAAAAAAAACCAAATGTTGAGTTTAGGTTTTTTCGGAAAAAAAAAAAAAAAAATTCGAGAATCCGAAAATCCGAACATCCGAGAATTCTCGTTTTGTGGAAAAAAAAAAAAAAAAAAGAAAAACCAGAAAAACAGAAAAAAAAAAGACCCCAAATGTTGAGTTTAGGTTTGTTCGGAAAAAAAAAAAAAAAAAAAATTCCGAGAATCCGAAAATCCAAAAATCTGAGAATTCTCGTTTTGTGGAAAAAAAGAAAAAAAGAAAAAAAAAACCCCAAAAGTTCAGTTTAGGTTCGGAAAAAAAAAACAAAAAAAAATTCCGGGAGTCCGAAAATCCGAAAATCAGAGAACTCTCGTTTTGTGGAAAAAAAAAAAAAAAAAAAAACCAGAAAACAAGAAAACCAGAAAAAAAAAAAAAAATCCCGAGAATCGGAAAATTAGAAAAAGCGAGAATTTTCGTTTTGTGGAAAAAAAAAAAAAAAAAAAAAAAAACCCAAAAGTTCAGTTTAGGTTTTTTCGGAAAAAAAAAAAAAAAAATTCGAGAATCCGAAGATCCGAAAACCCGAGAATTCTCGTTTCGTGGAAAAAAAAAAAAAAAAAAAAAACCCCAAATGTTGAGTTTAGGTTTTTTCGGAAAAAAAAAAAAAAATAAAAATTCGAGAATCCGAAAATCCGAACATCCGAGAATTCCCGTTTTGTGGAAAAAAAGAAAAAAAAAACCAGAAAACCAGAAACCAGAAAACCAGAAAAAAAAAAAAAAAAATTCCGAGAATCCGAAAATCCAAAAATCCGAGAATTCTCGTTTCGTGGAAAAAAAAAAAAAAAAAAACCCGAAAACCAGAAAACCAGAAAAAATAAAAAAAAAAAAAAATCCCGAGCATCCGAAAATCAGAAAATCCGAGAATTTTCGTTTTGTGGAGAAAAAAAAAAAAAAAAAAAAAACCCCCAAAAGTTCAGTTTAGGTTTTTTCGGAAAAAAAAAAAAAAAAATTCCGAGAATCCGAAAATCCGAAAATCCGAGAATTGTCGTTTTGTGGAAAAAAAAAAAAAAAAAAAAAGGACCAGAAAACCAGAAAACCAGAAAACCAGAAAACAAGAAAACAAGAAAAAAAAAAAAAAAAATTCCGAGAATCGGAAAATCAGAAAATCCGAGAATTCTCGTTTTGTGGAAAAAAAAAAAAAAAAAGAAAAACCAAAAAAGCAGAAAAAAAAAAGACCCCAAAAGTTCAGTTTAGGTTTTTTCGGAAAAAAAAAAAAAAAAAAAATTCCGAGAATCCGAAAATCAGAAAATCCGAGAGTTCTCGTTTTGTGGAGAAAAAAAAAAAAAAAAAAAAAACCCCACAAGTTCAGTTTAGGTTTTTTCGGAAAAAAAAAATAAAAAATTCCGAGAATCCGAAAATCCAAAAATCCGAGAATTCTCGTTTTGTGGAAAAAAAAAAAAAAAAAGGACCAGAAAACCAGAAAACCAGAAAACCAGAAAAAAAAAAAAAAAAATCCCGAGAATCCGAAAATCAGAAAATCCGAGAATTCCCGTTTTGTGGAAAAAAAAAAGAAAAAACCAGAAAACCAGAAACCAGAAAACCAGAAAAAAAAAAAAAAAATTCCGAGAATCCGAAAATCCAAAAATCCGAGAATTCTCGTTTTGTGGAAAAAAAAAAAAAAAAAAAAAGAAAAACCAGAAAAACAGAAAAAAAAAAAGACCCCAAAAGTTCAGTTTAGGTTTTTTCGGAAAAAAAAAAAAAAAAAATTCCGAGAATCCGAAAATCCAAAAATCTGAGAATTCTCGTTTTGTGGAAAAAAAAAAAAAAAAAAAAAAAACCCAAAAGTTCAGTTTAGGTTTTTTCGGAAAAAAAAAAAAAAATTCCGAGAATCCGAAAATCCGAAAATCCGAGAATTCTCGTTTTGTGGAAAAAAAAAAAAAAAGAAAAAACCCGAAAACCAGAAAACCAGAAAAAATAAAAAAAAAAAAAAAATCCCGAGAATCCGAAAATCAGAAAATCCGGGTATTTTCGTTTTGTGGAAAAAAAAAAAAAAGAAAAAAAACCTCAAAAGTTCAGTTTAGGTTTTTTCGGAAAAAAAAAAAAAATTCCGAGAATCCGAAAATCCGAAAATCCGAGAATTCTCGTTTTGTGGAAAAAAAAAAAAAAAAAAGGACCAGAAAACCAGAAAACCAGAAAACCAGAAAACCAGAAAAAAAAAAAAAAAAAATCCCGAGAATCCGAAAATCAGAAGATCCGAGAATTCTCGTTTTGTGGAAAAAAAAAAAAAAAAAAAAAAGAAAAACCAGAAAAACAGAAAAAAAAAAGACCCCAAAAGTTCAGTTTAGGCTTTTTCGGAAAAAAAAAAAAAAAAAAATTCTGAGAATCCGAAAATCCAAAAATCTGAGAATTCTTGTTTTGTGGAAAAAAAGAAAAAAAAAAAAAAAACCCCAAAAGTTCAGTTTAGGTTCGGAAAAAAAAAAAAAAAAAAAATTCCGAGAATCCGAAAATCCGAAAATCCGAGAATTCTCCTTTTGTGGAAAAAAAAAAAGAAAAAAAAAAACAAGAAAACAAGAAAACCAGAAAAAAAAAAAAAAAAAAATCCCGAGAATCCGAAAATTTGAAAAAGCGAGAATTTTCGTTTGATGGAAAAAAAAAAAAAAAAAAAGAACCCCAAAAGTTCAGTTTAGGCTTTTTCGAAAAAAAAAAAAAAAATTCGAGAATCCGAAGATCCGAAAATCCGAGAATTCTCGTTTTGGGGAAAAAAAAAAAAAAAAAAAAAAAAAACCAAATGTTGAGTTTAGGTTTTTTCGGAAAAAAAAAAAAAAAAATTCGAGAATCCGAAAATCCGAACATCCGAGAATTCTCGTTTTGTGGAAAAAAAAAAAAAAAAAAGAAAAACCAGAAAAACAGAAAAAAAAAAGACCCCAAATGTTGAGTTTAGGTTTGTTCGGAAAAAAAAAAAAAAAAAAAAATTCCGAGAATCCGAAAATCCAAAAATCTGAGAATTCTCGTTTTGTGGAAAAAAAGAAAAAAAGAAAAAAAAAACCCCAAAAGTTCAGTTTAGGTTCGGAAAAAAAAAACAAAAAAAAATTCCGGGAGTCCGAAAATCCGAAAATCAGAGAACTCTCGTTTTGTGGAAAAAAAAAAAAAAAAAAAAACCAGAAAACAAGAAAACCAGAAAAAAAAAAAAAATCCCGAGAATCGGAAAATTAGAAAAAGCGAGAATTTTCGTTTTGTGGAAAAAAAAAAAAAAAAAAAAAAAACCCAAAAGTTCAGTTTAGGTTTTTTCGGAAAAAAAAAAAAAAAAATTCGAGAATCCGAAGATCCGAAAACCCGAGAATTCTCGTTTCGTGGAAAAAAAAAAAAAAAAAAAACCCCAAATGTTGAGTTTAGGTTTTTTCGGAAAAAAAAAAAAAATAAAAATTCGAGAATCCGAAAATCCGAACATCCGAGAATTCCCGTTTTGTGGAAAAAAAGAAAAAAAAAATCAGAAAACCAGAAACCAGAAAACCAGAAAAAAAAAAAAAAAAATTCCGAGAATCCGAAAATCCAAAAATCCGAGAATTCTCGTTTCGTGGAAAAAAAAAAAAAAAAAAAACCCGAAAACCAGAAAACCAGAAAAAATAAAAAAAAAAAAAAATCCCGAGCATCCGAAAATCAGAAAATCCGAGAATTTTCGTTTTGTGGAGAAAAAAAAAAAAAAAAAAAAAACCCCCAAAAGTTCAGTTTAGGTTTTTTCGGAAAAAAAAAAAAAAAAATTCCGAGAATCCGAAAATCCGAAAATCCGAGAATTGTCGTTTTGTGGAAAAAAAAAAAAAAAAAAAAAGGACCAGAAAACCAGAAAACCAGAAAACCAGAAAACAAGAAAACAAGAAAAAAAAAAAAAAAAAATTCCGAGAATCGGAAAATCAGAAAATCCGAGAATTCTCGTTTTGTGGAAAAAAAAAAAAAAAAAGAAAAACCAGAAAAGCAGAAAAAAAAAAGACCCCAAAAGTTCAGTTTAGGTTTTTTCGGAAAAAAAAAAAAAAAAAAAAATTCCGAGAATCCGAAAATCAGAAAATCCGAGAGTTCTCGTTTTGTGGAGAAAAAAAAAAAAAAAAAAAAAACCCCACAAGTTCAGTTTAGGTTTTTTCGGAAAAAAAAAATAAAAAATTCCGAGAATCCGAAAATCCAAAAATCCGAGAATTCTCGTTTTGTGGAAAAAAAAAAAAAAAAAAGGACCAGAAAACCAGAAAACCAGAAAACCAGAAAAAAAAAAAAAAAAATCCCGAGAATCCGAAAATCAGAAAATCCGAGAATTCCCGTTTTGTGGAAAAAAAAAAGAAAAAACCAGAAAACCAGAAACCAGAAAACCAGAAAAAAAAAAAAAAATTCCGAGAATCCGAAAATCCAAAAATCCGAGAATTCTCGTTTTGTGGAAAAAAAAAAAAAAAAAAAAAGAAAAACCAGAAAAACAGAAAAAAAAAAAGACCCCAAAAGTTCAGTTTAGGTTTTTTCGGAAAAAAAAAAAAAAAAAATTCCGAGAATCCGAAAATCCAAAAATCTGAGAATTCTCGTTTTGTGGAAAAAAAGAAAAAAAAAAAAAAAAAACCCCAAAAGTTCAGTTTAGGTTCGGGAAAAAAAAAACAAAAAAAAATTCCGAGAAACCGAAAATCCGAAAATCAGAGAATTCTCGTTTTGTGGAAAAAAAAAAAAAAAAAACCAGAAAACAAGAAAACCAGAAAAAAAAAAAAAAAAGAATCCCGAGAATCGGAAAATTAGAAAAAGCGAGAATTTTCGTCTTGTGGAAAAAAAAAAAAAAAAAAAAAAAAAACCCCAAAAGTTCAGTTTAGGTTTTTTCGGGAAAAAAAAAAAAAATTCGAGAATCCGAAGATCCGAAAATCCGAGAATTCTCGTTTTGTGGAAAAAAAAAAAAAAAAAAAAAAAAAACCCCAAAAGTTCAGGTTAGGTTCGGAAAAAAAAAAAAAAATTCGGCAATCCGAAAATCCGAAAATCCGAGATCTCTCGTTTTGTGGAAAAAAAAAAAAAAAAAAAAAGAAAACCAGAAAACCAGAAAACCAGAAAAAAAAAAAAAAAATCCCGAGAATCCGAAAATCAGAAAATCCGAGAATTCTCGTTTTGTGGAAAAAAAAAAAAAAAAAAAGAAAAACCAGAAAAACAGAAAAAAAAAAGACCCCAAAGTTCAGTTAAGGTTTTTTCGGAAAAAAAAAAAAAAAAAATTCTGAGAATCCGAAAATCCGAAAATCCGAGAAGTCTCGTTTTGTGGAAAAAAAAAAAAAAAAAAAAAAAACCCAAAAGTTCAGTTTAGGTTTTTTCGGAAAAAAAAAAAAAAATTCGAGAATCCGAAAATCCGAAAATCCGAGAATTCTCGTTTTGTGGAAAAAAAAAAAAAAAGAAAAAACCCGAAAACCAGAAAACCAGAAAAAATAAAAAAAAAAAAAAAATCCCGAGAATCCGAAAATCAGAAAATCCGGGTATTTTCGTTTTGTGGAAAAAAAGAAAAAAAAGAAAAAAAACCTCAAAAGTTCAGTTTAGGTTTTTTCGGAAAAAACAAAAAAATTCCGAGAATCCGAAAATCCGAAAATCCGAGAATTCTCGTTTTGTGGAAAAAAAAAAAAAAAAAAAAGGACCAGAAAACCAGAAAACCAGAAAACCAGAAAACCAGAAAAAAAAAAAAAAAAAAAATCCCGAGAATCCGAAAATCAGAAGATCCGAGAATTCTCGTTTTGTGGAAAAAAAAAAAAAAAAAAAAAAAGAAAAACCAGAAAAACAGAAAAAAAAAAGACCCCAAAAGTTCAGTTTAGGCTTTTTCGGAAAAAAAAAAAAAAAAAATTCTGAGAATCCGAAAATCCAAAAATCTGAGAATTCTTGTTTTGTGGAAAAAAAGAAAAAAAAAAAAAAAACCCCAAAAGTTCAGTTTAGGTTCGGAAAAAAAAAAAAAAAAAAAAATTCCGAGAATCCGAAAATCCGAAAATCCGAGAATTCTCCTTTTGTGGAAAAAAAAAAAGAAAAAAAAAAACAAGAAAACAAGAAAACCAGAAAAAAAAAAAAAAAAAAAAATCCCGAGAATCCGAAAATTTGAAAAAGCGAGAATTTTCGTTTGATGGAAAAAAAAAAAAAAAAAAGAACCCCAAAAGTTCAGTTTAGGCTTTTTCGAAAAAAAAAAAAAAAATTCGAGAATCCGAAGATCCGAAAATCCGAGAATTCTCGTTTTGGGGAAAAAAAAAAAAAAAAAAAAAAAAACCAAATGTTGAGTTTAGGTTTTTTCGGAAAAAAAAAAAAAAAAATTCGAGAATCCGAAAATCCGAACATCCGAGAATTCTCGTTTTGTGGAAAAAAAAAAAAAAAAAAGAAAAACCAGAAAAACAGAAAAAAAAAAGACCCCAAATGTTGAGTTTAGGTTTGTTCGGAAAAAAAAAAAAAAAAAAAATTCCGAGAATCCGAAAATCCAAAAATCTGAGAATTCTCGTGTTGTGGAAAAAAAGAAAAAAAGAAAAAAAAAACCCCAAAAGTTCAGTTTAGGTTCGGAAAAAAAAAACAAAAAAAAATTCCGGGAGTCCGAAAATCCGAAAATCAGAGAACTCTCGTTTTGTGGAAAAAAAAAAAAAAAAAAAACCAGAAAACAAGAAAACCAGAAAAAAAAAAAAAAATCCCGAGAATCGGAAAATTAGAAAAAGCGAGAATTTTCGTTTTGTGGAAAAAAAAAAAAAAAAAAAAAAAAAACCCAAAAGTTCAGTTTAGGTTTTTTCGGAAAAAAAAAAAAAAAATTCGAGAATCCGAAGATCCGAAAACCCGAGAATTCTCGTTTCGTGGAAAAAAAAAAAAAAAAAAAAACCCCAAATGTTGAGTTTAGGTTTTTTCGGAAAAAAAAAAAAAATAAAAATTCGAGAATCCGAAAATCCGAACATCCGAGAATTCCCGTTTTGTGGAAAAAAAGAAAAAAAAAACCAGAAAACCAGAAACCAGAAAACCAGAAAAAAAAAAAAAAAAAATTCCGAGAATCCGAAAATCCAAAAATCCGAGAATTCTCGTTTCGTGGAAAAAAAAAAAAAAAAAAAAACCCGAAAACCAGAAAACCAGAAAAAATAAAAAAAAAAAAAAATCCCGAGCATCCGAAAATCAGAAAATCCGAGAATTTTCGTTTTGTGGAGAAAAAAAAAAAAAAAAAAAAAACCCCCAAAAGTTCAGTTTAGGTTTTTTCGGAAAAAAAAAAAAAAAAATTCCGAGAATCCGAAAATCCGAAAATCCGAGAATTGTCGTTTTGTGGAAAAAAAAAAAAAAAAAAAAAGGACCAGAAAACCAGAAAACCAGAAAACCAGAAAACAAGAAAACAAGAAAAAAAAAAAAAAAAATTCCGAGAATCGGAAAATCAGAAAATCCGAGAATTCTCGTTTTGTGGAAAAAAAAAAAAAAAAGAAAAACCAGAAAAGCAGAAAAAAGAAAGACCCCAAAAGTTCAGTTTAGGTTTTTTCGGGAAAAAAAAAAAAAAAAAAATTCCGAGAATCCGAAAATCAGAAAATCCGAGAGTTCTCGTTTTGTGGAGAAAAAAAAAAAAAAAAAAAAAACCCCACAAGTTCAGTTTAGGTTTTTTCGGAAAAAAAAAATAAAAAATCCCGAGAATCCGAAAATCAGAAAATCCGAGAATTCTCGTTTTGTGGAAAAAAAAAAAAAAAAAAAGAAAAACCAGAAAAACAGAAAAAAAAAAGACCCCAAAAGTTCAGTTTAGGTTTTTTCGGAAAAAAAAAAAAAAAATTCTGAGAATCCGAAAATCCGAAAATCCGAGAAGTCTCGTTTTGTGGAAAAAAAAAAAAAAAAAAAAAAAACCCCAAAAGTTCAGTTTGGGTTTTTTCGGAAAAAAAAAAAAAAAATTCGAGAATCCGAAAATCCGAAAATCCGAGAATTCTCGTTTTGTGGAAAAAAAAAAAAAAAAAAAACCAGAAAACCGGAAAACCAGAAAACCAGAAAACCAGAAAACAAGAAAAAAAAAAAAAAAAAAAATTCCGAGAATCCGAAAATCAGAAAATCCGAGAGTTCTCGTTTTGTGGAGAAAAAAAAAAAAAAAAAAAAACCCCACAAGTTCAGTTTAGGTTTTTTCGGAAAAAAAAAAAAAAAATTCCGAGAATCCGAAAATCCAAAAATCCGAGGAATCTCGTTTTGTGGAAAAAAAAAAAAAAAAAGGGACCAGAAAACCAGAAAACCAGAAAACCACAAAAAAAAAAAAAAAAAATCCCGAGAATCCGAAAATCAGAAAATCCGAGAATTCTCGTTTTGTGGAAAAAAAAAAAAAAAAAAGAAAAACCAGAAAAACAGAAAAAAAAAAGACCCCAAAAGTTCAGTTTAGGTTTTTTCGGAAAAAAAAAAAAAAAAAATCTGAGAATCCGAAAATCCGAAAATCCGAGAAGTCTCGTTTTGTGGAAAAAAAAAAAAAAAAAAAGAAAAACCAGAAAAACAGAAAAAAAAAAAACACCAAAAGTTCAGTTTGGGTTTTTTCGGAAAAAAAAAAAAAAAAATTTCGAGAATCCGAAAATCCGAAAATCCGAGAATTCTCGTTTTGTGGAAAAAAAAAAAAAAAAAAAACCAGAAAACCGGAAAACCAGAAAACCAGAAAACCAGAAAACAAGAAAAAAAAAAAAAAAAAAAAATTCCGAGAATCCGAAAATCAGAAAATCCGAGAATTCTCGTTTTGTGGAAAAAAAAAAAAAAAAAACAAAAACCAGAAAAACAGAAAAAAAAAAGACCCCAAAAGTTCAGTTTAGGTTTTTTCGGAAAAAAAAAAAAAAAAAAAAATTCCGAGAATCCGGAAATCAGAAAATCCGAGAGTTCTCGTTTTGTGGAGAAAAAAAAAAAAAAAAAAAAAAACCCCACAAGTTCAGTTTAGGTTTTTTCGGAAAAAAAAAAAAAATTCCGAGAATCCGAAAATCCAAAAATCCGAGAATTCTCGTTTTGTGGAAAAAAAAAAAAAAAAAAGGACCAGAAAACCAGAAAACCAGAAAACCAGAAAAAAAAAAAAAAAAAAATCCCAGGAATCCAAAAATCAGAAATCCGAGAATTTTCGTTTAATGGAAAAAAAAAAAAAAAAAAAAAAACCCCAAAAGTTCAGTTTAGGTTTTTTCGGAAAAAAAAAAAAAAAAAAATTCCGAGAATCCGAAAATCCGAAAATCCGAGAATTCTCGTTTTGTGGAAAAAAAAAAAAAAAAAAAGGACCAGAAAACCAGAAAACCAGAAAACCAGAAAACCAGAAAAAAAAAAAAAAATCCCGAGAATCCGAAAATCAGAAAATCCGAGAATTCTCGTTTTGTGGAAAAAAAAAAAGAAAAAAAAGAAAAACCAGAAAAACAGAAAAAAAAAAGACCCGAAAAGTTCAGTTTAGGTTTATTTGGAAAAAAAAAAAAAAAAAATTCGAGAATCCGAAAATCCGAAAATCCGAGAATTCTCGTTTTGTGGAAAAAAAAAAAAAACAAAAAAAGGACCAGAAAACCAAAAAACCAGAAAACCAGAAAAAAAAAAAAAAAAAAACCCCGAGAATCCGAAAATCCAAAAATCCGAGAATTCTTGTTTTGTGGAAAAAAAAAAAAAAAAGAAACAAAAACCCCAAAAGTTCAGTTTAGGTTCGGAAAAAAAAAAAAAAAAATTCGAGAATCCGAAAATCCGAAAATCCGAGAATTCTCGTTTTGTGGAAAAAAAAAAAAAAAAAAAAAACCAGAAAACCAGAAAACCAGAAAAAAAAAAAAAAAAAATCCCGAGAATCCGAAAATCAGAAAATCCGAGAATTTTCGTTATGTGGAAAAAAAAAAAAAAAAAAAATACCCCAAAAGTTCAGTTTAGGTTTTTTCGGAAAAAAGAAAAAAAAAAAATTCGAGAATCCGAAGATCCAAAAATCCGAGAATTCTCGTTTTGTGGAAAAAAAAAAAAAAAAAAAAAAAACCCCAAATGTTGAGTTTAGGTTTTTTCGGAAAAAAAAAAAAAATTTCGAGAATCCGAAAATCCGAACATCCGAGAATTCTCGTTTCGTGGAAAAAAAAAAAAAAAAAAAACCAGAAAACCAGAAAACCAGAAGAAGAAAAAAAAAAACCCCCAAGAAGCCGAAAATCAGAAAATCCGAGAATTCCCGTTTTGTGGAAAAAAAAAAAACAAAAACCAGAAAACGGAAAACCAGAAAAAAGAAAAAAAAAAAAAATCCGAGAAGCCGAAAATCCGAAAATCCGAGAATTCTCGTTTTGTGGAAAAAGAAAAATAAAAAAAAAAACCAGAAAACCAGAAGACCAGAAAAAAAAAAAAAAAAAAAATCCCGAGAATCCGAAAATCCGAAAATCCGAGAATTCTCGTTTTGTGGAAAAAAAGAAAAAAAACAAAAAAAGGACCAGAAAACCAGAAAACCAGAAAACCAGAAAAAAAAAAAAAAAAAAAAAAAAACCCCGAGAATCCGAAAATCCGAAAATCCGAGAATTCTCGTTTTGTGGAAAAAAAAAAAAAAAAGAAAAAAAACCCCAAAAGTTCAGTTTAGGTTCGGAAAAAAAAAAAAAAAAAAATTCGAGAATCCGAAAATCCGGAAATCCGAGAATTCTCGTTTTATGGAAAAAAAAAAAAAAAAAAATAAACCAGAAAACCAAAAAAACCAGAAAAAAAAAAAAAAAAAATCCCGAGAATCCGAAAATCGGAAAATCCGAGAATTTTCGTTTTGTGGAGAAAAAAAAAAAAAAAAAAACCCCAAAAGTTCAGTTTAGGTTTTTTCAGAAAAAAGAAAAAAAAAAAAAAATTCGAGAATCCGAAGATCCAAAAATCCGAGAATTCTCGTTTTGTGGAAAAAAAAAAAAAAAAAAAAAAACCCCAAATGTTGAGTTTAGGTTTTTTCGGGAAAAAAAAAAAAATTCGAGAATCCGAAAATCCGAACATCCGAGAATTCTCGTTTTGTGGAAAAAAAAAAAAAAAAAAAGAACCAGAAAACCAGAAAACCAGAAGAAGAAAAAAAAAAAAAAACCCGAGAAGCCGAAAATCAGAAAATCCGAGAATTCCCGTTTTGTGGAAAAAAAAAAAAAAAAAAAACCAGAAAACCAAAAACCAGAAAAAAGAAAAAAAAAAAAAATCCGAGAAGCCGAAAATCCGAAAATCCAAGAATTCTCGTTTTGTGGAAAAAAAAAAAAAAAAACCAGAAAACCAGAAACCAGAAAACCAGAAAAAAAAAAAAAATTCCGAGAATCCGAAAATCAGAAAATCCGAGAATTCTCGTTTTATGGAAAAAAAAAAAAAAAAAAAAAAACCCCAAAAGTTCAGTTTAGGTTTTTTCGGAAAAAAAAAAAAAAAATTCGAGAATCCGAAAATCCGAAAATCCGAGAATTCTCGTTTTGTGGAAAAAAAAAAAAAGAAAGAAAAAACCAGAAAACCAGAAAACCAGAAAAAATAAAAAAAAAAAAAAATCCCGAGAATCCGAAAATTAGAAAATCCGAGAATTTTCGTTTTGTGGAAAGAAAAAAAAAAAAAAACCCCAAAAGTTCAGTTTAGGTTTTTTCGGAAAAAAAAAAAAAAATTCGAGAAACCGAAAATCCGAAAATCCGAGAATTCTCGTTTTGTGGAAAAAAAAAAAAAAAAGAAAAAACCAGAAAACCAGAAAACCAGAAAAAATAAAAAAAAAAAAAAATCCCGAGAATCCGAAAATTAGAAAATCCGAGAATTTTCGTTTTGTGGAAAAAAAAAAAAAACCCCAAAAGTTCAGTTTAGGTTTTTTCGGAAAAAAAAAAAAAAAATATTCCGAGAATCCGAAAATCCGAAAATCCGAGAATTCTCGTTTTGTGGAAAAAAAAAAAAAAAAAAGGACGAGAAAACCAGAAAAACCAGAAAACCAGAAAACCAGAAAAAAAAAAGACCCCAAAAGTTCAGTTTAGGTTTTTTCGGAAAAAAACAAAAAAAAAAATTCCGAGAATCCGAAAATCCAAAAATCTGAGAATTCTCGTTTTGTGGAAAAAAAGAAAAAAAAAAAAAAACCCCAAAAGTTCAGTTTAGGTTCGGAAAAAAAAAAACAAAAAAAAATTCCGAGAATCCGAAAATCCGAAAATCCGAGAATTCTCGTTTTGTGGAAAAAAAAAAAAAAAAAAAAAACCAGAAAACAAGAAAACCAGAAAAAGAAAAAAAAAAAATCCCGAGAATCGGAAAATTAGAAAAAATGAGAATTTTCGTTTTGTGGAAAAAAAAAAAAAAAAAAAAAAAAAACTCCAAAAGTTCAGTTTAGGTTTTTTCGGAAAAAATAAAAAAAAAAAAATTCGAGAATCCAAAGATCCGAAAATCCGAGAATTCTCGTTTTGTGGAAAAAAAAAAAAAAAAAAAAAAAAACCCGAAAAGTTCAGTTTAGGTTTTTTCAGAAAAAAAAAAAAAAAAATTCGAGAATCCGAAAAACCGAACATCCGAGAATTCCCGTTTTGTGGAAAAAAAAAAAAAAAAACCAGAAAACCAGAAAACCAGAAGAAGAAGAAAAAAAAAAAAATCCGAGAAGCCGAAAATCAGAAAATCCGAGAATTCCCGTTTTGTGGAAAAAAAAAAAAAAAAACCAGAAAACCAAAAACCAGAAAAAAGAAAAAAAAAAAAAATCCGAGAAGCCGAAAATCCGAAAATCCAAGAATTCTCGTTTTGTGGAAAAAAAGAAAAAAAAAAACCAGAAAACCAGAAACCAGAAAACCACAAAAAACAAAAAAAAATTCCGAGAATCCGAAAATCAGGAAATCCGAGAATTCTTGTTTTGTGGAAAAAAAAAAAAAAAAAAAAAAAACCCCAAAAGTTCAATTTAGGTTTTTTCGGAAAAAAAAAAAAAAAAATTCGAGAATCCGAAAATCCGAAAATCCGAGATCTCTCGTTTTGTGGAAAAAAAAAAAAAAAAAAAAGAAAACCAGAAAACCAGAAAACCAGAAAAAAAAAAAAAAAATCCCGAGAATCCGAAAATCAGAAAATCCGAGAATTCTCGTTTTGTGGAAAAAAAAAAAAAAAAAAGAAAAACCAGAAAAACAGAAAAAAAAAAGACCCCAAAGTTCAGTTAAGGTTTTTTCGGAAAAAAAAAAAAAAAAAAATTCTGAGAATCCGAAAATCCGAAAATCCGAGAAGTCTCGTTTTGTGGAAAAAAAAAAAAAAAAAAAAAACCCAAAAGTTCAGTTTAGGTTTTTTCGGAAAAAAAAAAAAAAATTCGAGAATCCGAAAATCCGAAAATCCGAGAATTCTCGTTTTGTGGAAAAAAAAAAAAAAAGAAAAAACCCGAAAACCAGAAAACCAGAAAAAATAAAAAAAAAAAAAAAATCCCGAGAATCCGAAAATCAGAAAATCCGGGTATTTTCGTTTTGTGGAAAAAAAAAAAAAAAAGAAAAAAAACCTCAAAAGTTCAGTTTAGGTTTTTTCGGAAAAAAAAAAAAATTCCGAGAATCCGAAAATCCGAAAATCCGAGAATTCTCGTTTTGTGGAAAAAAAAAAAAAAAAAAAAGGACCAGAAAACCAGAAAACCAGAAAACCAGAAAACCAGAAAAAAAAAAAAAAAAAAAATCCCGAGAATCCGAAAATCAGAAGATCCGAGAATTCTCGTTTTGTGGAAAAAAAAAAAAAAAAAAAAAAAGAAAAACCAGAAAAACAGAAAAAAAAAAGACCCCAAAAGTTCAGTTTAGGCTTTTTCGGAAAAAAAAAAAAAAAAAAATTCTGAGAATCCGAAAATCCAAAAATCTGAGAATTCTTGTTTTGTGGAAAAAAAGAAAAAAAAAAAAAAAACCCCAAAAGTTCAGTTTAGGTTCGGAAAAAAAAAAAAAAAAAAAAATTCCGAGAATCCGAAAATCCGAAAATCCGAGAATTCTCCTTTTGTGGAAAAAAAAAAAGAAAAAAAAAACAAGAAAACAAGAAAACCAGAAAAAAAAAAAAAAAAAAAAATCCCGAGAATCCGAAAATTTGAAAAAGCGAGAATTTTCGTTTGATGGAAAAAAAAAAAAAAAAAAAAGAACCCCAAAAGTTCAGTTTAGGCTTTTTCGAAAAAAAAAAAAAAATTCGAGAATCCGAAGATCCGAAAATCCGAGAATTCTCGTTTTGGGGAAAAAAAAAAAAAAAAAAAAAAAAAACCAAATGTTGAGTTTAGGTTTGTTCGGAAAAAAAAAAAAAAAAAAAAATTCCGAGAATCCGAAAATCCAAAAATCTGAGAATTCTCGTTTTGTGGAAAAAAAGAAAAAAAGAAAAAAAAAACCCCAAAAGTTCAGTTTAGGTTCGGAAAAAAAAAACAAAAAAAAATTCCGGGAGTCCGAAAATCCGAAAATCAGAGAACTCTCGTTTTGTGGAAAAAAAAAAAAAAAAAAAACCAGAAAACAAGAAAACCAGAAAAAAAAAAAAAAATCCCGAGAATCGGAAAATTAGAAAAAGCGAGAATTTTCGTTTTGTGGAAAAAAAAAAAAAAAAAAAAAAAAACCCAAAAGTTCAGTTTAGGTTTTTTCGGAAAAAAAAAAAAAAAATTCGAGAATCCGAAGATCCGAAAACCCGAGAATTCTCGTTTCGTGGAAAAAAAAAAAAAAAAAAAAAAACCCCAAATGTTGAGTTTAGGTTTTTTCGGAAAAAAAAAAAAAATAAAAATTCGAGAATCCGAAAATCCGAACATCCGAGAATTCCCGTTTTGTGGAAAAAAAGAAAAAAAAAACCAGAAAACCAGAAACCAGAAAACCAGAAAAAAAAAAAAAAAAAAATTCCGAGAATCCGAAAATCCAAAAATCCGAGAATTCTCGTTTCGTGGAAAAAAAAAAAAAAAAAAAAACCCGAAAACCAGAAAACCAGAAAAAATAAAAAAAAAAAAAATCCCGAGCATCCGAAAATCAGAAAATCCGAGAATTTTCGTTTTGTGGAGAAAAAAAAAAAAAAAAAAAAAACCCCCAAAAGTTCAGTTTAGGTTTTTTCGGAAAAAAAAAAAAAAAAATTCCGAGAATCCGAAAATCCGAAAATCCGAGAATTGTCGTTTTGTGGAAAAAAAAAAAAAAAAAAAAAGGACCAGAAAACCAGAAAACCAGAAAACCAGAAAACAAGAAAACAAGAAAAAAAAAAAAAAAAAAATCCGAGAATCGGAAAATCAGAAAATCCGAGAATTCTCGTTTTGTGGAAAAAAAAAAAAAAAAGAAAAACCAGAAAAGCAGAAAAAAAAAAGACCCCAAAAGTTCAGTTTAGGTTTTTTCGGAAAAAAAAAAAAAAAAAAAATTCCGAGAATGCGAAAATCAGAAAATCCGAGAGTTCTCGTTTTGTGGAGAAAAAAAAAAAAAAAAAAAAAACCCCACAAGTTCAGTTTAGGTTTTTTCGGAAAAAAAAAATAAAAAATTCCGAGAATCCGAAAATCCAAAAATCCGAGAATTCTCGTTTTGTGGAAAAAAAAAAAAAAAAAAGGACCAGAAAACCAGAAAACCAGAAAACCAGAAAAAAAAAAAAAAAAATCCCGAGAATCCGAAAATCAGAAAATCCGAGAATTCCCGTTTTGTGGAAAAAAAAAAGAAAAAACCAGAAAACCAGAAACCAGAAAACCAGAAAAAAAAAAAAAAATTCCGAGAATCCGAAAATCCAAAAATCCGAGAATTCTCGTTTTGTGGAAAAAAAAAAAAAAAAAAAAGAAAAACCAGAAAAACAGAAAAAAAAAAAGACCCCAAAAGTTCAGTTTAGGTTTTTTCGGAAAAAAAAAAAAAAAATTCCGAGAATCCGAAAATCCAAAAATCTGAGAATTCTCGTTTTGTGGAAAAAAAGAAAAAAAGAAAAAAAAAACCCCAAAAGTTCAGTTTAGGTTCGGAAAAAAAAAACAAAAAAAAATTCCGGGAGTCCGAAAATCCGAAAATCAGAGAACTCTCGTTTTGTGGAAAAAAAAAAAAAAAAAAAACCAGAAAACAAGAAAACCAGAAAAAAAAAAAAAAATCCCGAGAATCGGAAAATTAGAAAAAGCGAGAATTTTCGTTTTGTGGAAAAAAAAAAAAAAAAAAAAAAAAACCCAAAAGTTCAGTTTAGGTTTTTTCGGAAAAAAAAAAAAAAAATTCGAGAATCCGAAGATCCGAAAACCCGAGAATTCTCGTTTCGTGGAAAAAAAAAAAAAAAAAAAAAAACCCCAAATGTTGAGTTTAGGTTTTTTCGGAAAAAAAAAAAAAATAAAAATTCGAGAATCCGAAAATCCGAACATCCGAGAATTCCCGTTTTGTGGAAAAAAAGAAAAAAAAAACCAGAAAACCAGAAACCAGAAAACCAGAAAAAAAAAAAAAAAAAAATTCCGAGAATCCGAAAATCCAAAAATCCGAGAATTCTCGTTTCGTGGAAAAAAAAAAAAAAAAAAAAACCCGAAAACCAGAAAACCAGAAAAAATAAAAAAAAAAAAAATCCCGAGCATCCGAAAATCAGAAAATCCGAGAATTTTCGTTTTGTGGAGAAAAAAAAAAAAAAAAAAAAAACCCCCAAAAGTTCAGTTTAGGTTTTTTCGGAAAAAAAAAAAAAAAAATTCCGAGAATCCGAAAATCCGAAAATCCGAGAATTGTCGTTTTGTGGAAAAAAAAAAAAAAAAAAAAAGGACCAGAAAACCAGAAAACCAGAAAACCAGAAAACAAGAAAACAAGAAAAAAAAAAAAAAAAAATCCGAGAATCGGAAAATCAGAAAATCCGAGAATTCTCGTTTTGTGGAAAAAAAAAAAAAAAAGAAAAACCAGAAAAGCAGAAAAAAAAAAGACCCCAAAAGTTCAGTTTAGGTTTTTTCGGAAAAAAAAAAAAAAAAAAAATTCCGAGAATGCGAAAATCAGAAAATCCGAGAGTTCTCGTTTTGTGGAGAAAAAAAAAAAAAAAAAAAAAACCCCACAAGTTCAGTTTAGGTTTTTTCGGAAAAAAAAAATAAAAAATTCCGAGAATCCGAAAATCCAAAAATCCGAGAATTCTCGTTTTGTGGAAAAAAAAAAAAAAAAAAGGACCAGAAAACCAGAAAACCAGAAAACCAGAAAAAAAAAAAAAAAAATCCCGAGAATCCGAAAATCAGAAAATCCGAGAATTCCCGTTTTGTGGAAAAAAAAAAGAAAAAACCAGAAAACCAGAAACCAGAAAACCAGAAAAAAAAAAAAAAATTCCGAGAATCCGAAAATCCAAAAATCCGAGAATTCTCGTTTTGTGGAAAAAAAAAAAAAAAAAAAAAGAAAAACCAGAAAAACAGAAAAAAAAAAAGACCCCAAAAGTTCAGTTTAGGTTTTTTCGGAAAAAAAAAAAAAAAATTCCGAGAATCCGAAAATCCAAAAATCTGAGAATTCTCGTTTTGTGGAAAAAAAGAAAAAAAAAAAAAAAAACCCCAAAAGTTCAGTTTAGGTTCGGGAAAAAAAAAACAAAAAAAAATTCCGAGAAACCGAAAATCCGAAAATCAGAGAATTCTCGTTTTGTGGAAAAAAAAAAAAAAAAACCAGAAAACAAGAAAACCAGAAAAAAAAAAAAAAAGAATCCCGAGAATCGGAAAATTAGAAAAAGCGAGAATTTTCGTCTTGTGGAAAAAAAAAAAAAAAAAAAAAAAACCCCAAAAGTTCAGTTTAGGTTTTTTCGGGAAAAAAAAAAAAAATTCGAGAATCCGAAGATCCGAAAATCCGAGAATTCTCGTTTTGTGGAAAAAAAAAAAAAAAAAAAAAAAAAAACCCCAAAAGTTCAGGTTAGGTTCGGAAAAAAAAAAAAAAAAATTCGGGAATCCGAAAATCCGAAAATCCGAGAATTCTCGTTTTGTGGAAAAAAAAAAAAAAAAAAAAAACCAGAAAACCAGAAAACCAGAAAAAAAAAAAAATCCCGAGAATCCGAAAATCAGAAAATCCGAGAATTTTCGTTTTGTGGAAAAAAAAAAAAAAAAAAAAAAAAAAACCCCAAAAGTTCAGTTTAGGTTTTTTCGGAAAAAAGAAAAAAAAGAAAAAATTCGAGAATCCGAAGATCCGAAAATCCGAGAATTCTCGTTTTGTGGGAAAAAAAAAAAAAAAAAAAAAAAAACCCCAAATGTTGAGTTTAGGTTTTTCTGGAAAAAAAAAAAAAAAATTCGAGAATCCGAAAATCCGAACATCCGAGAATTCTCGTTTTGTGGAAAAAAAAAGAAAAAAAAAACCAGAAAACCAGAAAACCAGAAGAAGAAGAAAAAAAAAAAAATCCGAGAAGCCGAAAATCAGAAAATCCGAGAATTCCCGTTTTGTGGAAAAAAAAAAAAAAAAAAAACCAGAAAACCAAAAACCAGAAAAAAGAAAAAAAAAAAAAATCCGAGAAGCCGAAAATCCGAAAATCCAAGAATTCTCGTTTTGTGGAAAAAAAGAAAAAAAAAAAACCAGAAAACCAGAAACCAGAAAACCACAAAAAACAAAAAAAAATTCCGAGAATCCGAAAATCAGGAAATCCGAGAATTCTTGTTTTGTGGAAAAAAAAAAAAAAAAAAAAAAAAACCCCAAAAGTTCAATTTAGGTTTTTTCGGAAAAAAAAAAAAAAAAAATTCGAGAATCCGAAAATCCGAAAATCCGAGATCTCTCGTTTTGTGGAAAAAAAAAAAAAAAAAAAAAGAAAACCAGAAAACCAGAAAACCAGAAAAAAAAAAAAAAAATCCCGAGAATCCGAAAATCAGAAAATCCGAGAATTCTCGTTTTGTGGAAAAAAAAAAAAAAAAAAAGAAAAACCAGAAAAACAGAAAAAAAAAAGACCCCAAAGTTCAGTTAAGGTTTTTTCGGAAAAAAAAAAAAAAAAAATTCTGAGAATCCGAAAATCCGAAAATCCGAGAAGTCTCGTTTTGTGGAAAAAAAAAAAAAAAAAAAAAAACCCAAAAGTTCAGTTTAGGTTTTTTCGGAAAAAAAAAAAAAATTCGAGAATCCGAAAATCCGAAAATCCGAGAATTCTCGTTTTGTGGAAAAAAAAAAAAAAAGAAAAAACCCGAAAACCAGAAAACCAGAAAAAATAAAAAAAAAAAAAAAATCCCGAGAATCCGAAAATCAGAAAATCCGGGTATTTTCGTTTTGTGGAAAAAAAAAAAAAAAAGAAAAAAAACCTCAAAAGTTCAGTTTAGGTTTTTTCGGAAAAAAAAAAAAAATTCCGAGAATCCGAAAATCCGAAAATCCGAGAATTCTCGTTTTGTGGAAAAAAAAAAAAAAAAAAAGGACCAGAAAACCAGAAAACCAGAAAACCAGAAAACCAGAAAAAAAAAAAAAAAAAAATCCCGAGAATCCGAAAATCAGAAGATCCGAGAATTCTCGTTTTGTGGAAAAAAAAAAAAAAAAAAAAAAAGAAAAACCAGAAAAACAGAAAAAAAAAAGACCCCAAAAGTTCAGTTTAGGCTTTTTCGGAAAAAAAAAAAAAAAAAAATTCTGAGAATCCGAAAATCCAAAAATCTGAGAATTCTTGTTTTGTGGAAAAAAAGAAAAAAAAAAAAAACCCCCAAAAGTTCAGTTTAGGTTCGGAAAAAAAAAAAAAAAAAAAAATTCCGAGAATCCGAAAATCCGAAAATCCGAGAATTCTCCTTTTGTGGAAAAAAAAAAAGAAAAAAAAAAACAAGAAAACAAGAAAACCAGAAAAAAAAAAAAAAAAAAAATCCCGAGAATCCGAAAATTTGAAAAAGCGAGAATTTTCGTTTGATGGAAAAAAAAAAAAAAAAAAAGAACCCCAAAAGTTCAGTTTAGGCTTTTTCGAAAAAAAAAAAAAAAATTCGAGAATCCGAAGATCCGAAAATCCGAGAATTCTCGTTTTGGGGAAAAAAAAAAAAAAAAAAAAAAAAACCAAATGTTCAGTTTAGGTTTTTTCGGAAAAAAAAAAAAAAAAAATTCGAGAATCCGAAAATCCGAACATCCGAGAATTCTCGTTTTGTGGAAAAAAAAAAAAAAAAGAAAAACCAGAAAAACAGAAAAAAAAAAGACCCCAAATGTTGAGTTTAGGTTTGTTCGGAAAAAAAAAAAAAAAAAAAAATTCCGAGAATCCGAAAATCCAAAAATCTGAGAATTCTCGTTTTGTGGAAAAAAAGAAAAAAAGAAAAAAAAAACCCCAAAAGTTCAGTTTAGGTTCGGAAAAAAAAAACAAAAAAAAATTCCGGGAGTCCGAAAATCCGAAAATCAGAGAACTCTCGTTTTGTGGAAAAAAAAAAAAAAAAAAAAACCAGAAAACAAGAAAACCAGAAAAAAAAAAAAAAATCCCGAGAATCGGAAAATTAGAAAAAGCGAGAATTTTCGTTTTGTGGAAAAAAAAAAAAAAAAAAAAAAAAAACCCAAAAGTTCAGTTTAGGTTTTTTCGGAAAAAAAAAAAAAAATTCGAGAATCCGAAGATCCGAAAACCCGAGAATTCTCGGTTCGTGGAAAAAAAAAAAAAAAAAAAAAACCCCAAATGTTGAGTTTAGGTTTTTTCGGAAAAAAAAAAAAAATAAAAATTCGAGAATCCGAAAATCCGAACATCCGAGAATTCCCGTTTTGTGGAAAAAAAGAAAAAAAAAACCCGAAAACCAGAAAACCAGAAAAAATAAAAAAAAAAAAAAATCCCGAGCATCCGAAAATCAGAAAATCCGAGAATTTTCGTTTTGTGGAGAAAAAAAAAAAAAAAAAAAAAACCCCCAAAAGTTCAGTTTAGGTTTTTTCGGAAAAAAAAAAAAAAAAATTCCGAGAATCCGAAAATCCGAAAATCCGAGAATTGTCGTTTTGTGGAAAAAAAAAAAAAAAAAAAAGGACCAGAAAACCAGAAAACCAGAAAACCAGAAAACAAGAAAACAAGAAAAAAAAAAAAAAAATTCCGAGAATCGGAAAATCAGAAAATCCGAGAATTCTCGTTTTGTGGAAAAAAAAAAAAAAAAAGAAAAACCAGAAAAGCAGAAAAAAAAAAGACCCCAAAAGTTCAGTTTAGGTTTTTTCGGAAAAAAAAAAAAAAAAAAAAATTCCGAGAATCCGAAAATCAGAAAATCCGAGAGTTCTCGTTTTGTGGAGAAAAAAAAAAAAAAAAAAAACCCCACAAGTTCAGTTTAGGTTTTTTCGGAAAAAAAAAATAAAAAATTCCGAGAATCCGAAAATCCAAAAATCCGAGAATTCTCGTTTTGTGGAAAAAAAAAAAAAAAAAAGGACCAGAAAACCAGAAAACCAGAAAACCAGAAAAAAAAAAAAAAAAATCCCGAGAATCCGAAAATCAGAAAATCCGAGAATTCTCGTTTTGTGGAAAAAAAAAAAAAAAAAAAGAAAAACCAGAAAAACAGAAAAAAAAAAGACCCCAAAAGTTCAGTTTAGGTTTTTTCGGAAAAAAAAAAAAAAAATTCTGAGAATCCGAAAATCCGAAAATCCGAGAAGTCTCGTTTTGTGGAAAAAAAAAAAAAAAAAAAAAAAAAACCCCAAAAGTTCAGTTTGAATTTTTTCGGAAAAAAAAAAAAAAAATTCGAGAATCCGAAAATCCGAAAATCCGAGAATTCTCGTTTTGTGGAAAAAAAAAAAAAAAAAAAACCAGAAAACCGGAAAACCAGAAAACCAGAAAACCAGAAAACAAGAAAAAAAAAAAAAAAAAAAAATTCTGAGAATCCGAAAATCAGAAAATCCGAGAGTTCTCGTTTTGTGGAGAAAAAAAAAAAAAAAAAAAAACCCCACAAGTTCAGTTTAGGTTTTTTCGGAAAAAAAAAAAAAAAAAAAGAAAAACCAGAAAAACAGAAAAAAAAAAGACCCCAAAAGTTCAGTTTAGGTTTTTTCGGAAAAAAAAAAAAAAAAAATCTGAGAATCCGAAAATCCGAAAATCCGAGAAGTCTCGTTTTGTGGAAAAAAAAAAAAAAAAAAAGAAAAACCAAAAAAACAGAAAAAAAAAAAACACCAAAAGTTCAGTTTGGGTTTTTTCGGAAAAAAAAAAAAAAAATTTCGAGAATCCGAAAATCCGAAAATCCGAGAATTCTCGTTTTGTGGAAAAAAAAAAAAAAAAAAACCAGAAAACCGGAAAACCAGAAAACCAGAAAACCAGAAAACAAGAAAAAAAAAAAAAAAAAAAAATTCCGAGAATCCGAAAATCAGAAAATCCGAGAATTCTCGTTTTGTGGAAAAAAAAAAAAAAAAACAAAAACCAGAAAAACAGAAAAAAAAAAGACCCCAAAAGTTCAGTTTAGGTTTTTTCGGAAAAAAAAAAAAAAAAAAAAATTCCGAGAATCCGGAAATCAGAAAATCCGAGAGTTCTCGTTTTGTGGAGAAAAAAAAAAAAAAAAAAAAAAACCCCACAAGTTCAGTTTAGGTTTTTTCGGAAAAAAAAAAAAAAAATTCCGAGAATCCGAAAATCCAAAAATCCGAGAATTCTCGTTTTGTGGAAAAAAAAAAAAAAAAAAGGACCAGAAAACCAGAAAACCAGAAAACCAGAAAAAAAAAAAAAAAAAAATCCCAGGAATCCAAAAATCAGAAATCCGAGAATTTTCGTTGAATGGAAAAAAAAAAAAAAAAAAAAAACCCCAAAAGTTCAGTTTAGGTTTTTTCGGAAAAAAAAAAAAAAAAAAATTCCGAGAATCCGAAAATCCGAAAATCCGAGAATTCTCGTTTTGTGGAAAAAAAAAAAAAAAAAAGGACCAGAAAACCAGAAAACCAGAAAACCAGAAAACCAGAAAAAAAAAAAAAAATCCCGAGAATCCGAAAATCAGAAAATCCGAGAATTCTCGTTTTGTGGAAAAAAAAAAAGAAAAAAAAGAAAAACCAGAAAAACAGAAAAAAAAAAGACCCGAAAAGTTCAGTTTAGGTTTTTTTGGAAAAAAAAAAAAAAAAAATTCGAGAATCCGAAAATCCGAAAATCCGAGAATTCTCGTTTTGTGGAAAAAAAAAAAAAACAAAAAAAGGACCAGAAAACCAAAAAACCAGAAAACCAGAAAAAAAAAAAAAAAAAAAACCCCGAGAATCCGAAAATCCAAAAATCCGAGAATTCTTGTTTTGTGGAAAAAAAAAAAAAAAAGAAACAAAAACCCCAAAAGTTCAGTTTAGGTTCGGAAAAAAAAAAAAAAAAAATTCGAGAATCCGAAAATCCGAAAATCCGAGAATTCTCGTTTTGTGGAAAAAAAAAAAAAAAAAAAAACCAGAAAACCAGAAAACCAGAAAAAATAAAAAAAAAAAATCCCGAGAATCCGAAAATCAGAAAATCCGAGAATTTTCGTTATGTGGAAAAAAAAAAAAAAAAAAAGACCCCAAAAGTTCAGTTTAGGTTTTTTCGGAAAAAAGAAAAAAAAAAAATTCGAGAATCCGAAGATCCAAAAATCCGAGAATTCTCGTTTTGTGGAAAAAAAAAAAAAAAAAAAAAAAACCCCAAATGTTGAGTTTAGGTTTTTTCGGAAAAAAAAAAAAAATTTCGAGAATCCGAAAATCCGAACATCCGAGAATTCTCGTTTCGTGGAAAAAAAAAAAAAAAAAACCAGAAAACCAGAAAACCAGAAGAAGAAAAAAAAAAACCCCCAAGAAGCCGAAAATCAGAAAATCCGAGAATTCCCGTTTTGTGGAAAAAAAAAAAACAAAAACCAGAAAACGGAAAACCAGAAAAAAGAAAAAAAAAAAAAATCCGAGAAGCCGAAAATCCGAAAATCCGAGAATTCTCGTTTTGTGGAAAAAGAAAAATAAAAAAAAAAAACCAGAAAACCAGAAGACCAGAAAAAAAAAAAAAAAAAAAAATCCCGAGAATCCGAAAATCCGAAAATCCGAGAATTCTCGTTTTGTGGAAAAAAAGAAAAAAAACAAAAAAAGGACCAGAAAACCAGAAAACCAGAAAACCAGAAAAAAAAAAAAAAAAAAAAAAACCCCGAGAATCCGAAAATCCGAAAATCCGAGAATTCTCGTTTTGTGGAAAAAAAAAAAAAAAAGAAAAAAAACCCCAAAAGTTCAGTTTAGGTTCGGAAAAAAAAAAAAAAAAAAATTCGAGAATCCGAAAATCCGGAAATCCGAGAATTCTCGTTTTATGGAAAAAAAAAAAAAAAAAAAATAAACCAGAAAACCAAAAAAACCAGAAAAAAAAAAAAAAAAAAATCCCGAGAATCCGAAAATCGGAAAATCCGAGAATTTTCGTTTTGTGGAGAAAAAAAAAAAAAAAAAAACCCCAAAAGTTCAGTTTAGGTTTTTTCAGAAAAAAGAAAAAAAAAAAAAATTCGAGAATCCGAAGATCCAAAAATCCGAGAATTCTCGTTTTGTGGAAAAAAAAAAAAAAAAAAAAAACCCCAAATGTTGAGTTTAGGTTTTTTCGGGAAAAAAAAAAAAAATTCGAGAATCCGAAAATCCGAACATCCGAGAATTCTCGTTTTGTGGAAAAAAAAAAAAAAAAAAAGAACCAGAAAACCAGAAAACCAGAAGAAGAAAAAAAAAAAAAACCCGAGAAGCCGAAAATCAGAAAATCCGAGAATTCCCGTTTTGTGGAAAAAAAAAAAAAAAAAAAACCAGAAAACCAAAAACCAGAAAAAAGAAAAAAAAAAAAAATCCGAGAAGCCGAAAATCCGAAAATCCAAGAATTCTCGTTTTGTGGAAAAAAAAAAAAAAAAACCAGAAAACCAGAAACCAGAAAACCAGAAAAAAAAAAAAAATTCCGAGAATCCGAAAATCAGAAAATCCGAGAATTCTCGTTTTATGGAAAAAAAAAAAAAAAAAAAAAAAACCCCAAAAGTTCAGTTTAGGTTTTTTCGGAAAAAAAAAAAAAAAAAATTCGAGAATCCGAAAATCCGAAAATCCGAGAATTCTCGTTTTGTGGAAAAAAAAAAAAAGAAAGAAAAAACCAGAAAACCAGAAAACCAGAAAAAATAAAAAAAAAAAAAAAATCCCGAGAATCCGAAAATTAGAAAATCCGAGAATTTTCGTTTTGTGGAAAGAAAAAAAAAAAAAAACCCCAAAAGTTCAGTTTAGGTTTTTTCGGAAAAAAAAAAAAAAAATTCGAGAATCCGAAAATCCGAAAATCCGAGAATTCTCGTTTTGTGGAAAAAAAAAAAAAAAAGAAAAAACCAGAAAACCAGAAAACCAGAAAAAATAAAAAAAAAAAAAAATCCCGAGAATCCGAAAATTAGAAAATCCGAGAATTTTCGTTTTGTGGAAAAAAAAAAAAAACCCCAAAAGTTCAGTTTAGGTTTTTTCGGAAAAAAAAAAAAAAAATATTCCGAGAATCCGAAAATCCGAAAATCCGAGAATTCTCGTTTTGTGGAAAAAAAAAAAAAAAAAGGACGAGAAAACCAGAAAAACCAGAAAACCAGAAAACCAGAAAAAAAAAAGACCCCAAAAGTTCAGTTTAGGTTTTTTCGGAAAAAAACAAAAAAAAAAATTCCGAGAATCCGAAAATCCAAAAATCTGAGAATTCTCGTTTTGTGGAAAAAAAGAAAAAAAAAAAAAAACCCCAAAAGTTCAGTTTAGGTTCGGAAAAAAAAAAACAAAAAAAAATTCCGAGAATCCGAAAATCCGAAAATCCGAGAATTCTCGTTTTGTGGAAAAAAAAAAAAAAAAAAAAAAAACCAGAAAACAAGAAAACCAGAAAAAGAAAAAAAAAAAAATCCCGAGAATCGGAAAATTAGAAAAAATGAGAATTTTCGTTTTGTGGAAAAAAAAAAAAAAAAAAAAAAAAAAACCCCAAAAGTTCAGTTTAGGTTTTTTCGGAAAAAATAAAAAAAAAAAAATTCGAGAATCCAAAGATCCGAAAATCCGAGAATTCTCGTTTTGTGGAAAAAAAAAAAAAAAAAAAAAAGAACCCCAAAAGTTCAGTTTAGGCTTTTTCGAAAAAAAAAAAAAAAATTCGAGAATCCGAAGATCCGAAAATCCGAGAATTCTCGTTTTGGGGAAAAAAAAAAAAAAAAAAAAAAAAACCAAATGTTCAGTTTAGGTTTTTTCGGAAAAAAAAAAAAAAAAAATTCGAGAATCCGAAAATCCGAACATCCGAGAATTCTCGTTTTGTGGAAAAAAAAAAAAAAAAAGAAAAACCAGAAAAACAGAAAAAAAAAAGACCCCAAATGTTGAGTTTAGGTTTGTTCGGAAAAAAAAAAAAAAAAAAAAATTCCGAGAATCCGAAAATCCAAAAATCTGAGAATTCTCGTTTTGTGGAAAAAAAGAAAAAAAGAAAAAAAAAACCCCAAAAGTTCAGTTTAGGTTCGGAAAAAAAAAACAAAAAAAAATTCCGGGAGTCCGAAAATCCGAAAATCAGAGAACTCTCGTTTTGTGGAAAAAAAAAAAAAAAAAAAAACCAGAAAACAAGAAAACCAGAAAAAAAAAAAAAAATCCCGAGAATCGGAAAATTAGAAAAAGCGAGAATTTTCGTTTTGTGGAAAAAAAAAAAAAAAAAAAAAAAAAACCCAAAAGTTCAGTTTAGGTTTTTTCGGAAAAAAAAAAAAAAAAATTCGAGAATCCGAAGATCCGAAAACCCGAGAATTCTCGGTTCGTGGAAAAAAAAAAAAAAAAAAAAAACCCCAAATGTTGAGTTTAGGTTTTTTCGGAAAAAAAAAAAAAATAAAAATTCGAGAATCCGAAAATCCGAACATCCGAGAATTCCCGTTTTGTGGAAAAAAAGAAAAAAAAAACCAGAAAACCAGAAACCAGAAAACCAGAAAAAAAAAAAAAAAAAATTCCGAGAATCCGAAAATCCAAAAATCCGAGAATTCTCGTTTCGTGGAAAAAAAAAAAAAAAAAAAAACCCGAAAACCAGAAAACCAGAAAAAATAAAAAAAAAAAAAAATCCCGAGCATCCGAAAATCAGAAAATCCGAGAATTTTCGTTTTGTGGAGAAAAAAAAAAAAAAAAAAAAAACCCCCAAAAGTTCAGTTTAGGTTTTTTCGGAAAAAAAAAAAAAAAAATTCCGAGAATCCGAAAATCCGAAAATCCGAGAATTGTCGTTTTGTGGAAAAAAAAAAAAAAAAAAAAGGACCAGAAAACCAGAAAACCAGAAAACCAGAAAACAAGAAAACAAGAAAAAAAAAAAAAAAATTCCGAGAATCGGAAAATCAGAAAATCCGAGAATTCTCGTTTTGTGGAAAAAAAAAAAAAAAAAGAAAAACCAGAAAAGCAGAAAAAAAAAAGACCCCAAAAGTTCAGTTTAGGTTTTTTCGGAAAAAAAAAAAAAAAAAAAAATTCCGAGAATCCGAAAATCAGAAAATCCGAGAGTTCTCGTTTTGTGGAGAAAAAAAAAAAAAAAAAAAACCCCACAAGTTCAGTTTAGGTTTTTTCGGAAAAAAAAAATAAAAAATTCCGAGAATCCGAAAATCCAAAAATCCGAGAATTCTCGTTTTGTGGAAAAAAAAAAAAAAAAAAGGACCAGAAAACCAGAAAACCAGAAAACCAGAAAAAAAAAAAAAAAAATCCCGAGAATCCGAAAATCAGAAAATCCGAGAATTCTCGTTTTGTGGAAAAAAAAAAAAAAAAAAAGAAAAACCAGAAAAACAGAAAAAAAAAAGACCCCAAAAGTTCAGTTTAGGTTTTTTCGGAAAAAAAAAAAAAAAATTCTGAGAATCCGAAAATCCGAAAATCCGAGAAGTCTCGTTTTGTGGAAAAAAAAAAAAAAAAAAAAAAAAAACCCCAAAAGTTCAGTTTGAATTTTTTCGGAAAAAAAAAAAAAAAATTCGAGAATCCGAAAATCCGAAAATCCGAGAATTCTCGTTTTGTGGAAAAAAAAAAAAAAAAAAAACCAGAAAACCGGAAAACCAGAAAACCAGAAAACCAGAAAACAAGAAAAAAAAAAAAAAAAAAAAATTCTGAGAATCCGAAAATCAGAAAATCCGAGAGTTCTCGTTTTGTGGAGAAAAAAAAAAAAAAAAAAAAACCCCACAAGTTCAGTTTAGGTTTTTTCGGAAAAAAAAAAAAAAAAAAAAGAAAAACCAGAAAAACAGAAAAAAAAAAGACCCCAAAAGTTCAGTTTAGGTTTTTTCGGAAAAAAAAAAAAAAAAAATCTGAGAATCCGAAAATCCGAAAATCCGAGAAGTCTCGTTTTGTGGAAAAAAAAAAAAAAAAAAAGAAAAACCAGAAAAACAGAAAAAAAAAAAACACCAAAAGTTCAGTTTGGGTTTTTTCGGAAAAAAAAAAAAAAAATTTCGAGAATCCGAAAATCCGAAAATCCGAGAATTCTCGTTTTGTGGAAAAAAAAAAAAAAAAAAACCAGAAAACCGGAAAACCAGAAAACCAGAAAACCAGAAAACAAGAAAAAAAAAAAAAAAAAAAATTCCGAGAATCCGAAAATCAGAAAATCCGAGAATTCTCGTTTTGTGGAAAAAAAAAAAAAAAAACAAAAACCAGAAAAACAGAAAAAAAAAAGACCCCAAAAGTTCAGTTTAGGTTTTTTCGGAAAAAAAAAAAAAAAAAAAAATTCCGAGAATCCGGAAATCAGAAAATCCGAGAGTTCTCGTTTTGTGGAGAAAAAAAAAAAAAAAAAAAAAAACCCCACAAGTTCAGTTTAGGTTTTTTCGGAAAAAAAAAAAAAAAATTCCGAGAATCCGAAAATCCAAAAATCCGAGAATTCTCGTTTTGTGGAAAAAAAAAAAAAAAAAAGGACCAGAAAACCAGAAAACCAGAAAACCAGAAAAAAAAAAAAAAAAAAATCCCAGGAATCCAAAAATCAGAAATCCGAGAATTTTCGTTGAATGGAAAAAAAAAAAAAAAAAAAAAAACCCCAAAAGTTCAGTTTAGGTTTTTTCGGAAAAAAAAAAAAAAAAAAATTCCGAGAATCCGAAAATCCGAAAATCCGAGAATTCTCGTTTTGTGGAAAAAAAAAAAAAAAAAAGGACCAGAAAACCAGAAAACCAGAAAACCAGAAAACCAGAAAAAAAAAAAAAAATCCCGAGAATCCGAAAATCAGAAAATCCGAGAATTCTCGTTTTGTGGAAAAAAAAAAAGAAAAAAAAGAAAAACCAGAAAAACAGAAAAAAAAAAGACCCGAAAAGTTCAGTTTAGGTTTTTTTGGAAAAAAAAAAAAAAAAAATTCGAGAATCCGAAAATCCGAAAATCCGAGAATTCTCGTTTTGTGGAAAAAAAAAAAAAACAAAAAAAGGACCAGAAAACCAAAAAACCAGAAAACCAGAAAAAAAAAAAAAAAAAAAACCCCGAGAATCCGAAAATCCAAAAATCCGAGAATTCTTGTTTTGTGGAAAAAAAAAAAAAAAAGAAACAAAAACCCCAAAAGTTCAGTTTAGGTTCGGAAAAAAAAAAAAAAAAATTCGAGAATCCGAAAATCCGAAAATCCGAGAATTCTCGTTTTGTGGAAAAAAAAAAAAAAAAAAAAACCAGAAAACCAGAAAACCAGAAAAAATAAAAAAAAAAAATCCCGAGAATCCGAAAATCAGAAAATCCGAGAATTTTCGTTATGTGGAAAAAAAAAAAAAAAAAAAGACCCCAAAAGTTCAGTTTAGGTTTTTTCGGAAAAAAGAAAAAAAAAAAATTCGAGAATCCGAAGATCCAAAAATCCGAGAATTCTCGTTTTGTGGAAAAAAAAAAAAAAAAAAAAAAACCCCAAATGTTGAGTTTAGGTTTTTTCGGAAAAAAAAAAAAAATTTCGAGAATCCGAAAATCCGAACATCCGAGAATTCTCGTTTCGTGGAAAAAAAAAAAAAAAAAACCAGAAAACCAGAAAACCAGAAGAAGAAAAAAAAAAACCCCCAAGAAGCCGAAAATCAGAAAATCCGAGAATTCCCGTTTTGTGGAAAAAAAAAAAACAAAAACCAGAAAACGGAAAACCAGAAAAAAGAAAAAAAAAAAAAATCCGAGAAGCCGAAAATCCGAAAATCCGAGAATTCTCGTTTTGTGGAAAAAGAAAAATAAAAAAAAAAAACCAGAAAACCAGAAGACCAGAAAAAAAAAAAAAAAAAAAAATCCCGAGAATCCGAAAATCCGAAAATCCGAGAATTCTCGTTTTGTGGAAAAAAAGAAAAAAAACAAAAAAAGGACCAGAAAACCAGAAAACCAGAAAACCAGAAAAAAAAAAAAAAAAAAAAAAACCCCGAGAATCCGAAAATCCGAAAATCCGAGAATTCTCGTTTTGTGGAAAAAAAAAAAAAAAAGAAAAAAAACCCCAAAAGTTCAGTTTAGGTTCGGAAAAAAAAAAAAAAAAAAATTCGAGAATCCGAAAATCCGGAAATCCGAGAATTCTCGTTTTATGGAAAAAAAAAAAAAAAAAAAATAAACCAGAAAACCAAAAAAACCAGAAAAAAAAAAAAAAAAAAATCCCGAGAATCCGAAAATCGGAAAATCCGAGAATTTTCGTTTTGTGGAGAAAAAAAAAAAAAAAAAAAACCCCAAAAGTTCAGTTTAGGTTTTTTCAGAAAAAAGAAAAAAAAAAAAAATTCGAGAATCCGAAGATCCAAAAATCCGAGAATTCTCGTTTTGTGGAAAAAAAAAAAAAAAAAAAAAACCCCAAATGTTGAGTTTAGGTTTTTTCGGGAAAAAAAAAAAAAATTCGAGAATCCGAAAATCCGAACATCCGAGAATTCTCGTTTTGTGGAAAAAAAAAAAAAAAAAAAGAACCAGAAAACCAGAAAACCAGAAGAAGAAAAAAAAAAAAAACCCGAGAAGCCGAAAATCAGAAAATCCGAGAATTCCCGTTTTGTGGAAAAAAAAAAAAAAAAAAAACCAGAAAACCAAAAACCAGAAAAAAGAAAAAAAAAAAAAATCCGAGAAGCCGAAAATCCGAAAATCCAAGAATTCTCGTTTTGTGGAAAAAAAAAAAAAAAAACCAGAAAACCAGAAACCAGAAAACCAGAAAAAAAAAAAAAATTCCGAGAATCCGAAAATCAGAAAATCCGAGAATTCTCGTTTTATGGAAAAAAAAAAAAAAAAAAAAAAAACCCCAAAAGTTCAGTTTAGGTTTTTTCGGAAAAAAAAAAAAAAAAAATTCGAGAATCCGAAAATCCGAAAATCCGAGAATTCTCGTTTTGTGGAAAAAAAAAAAAAGAAAGAAAAAACCAGAAAACCAGAAAACCAGAAAAAATAAAAAAAAAAAAAAAATCCCGAGAATCCGAAAATTAGAAAATCCGAGAATTTTCGTTTTGTGGAAAGAAAAAAAAAAAAAAACCCCAAAAGTTCAGTTTAGGTTTTTTCGGAAAAAAAAAAAAAAAATTCGAGAATCCGAAAATCCGAAAATCCGAGAATTCTCGTTTTGTGGAAAAAAAAAAAAAAAAGAAAAAACCAGAAAACCAGAAAACCAGAAAAAATAAAAAAAAAAAAAAATCCCGAGAATCCGAAAATTAGAAAATCCGAGAATTTTCGTTTTGTGGAAAAAAAAAAAAAACCCCAAAAGTTCAGTTTAGGTTTTTTCGGAAAAAAAAAAAAAAAATATTCCGAGAATCCGAAAATCCGAAAATCCGAGAATTCTCGTTTTGTGGAAAAAAAAAAAAAAAAAAGGACGAGAAAACCAGAAAAACCAGAAAACCAGAAAACCAGAAAAAAAAAAGACCCCAAAAGTTCAGTTTAGGTTTTTTCGGAAAAAAACAAAAAAAAAAATTCCGAGAATCCGAAAATCCAAAAATCTGAGAATTCTCGTTTTGTGGAAAAAAAGAAAAAAAAAAAAAAACCCCAAAAGTTCAGTTTAGGTTCGGAAAAAAAAAAACAAAAAAAAATTCCGAGAATCCGAAAATCCGAAAATCCGAGAATTCTCGTTTTGTGGAAAAAAAAAAAAAAAAAAAAAAAACCAGAAAACAAGAAAACCAGAAAAAGAAAAAAAAAAAAATCCCGAGAATCGGAAAATTAGAAAAAATGAGAATTTTCGTTTTGTGGAAAAAAAAAAAAAAAAAAAAAAAAAAACCCCAAAAGTTCAGTTTAGGTTTTTTCGGAAAAAATAAAAAAAAAAAAATTCGAGAATCCAAAGATCCGAAAATCCGAGAATTCTCGTTTTGTGGAAAAAAAAAAAAAAAAAAAAAAAACCCGAAAAGTTCAGTTTGGGTTTTTTCAGAAAAAAAAAAAAAAAAAATTCGAGAATCCGAAAAACCGAACATCCGAGAATTCCCGTTTTGTGGAAAAAAAAAAAAAAAAACCAGAAAACCAGAAAACCAGAAGAAGAAGAAAAAAAAAAAAATCCGAGAAGCCGAAAATCAGAAAATCCGAGAATTCCCGTTTTGTGGAAAAAAAAAAAAAAAAAAAACCAGAAAACCAAAAACCAGAAAAAAGAAAAAAAAAAAAAATCCGAGAAGCCGAAAATCCGAAAATCCAAGAATTCTCGTTTTGTGGAAAAAAAGAAAAAAAAAAAACCAGAAAACCAGAAACCAGAAAACCACAAAAAACAAAAAAAAATTCCGAGAATCCGAAAATCAGGAAATCCGAGAATTCTTGTTTTGTGGAAAAAAAAAAAAAAAAAAAAAAAAAACCCCAAAAGTTCAATTTAGGTTTTTTCGGAAAAAAAAAAAAAAAAATTCGAGAATCCGAAAATCCGAAAATCCGAGATCTCTCGTTTTGTGGAAAAAAAAAAAAAAAAAAAAAGAAAACCAGAAAACCAGAAAACCAGAAAAAAAAAAAAAAAAATCCCGAGAATCCGAAAATCAGAAAATCCGAGAATTCTCGTTTTGTGGAAAAAAAAAAAAAAAAAAGAAAAACCAGAAAAACAGAAAAAAAAAAGACCCCAAAGTTCAGTTAAGGTTTTTTCGGAAAAAAAAAA
Organism: Eutreptiella sp. 'Long Island Sound 2002'; assembly: GCA_964036045.1. Lineage (NCBI taxonomy): Eukaryota > Euglenozoa > Euglenophyceae > Eutreptiales > Eutreptiaceae > Eutreptiella > Eutreptiella sp. 'Long Island Sound 2002'. Next base: position 27,554,307 of record OZ038389.1, read on the forward strand.
AAAAAAAATTCTGAGAATCCGAAAATCCGAAAATCCGAGAAGTCTCGTTTTGTGGAAAAAAAAAAAAAAAAAAAAAAAACCCAAAAGTTCAGTTTAGGTTTTTTCGGAAAAAAAAAAAAAAATTCGAGAATCCGAAAATCCGAAAATCCGAGAATTCTCGTTTTGTGGAAAAAAAAAAAAAAAGAAAAAACCCGAAAACCAGAAAACCAGAAAAAATAAAAAAAAAAAAAAAATCCCGAGAATCCGAAAATCAGAAAATCCGGGTATTTTCGTTTTGTGGAAAAAAAAAAAAAAAAGAAAAAAAACCTCAAAAGTTCAGTTTAGGTTTTTTCGGAAAAAAAAAAAAATTCCGAGAATCCGAAAATCCGAAAATCCGAGAATTCTCGTTTTGTGGAAAAAAAAAAAAAAAAAAAAGGACCAGAAAACCAGAAAACCAGAAAACCAGAAAAAAAAAAAAAAAAAAATCCCGAGAATCCGAAAATCAGAAGATCCGAGAATTCTCGTTTTGTGGGAAAAAAAAAAAAAAAAAAAAAGAAAAACCAGAAAAACAGAAAAAAAAAAGACCCCAAAAGTTCAGTTTAGGCTTTTTCGGAAAAAAAAAAAAAAAATTCTGAGAATCCGAAAATCCAAAAATCTGAGAATTCTTGTTTTGTGGAAAAAAAGAAAAAAAAAAAAAAAACCCCAAAAGTTCAGTTTAGGTTCGGAAAAAAAAAAAAAAAAAAAAATTCCGAGAATCCGAAAATCCGAAAATCCGAGAATTCTCCTTTTGTGGAAAAAAAAAAAGAAAAAAAAAAACAAGAAAACAAGAAAACCAGAAAAAAAAAAAAAAAAAAATCCCGAGAATCCGAAAATTTGAAAAAGCGAGAATTTTCGTTTGATGGAAAAAAAAAAAAAAAAAAAAGAACCCCAAAAGTTCAGTTTAGGCTTTTTCGAAAAAAAAAAAAAAAATTCGAGAATCCGAAGATCCGAAAATCCGAGAATTCTCGTTTTGGGGAAAAAAAAAAAAAAAAAAAAAAAAACCAAATGTTGAGTTTAGGTTTTTTCGGAAAAAAAAAAAAAAAAATTCGAGAATCCGAAAATCCGAACATCCGAGAATTCTCGTTTTGTGGAAAAAAAAAAAAAAAAAAGAAAAACCAGAAAAACAGAAAAAAAAAAGACCCCAAATGTTGAGTTTAGGTTTGTTCGGAAAAAAAAAAAAAAAAAAAATTCCGAGAATCCGAAAATCCAAAAATCTGAGAATTCTCGTTTTGTGGAAAAAAAGAAAAAAAGAAAAAAAAAACCCCAAAAGTTCAGTTTAGGTTCGGAAAAAAAAAACAAAAAAAAATTCCGGGAGTCCGAAAATCCGAAAATCAGAGAACTCTCGTTTTGTGGAAAAAAAAAAAAAAAAAAAAAACCAGAAAACAAGAAAACCAGAAAAAAAAAAAAAATCCCGAGAATCGGAAAATTAGAAAAAGCGAGAATTTTCGTTTTGTGGAAAAAAAAAAAAAAAAAAAAAAAAACCCAAAGGTTCAGTTTAGGTTTTTTCGGAAAAAAAAAAAAAAAAATTCGAGAATCCGAAGATCCGAAAACCCGAGAATTCTCGTTTCGTGGAAAAAAAAAAAAAAAAAAAAAACCCCAAATGTTGAGTTTAGGTTTTTTCGGAAAAAAAAAAAAAATAAAAATTCGAGAATCCGAAAATCCGAACATCCGAGAATTCCCGTTTTGTGGAAAAAAAGAAAAAAAAAACCAGAAAACCAGAAACCAGAAAACCAGAAAAAAAAAAAAAAAAAATTCCGAGAATCCGAAAATCCAAAAATCCGAGAATTCCTGTTTCGTGGAAAAAAAAAAAAAAAAAAAAACCCGAAAACCAGAAAACCAGAAAAAATAAAAAAAAAAAAAAATCCCGAGCATCCGGAAATCAGAAAATCCGAGAATTTTCGTTTTGTGGAGAAAAAAAAAAAAAAAAAAAAACCCCCAAAAGTTCAGTTTAGGTTTTTTCGGAAAAAAAAAAAAAAAAATTCCGAGAATCCGAAAATCCGAAAATCCGAGAATTGTCGTTTTGTGGAAAAAAAAAAAAAAAAAAAAAGGACCAGAAAACCAGAAAACCAGAAAACCAGAAAACAAGAAAACAAGAAAAAAAAAAAAAAAAAAATTCCGAGAATCGGAAAATCAGAAAATCCGAGAATTCTCGTTTTGTGGAAAAAAAAAAAAAAAAAGAAAAACCAGAAAAGCAGAAAAAAAAAAGACCCCAAAAGTTCAGTTTAGGTTTTTTCGGAAAAAAAAAAAAAAAAAAAATTCCGAGAATCCGAAAATCAGAAAATCCGAGAGTTCTCGTTTTGTGGAGAAAAAAAAAAAAAAAAAAAAAACCCCACAAGTTCAGTTTAGGTTTTTTCGGAAAAAAAAAATAAAAAATTCCGAGAATCCGAAAATCCAAAAATCCGAGAATTCTCGTTTTGTGGAAAAAAAAAAAAAAAAAAGGACCAGAAAACCAGAAAACCAGAAAACCAGAAAAAAAAAAAAAAAAATCCCGAGAATCCGAAAATCAGAAAATCCGAGAATTCTCGTTTTGTGGAAAAAAAAAAAAAAAAAAAGAAAAACCAGAAAAACAGAAAAAAAAAAGACCCCAAAAGTTCAGTTTAGGTTTTTTCGGAAAAAAAAAAAAAAAATTCTGAGAATCCGAAAATCCGAAAATCCGAGAAGTCTCGTTTTGTGGAAAAAAAAAAAAAAAAAAAAAAAAAACCCCAAAAGTTCAGTTTGGGTTTTTTCGGAAAAAAAAAAAAAAATTCGAGAATCCGAAAATCCGAAAATCCGAGAATTCTCGTTTTGTGGAAAAAAAAAAAAAAAAAAAACCAGAAAACCGGAAAACCAGAAAACCAGAAAACCAGAAAACAAGAAAAAAAGAAAAAAAAAAAATTCCGAGAATCCGAAAATCAGAAAATCCGAGAATTCTCGTTTTGTGGAAAAAAAAAAAAAAAAAGAAAAACCAGAAAAACAGAAAAAAAAAAGACCCCAAAAGTTCAGTTTAGGTTTTTTCGGAAAAAAAAAAAAAAAAAAAAATTCCGAGAATCCGAAAATCAGAAAATCCGAGAGTTCTCGTTTTGTGGAGAAAAAAAAAAAAAAAAAAAAAACCCCACAAGTTCAGTTTAGGTTTTTTCGGAAAAAAAAAAAAAAATTCCGAGAATCCGAAAATCCAAAAATCCGAGAATTCTCGTTTTGTGGAAAAAAAAAAAAAAAAAGGGACCAGAAAACCAGAAAACCAGAAAACCAGAAAAAAAAAAAAAAAAAAATCCCGAGAATCCGAAAATCAGAAAATCCGAGAATTCTCGTTTTGTGGAAAAAAAAAAAAAAAAAAAGAAAAACCAGAAAAACAGAAAAAAAAAAGACCCCAAAAGTTCAGTTTAGGTTTTTTCGGAAAAAAAAAAAAAAAAATTCTGAGAATCCGAAAATCCGAAAATCCGAGAAGTCTCGTTTTGTGGAAAAAAAAAAAAAAAAAAGAAAAACCAGAAAAACAGAAAAAAAAAAAAACACCAAAAGTTCAGTTTGGGTTTTTTCGGAAAAAAAAAAAAAAAAATTTCGAGAATCCGAAAATCCGAAAATCCGAGAATTCTCGTTTTGTGGAAAAAAAAAAAAAAAAAAAACCAGAAAACCGGAAAACCAGAAAACCAGAAAACCAGAAAACAAGAAAAAAAAAAAAAAAAAAAAATTCCGAGAATCCGAAAATCAGAAAATCCGAGAATTCTCGTTTTGTGGAAAAAAAAAAAAAAAAACAAAAACCAGAAAAACAGAAAAAAAAAAGACCCCAAAAGTTCAGTTTAGGTTTTTTCGGAAAAAAAAAAAAAAAAAAAAATTCCGAGAATCCGGAAATCAGAAAATCCGAGAGTTCTCGTTTTGTGGAGAAAAAAAAAAAAAAAAAAAAAACCCCACAAGTTCAGTTTAGGTTTTTTCGGAAAAAAAAAAAAAAATTCCGAGAATCCGAAAATCCAAAAATCCGAGAATTCTCGTTTTGTGGAAAAAAAAAAAAAAAAAAGGACCAGAAAACCAGAAAACCAGAAAACCAGAAAAAAAAAAAAAAAAAAATCCCAGGAATCCAAAAATCAGAAATCCGAGAATTTTCGTTTAATGGAAAAAAAAAAAAAAAAAAAAAAACCCCAAAAGTTCAGTTTAGGTTTTTTCGGAAAAAAAAAAAAAAAAAAATTCCGAGAATCCGAAAATCCGAAAATCCGAGAATTCTCGTTTTGTGGAAAAAAAAAAAAAAAAAAAGGACCAGAAAACCAGAAAACCAGAAAACCAGAAAACCAGAAAAAAAAAAAAAAATCCCGAGAATCCGAAAATCAGAAAATCCGAGAATTCTCGTTTTGTGGAAAAAAAAAAAGAAAAAAAAGAAAAACCAGAAAAACAGAAAAAAAAAAGACCCGAAAAGTTCAGTTTAGGTTTTTTTGGAAAAAAAAAAAAAAAATTCGAGAATCCGAAAATCCGAAAATCCGAGAATTCTCGTTTTGTGGAAAAAAAAAAAAAACAAAAAAAGGACCAGAAAACCAAAAAACCAGAAAACCAGAAAAAAAAAAAAAAAAAAAACCCCGAGAATCCGAAAATCCAAAAATCCGAGAATTCTTGTTTTGTGGAAAAAAAAAAAAAAAAGAAACAAAAACCCCAAAAGTTCAGTTTAGGTTCGGAAAAAAAAAAAAAAAAAATTCGAGAATCCGAAAATCCGAAAATCCGAGAATTCTCGTTTTGTGGAAAAAAAAAAAAAAAAAAAAAACCAGAAAACCAGAAAACCAGAAAAAAAAAAAAAAAAAATCCCGAGAATCCGAAAATCAGAAAATCCGAGAATTTTCGTTATGTGGAAAAAAAAAAAAAAAAAAATACCCCAAAAGTTCAGTTTAGGTTTTTTCGGAAAAAAGAAAAAAAAAAAATTCGAGAATCCGAAGATCCAAAAATCCGAGAATTCTCGTTTTGTGGAAAAAAAAAAAAAAAAAAAAAAACCCCAAATGTTGAGTTTAGGTTTTTTCGGGAAAAAAAAAAAAAATTTCGAGAATCCGAAAATCCGAACATCCGAGAATTCTCGTTTCGTGGGAAAAAAAAAAAAAAAAAAGAACCAGAAAACCAGAAAACCAGAAGAAGAAAAAAAAAAAAAAACCCGAGAAGCCGAAAATCAGAGAATCCGAGAATTCCCGTTTTGTGGAAAAAAAAAAAAAAAAAAAACCAGAAAACCAAAAACCAGAAAAAAGAAAAAAAAAAAAATCCGAGAAGCCGAAAATCCGAAAATCCAAGAATTCTCGTTTTGTGGAAAAAAAAAAAAAAACCAGAAAACCAGAAACCAGAAAACCTGAAAAAAAAAAAAAAATTCCGAGAATCCGAAAATCAGAAAATCCGAGAATTCTCGTTTTATGGAAAAAAAAAAAAAAAAAAAAAAAAACCCCAAAAGTTCAGTTTAGGTTTTTTCGGAAAAAAAAAAAAAAAAATTCGAGAATCCGAAAATCCGAAAATCCGAGAATTCTCGTTTTGTGGAAAAAAAAAAAAAGAAAGAAAAAACCAGAAAACCAGAAAACCAGAAAAAATAAAAAAAAAAAAAAAATCCCGAGAATCCGAAAATTAGAAAATCCGAGAATTTTCGTTTTGTGGAAAGAAAAAAAAAAAAAAACCCCAAAAGTTCAGTTTAGGTTTTTTCGGAAAAAAAAAAAAAAAATTCGAGAATCCGAAAATCCGAAAATCCGAGAATTCTCGTTTTGTGGAAAAAAAAAAAAAAAAGAAAAAACCAGAAAACCAGAAAACCAGAAAAAATAAAAAAAAAAAAAAAAATCCCGAGAATCCGAAAATTAGAAAATCCGAGAATTTTCGTTTTGTGGAAAAAAAAAAAAAAAACCCCAAAAGTTCAGTTTAGGTTTTTTCGGAAAAAAAAAAAAAAAATATTCCGAGAATCCGAAAATCCGAAAATCCGAGAATTCTCGTTTTGTGGAAAAAAAAAAAAAAAAAAGGACGAGAAAACCAGAAAAACCAGAAAACCAGAAAACCAGAAAAAAAAAAGACCCCAAAAGTTCAGTTTAGGTTTTTTCGGAAAAAAACAAAAAAAAAAATTCCGAGAATCCGAAAATCCAAAAATCTGAGAATTCTCGTTTTGTGGAAAAAAAGAAAAAAAAAAAAAACCCCCAAAAGTTCAGTTTAGGTTCGGAAAAAAAAAAACAAAAAAAAATTCCGAGAATCCGAAAATCCGAAAATCCGAGAATTCTCGTTTTGTGGAAAAAAAAAAAAAAAAAAAAAAAACCAGAAAACAAGAAAACCAGAAAAAGAAAAAAAAAAAAATCCCGAGAATCGGAAAATTAGAAAAAATGAGAATTTTCGTTTTGTGGAAAAAAAAAAAAAAAAAAAAAAAAAACCCCAAAAGTTCAGTTTAGGTTTTTTCGGAAAAAATAAAAAAAAAAAAATTCGAGAATCCAAAGATCCGAAAATCCGAGAATTCTCGTTTTGTGGAAAAAAAAAAAAAAAAAAAAAAAAACCCGAAAAGTTCAGTTTAGGTTTTTTCAGAAAAAAAAAAAAAAAATTCGAGAATCCGAAAAACCGAACATCCGAGAATTCCCGTTTTGTGGAAAAAAAAAAAAAAAAACCAGAAAACCAGAAACCAGAAAACCAGAAAAAAAAAAAAAAATTCCGAGAATCCGAAAATCCAAAAATCCGAGAATTCTCGTTTTGTGGAAAAAAAAAAAAAAAAAAAAGAAAAACCAGAAAAACAGAAAAAAAAAAAGACCCCAAAAGTTCAGTTTAGGTTTTTTCGGAAAAAAAAAAAAAAAAATTCCGAGAATCCGAAAATCCAAAAATCTGAGAATTCTCGTTTTGTGGAAAAAAAGAAAAAAAAAAAAAAAACCCCAAAAGTTCAGTTTAGGTTCGGGAAAAAAAAAACAAAAAAAAATTCCGAGAAACCGAAAATCCGAAAATCAGAGAATTCTCGTTTTGTGGAAAAAAAAAAAAAAAACCAGAAAACAAGAAAACCAGAAAAAAAAAAAAAAAAAGAATCCCGAGAATCGGAAAATTAGAAAAAGCGAGAATTTTCGTCTTGTGGAAAAAAAAAAAAAAAAAAAAAAAAACCCCAAAAGTTCAGTTTAGGTTTTTTCGGGAAAAAAAAAAAAAATTCGAGAATCCGAAGATCCGAAAATCCGAGAATTCTCGTTTTGTGGAAAAAAAAAAAAAAAAAAAAAAAAAAAAACCCCAAAAGTTCAGTTTAGGTTCGAAAAAAAAAAAAAAAAAATTCGAGAATCCGAAAATCCGAAAATCCGAGAATTCTCGTTTTGTGGAAAAAAAAAAAAAAAAAAAAAAACCAGAAAACCAGAAAACCAGAAAAAAAAAAAAAATCCCGAGAATCCGAAAATCAGAAAATCCGAGAATTTTCGTTTTGTGAAAAAAAAAAAAAAAAAAAAAAAAAACCCCAAAAGTTCAGTTTAGGTTTTTTCGGAAAAAAGAAAAAAAAGAAAAAATTCGAGAATCCGAAGATCCGAAAATCCGAGAATTCTCGTTTTGTGGAAAAAAAAAAAAAAAAAAAAAAAACCCGAAAAGTTCAGCCTAGGTTTTTTCGAAAAAAAAAAAAAAAAAAATTCGAGAATCCGAAAAACCGAACATCCGAGAATTCCCGTTTTGTGGAAAAAAAAAAGAAAAAACCAGAAAACCAGAAACCAGAAAACCAGAAAAAAAAAAAAAAATTCCGAGAATCCGAAAATCCAAAAATCCGAGAATTCTCGTTTTGTGGAAAAAAAAAAAAAAAAAAAAGAAAAACCAGAAAAACAGAAAAAAAAAAAGACCCCAAAAGTTCAGTTTAGGTTTTTTCGGAAAAAAAAAAAAAAAAAATTCCGAGAATCCGAAAATCCAAAAATCTGAGAATTCTCGTTTTGTGGAAAAAAAGAAAAAAAAAAAAAAAAAACCCCAAAAGTTCAGTTTAGGTTCGGGAAAAAAAAAACAAAAAAAAATTCCGAGAATCCGAAGATCCGAAAATCCGAGAATTCTCGTTTTGTGGAAAAAAAAAAAAAAAAAAGAAAAAAAAAACCCCAAAAGTTCAGGTTAGGTTCGGAAAAAAAAAAAAAAAATTCGGGAATCCGAAAATCCGAAAATCCGAGAATTCTCGTTTTGTGGAAAAAAAAAAAAAAAAAAAAAAACCAGAAAACCAGAAAACCAGAAAAAAAAAAAAATCCCGAGAATCCGAAAATCAGAAAATCCGAGAATTTTCGTTTTGTGGAAAAAAAAAAAAAAAAAAAAAAAAAAACCCCAAAAGTTCAGTTTAGGTTTTTTCGGAAAAAAGAAAAAAAAGAAAAAATTCGAGAATCCGAAGATCCGAAAATCCGAGAATTCTCGTTTTGTGGAAAAAAAAAAAAAAAAAAAAAAAAAACCCCAAATGTTGAGTTTAGGTTTTTCTCGAAAAAAAAAAAAAAATTCGAGAATCCGAAAATCCGAACATCCGAGAATTCTCGTTTTGTGGAAAAAAAAAGAAAAAAAAAACCAGAAAACCAGAAAACCAGAAGAAGAAGAAAAAAAAAAAAATCCGAGAAGCCGAAAATCAGAAAATCCGAGAATTCCCGTTTTGTGGAAAAAAAAAAAAAAAAAAACCAGAAAACCAAAAACCAGAAAAAAGAAAAAAAAAAAAATCCGAGAAGCCGAAAATCCGAAAATCCAAGAATTCTCGTTTTGTGGAAAAAAAGAAAAAAAAAAAACCAGAAAACCAGAAACCAGAAAACCACAAAAAACAAAAAAAAATTCCGAGAATCCGAAAATCAGGAAATCCGAGAATTCTTGTTTTGTGGAAAAAAAAAAAAAAAAAAAAAAAAAACCCCAAAAGTTCAATTTAGGTTTTTTCGGAAAAAAAAAAAAAATTCGAGAATCCGAAAATCCGAAAATCCGAGATCTCTCGTTTTGTGGAAAAAAAAAAAAAAAAAAAGAAAACCAGAAAACCAGAAAACCAGAAAAAAAAAAAAAAAATCCCGAGAATCCGAAAATCAGAAAATCCGAGAATTCTCGTTTTGTGGAAAAAAAAAAAAAAAAAAAGAAAAACCAGAAAAACAGAAAAAAAAAAGACCCCAAAGTTCAGTTAAGGTTTTTTCGGAAAAAAAAAAAAAAAAAATTCTGAGAATCCGAAAATCCGAAAATCCGAGAAGTCTCGTTTTGTGGAAAAAAAAAAAAAAAAAAAAAAAACCCAAAAGTTCAGTTTAGGTTTTTTCGGGAAAAAAAAAAAAAATTCGAGAATCCGAAAATCCGAAAATCCGAGAATTCTCGTTTTGTGGAAAAAAAAAAAAAAGAAAAAACCCGAAAACCAGAAAACCAGAAAAAATAAAAAAAAAAAAAAAATCCCGAGAATCCGAAAATCAGGAAATCCGGGTATTTTCGTTTTGTGGAAAAAAAAAAAAAAAGAAAAAAAACCTCAAAAGTTCAGTTTAGGTTTTTTCGGAAAAAAAAAAAAAATTCCGAGAATCCGAAAATCCGAAAATCCGAGAATTCTCGTTTTGTGGAAAAAAAAAAAAAAAAAAAAGGACCAGAAAACCAGAAAACCAGAAAACCAGAAAACCAGAAAAAAAAAAAAAAAAAAAATCCCGAGAATCCGAAAATCAGAAGATCCGAGAATTCTCGTTTTGTGGAAAAAAAAAAAAAAAAAAAAAAAGAAAAACCAGAAAAACAGAAAAAAAAAAGACCCCAAAAGTTCAGTTTAGGCTTTTTCGGAAAAAAAAAAAAAAAAAAATTCTGAGAATCCGAAAATCCAAAAATCTGAGAATTCTTGTTTTGTGGAAAAAAAGAAAAAAAAAAAAAACCCCAAAAGTTCAGTTTAGGTTCGGAAAAAAAAAAAAAAAAAAAATTCCGAGAATCCGAAAATCCGAAAATCCGAGAATTCTCCTTTTGTGGAAAAAAAAAAAGAAAAAAAAAACAAGAAAACAAGAAAACCAGAAAAAAAAAAAAAAAAAAAATCCCGAGAATCCGAAAATTTGAAAAAGCGAGAATTTTCGTTTGATGGAAAAAAAAAAAAAAAAAAAAAAGAACCCCAAAAGTTCAGTTTAGGTTTTTTCGAAAAAAAAAAAAAAAATTCGAGAATCCGAAGATCCGAAAATCCGAGAATTCTCGTTTTGGGGAAAAAAAAAAAAAAAAAAAAAAAAACCAAATGTTGAGTTTAGGTTTTTTCGGAAAAAAAAAAAAAAAAAATTCGAGAATCCGAAAATCCGAACATCCGAGAATTCTCGTTTTGTTGAAAAAAAAAAAAAAAAAGAAAAACCAGAAAAACAGAAAAAAAAAAGACCCCAAATGTTGAGTTTAGGTTTGTTCGGGAAAAAAAAAAAAAAAAAATTCCGAGAATCCGAAAATCCAAAAATCTGAGAATTCTCGTTTTGTGGAAAAAAAGAAAAAAAGAAAAAAAAAACCCCAAAAGTTCAGTTTAGGTTCGGAAAAAAAAAACAAAAAAAAATTCCGGGAGTCCGAAAATCCGAAAATCAGAGAACTCTCGTTTTGTGGAAAAAAAAAAAAAAAAAAAAAACCAGAAAACAAGAAAACCAGAAAAAAAAAAAAAAATCCCGAGAATCGGAAAATTAGAAAAAGCGAGAATTTTCGTTTTGTGGAAAAAAAAAAAAAAAAAAAAAAAAACCCAAAAGTTCAGTTTAGGTTTTTTCGGAAAAAAAAAAAAAAAAAAATTCGAGAATCCGAAGATCCGAAAACCCGAGAATTCTCGTTTCGTGGAAAAAAAAAAAAAAAAAAAAACCCCAAATGTTGAGTTTAGGTTTTTTCGGAAAAAAAAAAAAAAAAAAATTCGAGAATCCGAAAATCCGAACATCCGAGAATTCCCGTTTTGTGGAAAAAAAGAAAAAAAAAACCAGAAAACCAGAAACCAGAAAACCAGAAAAAAAAAAAAAAAAAATCCCGAGCATCCGAAAATCAGAAAATCCGAGAATTTTCGTTTTGTGGAGAAAAAAAAAAAAAAAAAGAAACCCCCAAAAGTTCAGTTTAGGTTTTTTCGGAAAAAAAAAAAAAAAAATTCCGAGAATCCGAAAATCCGAAAATCCGAGAATTGTCGTTTTGTGGAAAAAAAAAAAAAAAAAAAAGGACCAGAAAACCAGAAAACCAGAAAACCAGAAAACAAGAAAACAAGAAAAAAAAAAAAAAAAAATTCCGAGAATCGGAAAATCAGAAAATCCGAGAATTCTCGTTTTGTGGAAAAAAAAAAAAAAAAAGAAAAACCAGAAAAGCAGAAAAAAAAAAGACCCCAAAAGTTCAGTTTAGGTTTTTTCGGAAAAAAAAAAAAAAAAAAAAATTCCGAGAATCCGAAAATCAGAAAATCCGAGAGTTCTCGTTTTGTGGAGAAAAAAAAAAAAAAAAAAAAAACCCCACAAGTTCAGTTTAGGTTTTTTCGGAAAAAAAAAATAAAAAATTCCGAGAATCCGAAAATCCAAAAATCCGAGAATTCTCGTTTTGTGGAAAAAAAAAAAAAAAAAAGGACCAGAAAACCAGAAAACCAGAAAACCAGAAAAAAAAAAAAAAAAAATCCCGAGAATCCGAAAATCAGAAAATCCGAGAATTCTCGTTTTGTGGAAAAAAAAAAAAAAAAAAAGAAAAACCAGAAAAACAGAAAAAAAAAAGACCCCAAAAGTTCAGTTTAGGTTTTTTCGGAAAAAAAAAAAAAAAATTCTGAGAATCCGAAAATCCGAAAATCCGAGAAGTCTCGTTTTGTGGAAAAAAAAAAAAAAAAAAAAAAAAAACCCCAAAAGTTCAGTTTGGGTTTTTTCGGAAAAAAAAAAAAATAATTCGAGAATCCGAAAATCCGAGAATCCGAGAATTCTCGTTTTGTGGAAAAAAAAAAAAAAAAAAAACCAGAAAACCGGAAAACCAGAAAACCAGAAAACCAGAAAACAAGAAAAAAAGAAAAAAAAAAAATTCCGAGAATCCGAAAATCAGAAAATCCGAGAATTCTCGTTTTGTGGAAAAAAAAAAAAAAAAAGAAAAACCAGAAAAACAGAAAAAAAAAAGACCCCAAAAGTTCAGTTTAGGTTTTTTCGGAAAAAAAAAAAAAAAAAAAAATTCCGAGAATCCGAAAATCAGAAAATCCGAGAGTTCTCGTTTTGTGGAGAAAAAAAAAAAAAAAAAAAAAACCCCACAAGTTCAGTTTAGGTTTTTTCGGAAAAAAAAAAAAAAAATTCCGAGAATCCGAAAATCCAAAAATCCGAGAATTCTCGTTCTGTGGAAAAAAAAAAAAAAAAAGGGACCAGAAAACCAGAAAACCAGAAAACCAGAAAAAAAAAAAAAAAAAAAATCCCGAGAATCCGAAAATCAGAAAATCCGAGAATTCTCGTTTTGTGGAAAAAAAAAAAAAAAAAAAGAAAAACCAGAAAAACAGAAAAAAAAAAGACCCCAAAAGTTCAGTTTAGGTTTTTTCGGAAAAAAAAAAAAAAAATTCTGAGAATCCGAAAATCCGAAAATCCGAGAAGTCTCGTTTTGTGGAAAAAAAAAAAAAAAAAAGAAAAACCAGAAAAACAGAAAAAAAAAAAACACCAAAAGTTCAGTTTGGGTTTTTTCGGAAAAAAAAAAAAAAAAATTTCGAGAATCCGAAAATCCGAAAATCCGAGAATTCTCGTTTTGTGGAAAAAAAAAAAAAAAAAAAACCAGAAAACCGGAAAACCAGAAAACCAGAAAACCAGAAAACAAGAAAAAAAAAAAAAAAAAAAAATTCCGAGAATCCGAAAATCAGAAAATCCGAAAATTCTCGTTTTGTGGAAAAAAAAAAAAAAAAACAAAAACCAGAAAAACAGAAAAAAAAAAGACCCCAAAAGTTCAGTTTAGGTTTTTTCGGAAAAAAAAAAAAAAAAAAAATTCCGAGAATCCGGAAATCAGAAAATCCGAGAGTTCTCGTTTTGTGGAGAAAAAAAAAAAAAAAAAAAAAACCCCACAAGTTCAGTTTAGGTTTTTTCGGAAAAAAAAAAAAAAATTCCGAGAATCCGAAAATCCAAAAATCCGAGAATTCTCGTTTTGTGGAAAAAAAAAAAAAAAAGGACCAGAAAACCAGAAAACCAGAAAACCAGAAAAAAAAAAAAAATCCCGAGAATCCGAAAATCAGAAAATCCGAGAATTCTCGTTTTGTGGAAAAAAAAAAAAAAAAAAAGAAAAACCAGAAAAACAGAAGAAAAAAAGACCCCAAAAGTTCAGTTTAGGTTTTTTCGGAAAAAAAAAAAAGAAAAATTCTGAGAATCCGAAAATCCGAAAATCCGAGAAGTCTCGTTTTGTGGAAAAAAAAAAAAAAAAAAAAAAACCCCAAAAGTTCAGTTTAGGTTTTTTCGGAAAAAAAAAAAAAATTCGAGAATCCGAAAATCCGAAAATCCGAGAATTCTCGTTTTGTGGAAAAAAAAAAAAAAAAAAAAACCAGAAAACCAGAAAACCAGAAAAAAAAAAAAAAAAAAATCCCGAGAATCCGAAAATCAGAAAATCCGAGAATTTTCGTGTTGTGGAAAAAAAAAAAAAAAAAAAAAAACCCCAAAAGTTCAGTTTAGGTTTTTTTCGGAAAAAAAAAAAAAAAAAAAATTCCGAGAATCCGAAAATCCGAAAATCCGAGAATTCTCGTTTTGTGGAAAAAAAAAAAAAAAAAAAGGACCAGAAAACCAGAAAACCAGAAAACCAGAAAACCAGAAAACAAGAAAAAAAAAAAAAAAAAATCCCGAGAATCCGAAAATCAGAAAATCCGAGAATTCTCGTTTTGTGGAAAAAAAAAAAAAAAAAAAAGAAAAAGCAGAAAAACAGAAAAAAAAAAGACCCCAAAAGTTCAGTTTAGGTTTTTTCGGAAAAAAAAAAAAAAAAAAAATTCCGAGAATCCGAAAATCAGAAAATCCGAGAATTCTCGTTTTGTGGAAAAAAAAAAAAAAAAACCCCAAAAGTTCAGTTTAGGTTTTTTCGGAAAAAAAAAAAAAAAAATTCCGAGAATCCGAAAATCCAAAAATCCGAGAATTCTCGTTTTGTGGAAAAAAAAAAAAAAAAAAAAGGACCAGAAAACCAGAAAACCAGAAAAAAAAAAAAAAAAAAAAATCCCGAGAATCCGAAAATCAGAAAATCCGAGAATTCTCGTTTTGTGGAAAAAAAAAAAAAAAAAAAAAAAACCAGAAAAACAGAAAAAAAAAAAAGACCCCAAAAGTTCAGTTTAGGTTTTTTCGGAAAAAAAAAAAAAAAAAAAATTTCCGAGAATCCGAAAATCAGAAAATCCGAGAATTCTCGTTTTGTGGAAAGAAAAAAAAAAAAAAACCCCAAAAGTTCAGTTTAGGTTTTTTCGGAAAAAAAAAAAAAAAATTCCGAGAATCCGAAAATCCAAAAATCCGAGAATTCTCGTTTTGTGGAAAAAAAAAAAAAAAAAAAAAGGACCAGAAAACAAGAAAACCAGAAAACCAGAAAAAAAAAAAAAAAAAAATCCCGAGAATCCGAAAATCAGAAAATCCGAAAATTCTCGTTTTGTGGAAAAAAAAAAAAAAAAAAGAAAAACCAGAGAAACAGAAAAAAAAAAAAGACCCCGAAAGTTCAGTTTAGGTTTTTTCGGAAAAAAAAAAAAAAAAAAAAATTCGAGAATCCGAAAATCCGAAAATCCGAGAATTCTCGTTTTGTGGGGAAAAAAAAAAAAAAAAAAAACCGGAAAACCAGAAAACCAGAAAAAAAAAAAAAAAAAAAAATTCCCCAGAATCCGAAAATCAGAAAATCCGAGAATTTTCGTTTTGTGGAAAAAAAAAAAAAAAAAAACACCCAAAAGTTCAGTTTAGGTTTTTTCGGAAAAAAAAAAAAAAAATTCCGAGAATCCGAAAATCCGAAAATCCGAGAATTCTCGTTTTGTGGAAAAAAAAAAAAAAAAAAAAGGACCAGAAAACCAGAAAACCAGAAAAACAGAAAAAAAAAAGACCCCAAAAGTTCAGTTTAGGTTTTTTCGGAAAAAAAAAAAAAAAAAAAAATTCTGAGAATCCGAAAATCCGAAAATCCGAGAAGTCTCGTTTTGTGGAAAAAAAAAAAAAAAAAAAAAAACCCCAAAAGTTCAGTTTAGGTTTTTTCGGAAAAACAAAAAAAAAAAAAAATTCGAGAATCCGAAAATCCGAAAATCCGAGAATTCTCGTTTTGTGGAAAAAAAAAAAAAAAAAAAAACCAGAAAACCAGAAAACCAGAAAAAAAAGAAAAAAAAAATCCCGAGAATCCGAAAATGAGAAAATCCGAGAATTTTCGTTTTGTGGAAAAAAAAAAAAAAAAAAAACCCCAAAAGTTCAGTTTAGTTCTTTTCGGAAAAAAAAAAAAAAAAAAATTCGAGAATCCGAAAATCCGAAAATCCGAGATTCTCGTTTTGTGGAGAAAAAAAAACAAAAAAATAAACCAGAAAACCAGAAAACCAGAAAAAAAAAAAAAAAAAAAAAATCCCGAGAATCCGAAAATCAGAAAATCCGAGAATTTTCGTTTTGTGGAAAAAAAAAAAAAAAAAAAAAAAAACCCCAAAAGTTCAGTTTAGGTTTTTTCGGGAAAAAAAAAAAAAAAAAATCCGAGAAGCCGAAAATCAGAAAATCCGAGAATTCCCGTTTTGTGGAAAAAAAAAAAAAATTCGAGAATCCGAAAATCCGAAAATCCGAGAATTCTCGTTTTGTGGAAAAAAAAAAAAAACAAAAAAAGGACCAGAAAACCAGAAAACCAGAGAACCAGAAAAAAAAAAAAAAAAAATCCCGAGAATCCGAAAATCAGAAAATCCGAGAATTCTCGTTTTGTGGAAAAAAAAAAAAAAAAAGAAAAACCAGAAAAACAGAAAAGAAAAAGACCCCAAAAGTTCAGTTTAGGTTTTTTCGAAAAAAAAAAAAAAAAAAAATTCCGAGAATCCGAAAATCCGAAAATCCGAGAAGTCTCGTTTTGTGGAAGAAAAAAAAAAAAAAAAAAAAAAACCCAAAAGTTCAGTTTAGGTTTTTTCGGAAAAAAAAAAAAAAAATTCGAGAATCCGAAAATCCGAAAATCCGAGAATTCTCGTTTTGTGGAAAAAAAAAAAAAAAGAAAAAACCAGAAAACCAGAAAACCAGAAAAAAAAAAAAAAAAAAAAAAATTCTGAGAATCCGAAAATCCAAAAATCTGAGAATTCTCGTTTTGTGGAAAAAAAGAAAAAAAAAAAAAAACCCCAAAAGTTCAGTTTAGGTTCGGAAAAAAAAAAACAAAAAAAAATTCCGAGAATCCGAAAATCCGAAAATCCGAGAATTCTCCTTTTGTGGAAAAAAAAAAAAAAAAAAAACCAGAAAACAAGAAAACCAGAAAAAAAAAAAAAAAAAATCCCGAGAATCGGAAAATTAGAAAAAGCGAGAATTTTCGTTTTGTGGAAAAAAAAAAAAAAAAAAAAAGAACCCCAAAAGTTCAGTTTAGGTTTTTTCGAAAAAAAAAAAAAAAAATTCGAGAATCCGAATATCCGAAAATCCGAGAATTCTCGTTTTGGGGAAAAAAAAAAAAAAAAAAAAAACCCCAAATGTTGAGTTTAGGTTTTTTCGGGAAAAAAAAAAAAAAAATTCGAGAATCCGAAAATCCGAACATCCGAGAATTCCCGTTTTGTGGAAAAAAAAAAAAAAAAACCAGAAAACCAGAAACCAGAAAACCAGAAAAAAAAAAAAAATCCCCAGAATCCGTAAATCCAAAAATCCGAGAATTCTCGTTTTGTGGAAAAAAAAAAAAAAAAAAAAGAAAAACCAGAAAAACAGAAAAAAAAAAGACCCCAAAAGTTCAGTTTAGGTTTTTTCAGAAAAAAAAAAAAAAAAAATTCCGAGAATCCGAAAATCCAAAAATCTGAGAATTCTCGTTTCGTGGAAAAAAAGAAAAAAAGAAAAAAAAAACCCCAAAAGTTCAGTTTAGGTTCGGAAAAAAAAAACAAAAAAAAATTCCGGGAATCCGAAAATCCGAAAATCAGAGAACTCTCGTTTTGTGGAAAAAAAAAAAAAAAAAACCAGATAACAAGAAAACCAGAAAAAAAAAAAAAAAATCCCGAGAATCGGAAAATTAGAAAAAGCGAGAATTTTCGTTTTGTGGAAAAAAAAAAAAAAAAAAAAAACCCCAAAAGTTCAGTTTAGGTTTTTTCGGAAAAAAAAAAAAAAAAATTCGAGAATCCGAAGATCCGAAAATCCGAGAATTCTCGTTTCGTGGAAAAAAAAAAAAAAAAAAAAACCCCAAATGTTGAGTTTAGGTTTTTTCGGAAAAAAAAAAAAAAATTCGAGAATCCGAAAATCCGAACATCCGAGAATTGTAAGTGCGGCTAGCCCCATCTGCTCAGATTTTCAGACATTCTGCCCAGATTGGCTACATTTTGGTCATTTTCTTTGCTTCGGCGGAATCGCCGCCTCGCAGCTCAGTCACAGGATATTTCCTATATATTTCTGATATGCCGGATTTGATTCCGCGGTCCATTTCCCGTAAATCCGCCGCATTCCGCTATTTTAGCTGGAATCGCCATTTGCCGCTGACGCGCGCTCGCGGGCCAGATCGGCCAAACCTTTTTACATAAATGGATTATTTAAATCTTTTCAGACAGTTTTGGACACTCAGATGTATTTAGAATAATTCCCCTCAATTTTCTTCATAGACTGGGATTTTCTGCCGGACCACAATCAGCATGGACCTTGCTTCTGTTGTCGCTGCTCTCGCCTCCGTTGGTGTCCGTGTCTCTGGTTCTACCCCCAATAACAACATCCAGGAAGACTCCTCGCGTGCCTGCCCCACTGGTCTTGCCGGCCCCGAGCCATCCGGCACCCACAACGACCCAGGGCAGCACTTTCAAGAATTCCCGTTTTGTGGAAAAAAAGAAAAAAAAAACCAGAAAACCAGAAAAAAAAAAAAAAAAAATTCCGAGAATCCGAAAATCCAAAAATCCGAGAATTCTCGTTTTGTGGAAAAAAAAAAAAAAAAAAAAACCCGAAAACCAGAAAACCAGAAAAAATAAAAAAAAAAAAAAATCCCGAGCATCCGAAAATCAGAAAATCCGAGAATTTTCGTTTTGTGGAAAAAAAAAAAAAAAAAAAAAAAACCCCAAAAGTTCAGTTTAGGTTTTTTCGGAAAATAAAAAAAAAAATTCCGAGAATCCGAAAATCCGAAAATCCGAGAATTGTCGTTTTGTGGAAAAAAAAAAAAAAAAAAAGGACCAAAAAACCAGAAAACCAGAAAACCAGAAAACAAGAAAACAAGAAAAAAAAAAAAAAATCCCGAGAATCCGAAAATCAGAAAATCCGAGAATTCTCGTTTTGTGGGAAAAAAAAAAAAAAGAAAGAAAAACCAGAAAAGCAGAAAAAAAAAAGACCCCAAAAGTTCAGTTTAGGTTTTTTCGGAAAAAAAAAAAAAAAAAAAATTCTGAGAATCCGAAAATCCGAAAATCGGAGAAGTCTCGTTTTGTGGAAAAAAAAAAAAAAAAAAAAAAAAAAACCCCAAAAGTTCAGTTTAGGTTTTTTCGGAAAAAAAAAAAAAAAAAAAAACCGAGAATCCGAAAATCCGAAAATCCGAGAATTTCTCGTTTTGTGGAAAAAAAAAAAAAAAACCAGAAAACCAGAAAACCAGAAAACCAGAAAAAAAAAAAAAAAAAAATCCCGAGATTCCGAAAATCAGAAAATCCGAGAATTCTCGTTTTGTGGAAAAAAAAAAAAAAAAAAAACCAGAAAAACAGAAAAAAAAAAGACCCCAAAAGTTCAGTTTAGGTTTTTTCGGGAAAAAAAAAAAAAAAAAATTCTGAGAATCCGAAGATCCGAAAATCCGAGAAGTCTCGTTTTGTGGAAAAAAAAAAAAAAAAAAAAAAAAACCCCAAAAGTTCAGTTTAGGTTTTTTCGGGAAAAAAAAAAAAAAATTCGAGAATCCGAAAATCCGAAAATCCGAGAATTCTCGTTTTGTGGAAAAAAAAAAAAAAAAAAAACCAGAAAACCAGAAAACCAGAAAACCAGAAAACCAGAAAACAAGAAAAAAAAAGAAAAAAAAATCCCGAGAATCCGAAAATCAGAAAATCCGAGAATTCTCGTTTTGTGGAAAAAAAAAAAAAAAAAAAAGAAAAAGCAGAAAAACAGAAAAAAAAAAAAGACCCCAAAAGTTCAGTTGAGGTTTTTTCGGAAAAAAAAAAAAAAAAAAAAATTCCGAGAATCCGAAAATCAGAAAATCCGAGAATTCTCGTTTTGTGGAAAAAAAAAAAAAAAAAAAAAAACCCCAAAAGTTCAGTTTAGGTTTTTTCGGAAAAAAAAAAAAAAAATTCCGAGAATCCGAAAATCCAAAAATCCGAGAATTCTCGTTTTGTGGAAAAAAAAAAAAAAAAAAAAGGACCTGAAAACCAGAAAACCAGAAAAACCAGAAAAAAAAAAAAAAAAAAATTCCCGAGAATCCGAAAATCAGAAAATCCGAGAATTCTCGTTTTGTGGAAAAAAAAAAAAAAAGAAAGAAAAACCAGAAAAACAGAAAAAAAAAAGACCCCAAAAGTTCAGTTTAGGTTTTTTCGGAAAAAAAAAAAAAAAAAATTTCTGAGAATCCGAAAATCCGAAAATCCGAGAAGTCTCGTTTTGTGGAAAAAAAAAAAAAAAAAAAAAAAACCCCAAGAAGTTCAGTTTAGGCTTTTTCGGAAAAAAAAAAAAAAAAAAATTCGAGAATCCGAAAATCTGAAAATCCGAGAATTCTCGTTTTGTGGGGAAAAAAAAAAAAAAAAACCAGAAAACCAGAAAACCAGAAAAAAAAAAAAAAAAAATCCCGAGAATCCGAAAATCAGAAAATCCGAGAATATTCGTTTTGTGGAAAAAAAAAAAAAAAAAAAAAAAAAACCCCAAAAGTTCAGTTTAGTTTTTTTCGGAAAAAAAAAAAAAAAAAAATTTCGAGAATCCGAAAATCCCAAAATCCGAGAATTCTCGTTTTGTGGAAAAAAAAAAAAAAAAAAAAAAAAAAAAAAACCAGAAAACCAGAAAAAAAAAAAAAAAAAAAAATCCCGAGAATCCGTAAATCAGAAAATCCGAGAATTTTCGTTTTGTGGAAAAAAAAAAAAAAAAAAAAAACCCCAAAAGTTCAGTTTAGGTTTTTTCGGAAAAAAAAAAGAAAAAAAAAATCCGACAAGCGGAAAATCAGAAAATCCGAGAATTCCCGTTTTGTGGAGAAAAAAAAAAAAAAATTCGACAATCCGAAAATCCGAAAATCCGAGAATTCTCGTTTTGTGGAAAAAAAAAAAAAGCAAAAAAAGGACCAGAAAACCAGAAAACCAGAAAACCAGAAAAAAAAAAAAAAAAAATCCCGAGAATCCGAAAAACAGAAAATCCGAGAATTCTCGTTTTGTGGAAAAAAAAAAAAAAAAAAAAACCCCAAAAGTTCAGTTTAGGTTCGGAAAAAAAAAAAAAAAAAAAATTCGAGGATCCGAAAATCCGAAAATCCGAGAATTCTCGTTTTGTGGAAAAAAAAAAAAAAAAAAAACCAGAAAACCTGAAAACCAGAAAAAAAAAAAAAAAAAAATCCCGAGAATCCGAAAATCCATAAATCCGAGAATTCTCGTTTTGTGGAAAAAAAAAAAAAAAAAAAATCCGAAAAGTTCAGTTTAGGTTTTTTCGGAAAAAAAAAAAAAAAAAATTCGAGAATCCGAAGATCCGAAAATCCGAGAATTCTCGTTTGGTGGAAAAAAAAAAAAAAAAAAAACCCCAAATGGTGAGTTTCGGTTTTTTCGGAAAAAAAAATTAAAATTCGAGAATCCGAAAATCCGAACATCCGAGAATTCTCGTTTTGTGGAAAAAAAAAAAGAAAAAAAAAACCAGAAAACCAGAAAACCAGAAGAAGAAAAAAAAAAAAAAATCCGAGAAGCCGAAAATCCGAAAATCCAAGAATTCTCGTTTTGTGGAAAAAAAAAAAAAAAAGAAAAACCTGAAAAACAGAAAAAAAAAAGACCCCAAAAGTTCAGTTTAGGTTTTTTCGGGAAAAAAAAAAAAAAAAATTCTGAGAATCCGAAAATCCGAAAATCCGAGAAGTCTCGTTTTGTGGAAAAAAAAAAAAAAAAAAAAAAAAAAACCCCAAAAGTTCAGTTTAGGTTTTTTCGGAAAAAAAAAAAAAAAAAAAATTCGAGAATCCGAAAATCCGAAAATCCGAGAATTCTCGTTTTGTGGGAAAAAAAAAAAAAAAAAAAAACCAGAAAACCAGAAAACCAGAAAAAAAAAAAAAAAAAAATCCCGAGAATCCGAAAATCAGAGATCCGAGAATTTTCGTTTTGTGGAAAAAAAAAAAAAAAAAAAAAACCCCAAAAGTTCAGTTTAGGTTTTTTCGGAAAAAAAAAAAAAAAAAAAAATTCCGAGAATCCGAAAATCCGAAAATCCGAGAATTCTCGTTTTGTGGAAAAAAAAAAAAAAAAAAAGGACCAGAAAACCAGAAAACCAGAAAACCAGAAAACCAGAAAACAAGAAAAAAAAAAAAAAAAATCCCGAGAATCCGAAAATCAGAAAATCCAAGAATTCTCGTTTTGTGGAAAAAAAAAAAAAAAAAAAGAAAAACCAGAAAAACAGAAAGTAAAAAGACCCCAAAAGTTCAGTTTAGGTTTTTTCGGGAAAAAAAAAAAAAAAAATTTTCCGAGAATCCGAAAATCAGAAAATCCGAGAATTCTCGTTTTGTGGAAAAAAAAAAAAAAAAAAAAAAACCCCAAAAGTTCAGTTTAGGTTTTTTCGGAAAAAAAAAAAAAATTCCGAGAATCCGAAAATCCAAAAAGCCGAGAATTCTCGTTTTGTGGAAAAAAAAAAAAAAAAAAAAGGACCTGAAAACCAGAAAACCAGAAAAACCAGAAAAAAAAAAAAAAAAAATTCCCGAGAATCCGAAAATCAGAAAATCCGAGAATTCTCGTTTTGTGGAAAAAAAAAAAAAAAGAAAGAAAAACCAGAAAAACAGAAAAAAAAAAGACCCCAAAAGTTCAGTTTAGGTTTTTTCGGAAAAAAAAAAAAAAAAAATTTCTGAGAATCCGAAAATCCGAAAATCCGAGAAGTCTCGTTTTGTGGAAAAAAAAAAAAAAAAAAAAAAAACCCCAAGAAGTTCAGTTTAGGCTTTTTCGGAAAAAAAAAAAAAAAAAAATTCGAGAATCCGAAAATCTGAAAATCCGAGAATTCTCGTTTTGTGGGGAAAAAAAAAAAAAAAAAACCAGAAAACCAGAAAACCAGAAAAAAAAAAAAAAAAAATCCCGAGAATCCGAAAATCAGAAAATCCGAGAATTTTCGTTTTGTGGAAAAAAAAAAAAAAAAAAAAAAAAAACCCCAAAAGTTCAGTTTAGTTTTTTTCGGAAAAAAAAAAAAAAAAAATTCGAGAATCCGAAAATCCCAAAATCCGAGAATTCTCGTTTTGTGGAAAAAAAAAAAAAAAAAAAAAAAAAAAAACCAGAAAACCAGAAAAAAAAAAAAAAAAAAAAATCCCGAGAATCCGTAAATCAGAAAATCCGAGAATTTTCGTTTTGTGGAAAAAAAAAAAAAAAAAAAAAACCCCAAAAGTTCAGTTTAGGTTTTTTCGGAAAAAAAAAAGAAAAAAAAAATCCGACAAGCGGAAAATCAGAAAATCCGAGAATTCCCGTTTTGTGGAAAAAAAAAAAAAAAATTCGACAATCCGAAAATCCGAAAATCCGAGAATTCTCGTTTTGTGGAAAAAAAAAAAAAGCAAAAAAAGGACCAGAAAACCAGAAAACCAGAAAACCAGAAAAAAAAAAAAAAAAAATCCCGAGAATCCGAAAATCAGAAAATCCGAGAATTCTCGTTTTGTGGAAAAAAAAAAAAAAAAAAAAACCCCAAAAGTTCAGTTTAGGTTCGGAAAAAAAAAAAAAAAAAAATTCGAGAATCCGAAAATCCGAAAATCCGAGAATTCTCGTTTTGTGGAAAAAAAAAAAAAAAAAAAACCAGAAAACCTGAAAACCAGAAAAAAAAAAAAAAAAAATCCCGAGAATCCGAAAATCCATAAATCCGAGAATTCTCGTTTTGTGGAAAAAAAAAAAAAAAAAAAAAAACCCGAAAAGTTCAGTTTAGGTTTTTTCGGAAAAAAAAAAAAAAAAAAATTCGAGAATCCGAAGATCCGAAAATCCGAGAATTCTCGTTTGGTGGAAAAAAAAAAAAAAAAAAAAAACCCCAAATGGTGAGTTTCGGTTTTTTCGGAAAAAAAAATTAAAATTCGAGAATCCGAAAATCCGAACATCCGAGAATTCTCGTTTTGTGGAAAAAAAAAAAGAAAAAAAAAACCAGAAAACCAGAAAACCAGAAGAAGAAAAAAAAAAAAAAATCCGAGAAGCCGAAAATCCGAAAATCCAAGAATTCTCGTTTTGTGGAAAAAAAAAAAAAAAAAGAAAAACCTGAAAAACAGAAAAAAAAAAGACCCCAAAAGTTCAGTTTAGGTTTTTTCGGGAAAAAAAAAAAAAAAAAATTCTGAGAATCCGAAAATCCGAAAATCCGAGAAGTCTCGTTTTGTGGAAAAAAAAAAAAAAAAAAAAAAAAAAACCCCAAAAGTTCAGTTTAGGTTTTTTCGGAAAAAAAAAAAAAAAAAAAAATTCGAGAATCCGAAAATCCGAAAATCCGAGAATTCTCGTTTTGTGGGAAAAAAAAAAAAAAAAAAAACCAGAAAACCAGAAAACCAGAAAAAAAAAAAAAAAAAAAATCCCGAGAATCCGAAAATCAGAGATCCGAGAATTTTCGTTTTGTGGAAAAAAAAAAAAAAAAAAAAAAAAACCCCAAAAGTTCAGTTTAGGTTTTTTCGGAAAAAAAAAAAAAAAAAAATTCCGAGAATCCGAAAATCCGAAAATCCGAGAATTCTCGTTTTGTGGAAAAAAAAAAAAAAAAAAGGACCAGAAAACCAGAAAACCAGAAAACCAGAAAACCAGAAAACAAGAAAAAAAAAAAAAAAAATCCCGAGAATCCGAAAATCAGAAAATCCAAGAATTCTCGTTTTGTGGAAAAAAAAAAAAAAAAAAAGAAAAACCAGAAAAACAGAAAGTAAAAAGACCCCAAAAGTTCAGTTTAGGTTTTTTCGGGAAAAAAAAAAAAAAAAAATTTCCGAGAATCCGAAAATCCGAAAATCCGAGCAGTCTCGTTTTGTGGAAAAAAAAAAAAAAAAAAAAAAAAAAAAAACCCCAAAAGTTCAGTTTAGGTTTTTTCGGAAAAACAAAAAAAAAAAAAATTTGAGAATCCGAAAATCCGAAAATCCGAGAATTCTCGTTTTGTGGAAAAAAAAAAAAAAAAAAAAAAAACCAGAAAACCAGAAAACCAGAAGAAAAAAAAAAAAAAAAAATCCCGAGAATCCGAAAATCAGAAAATCCGAGAATTTTCGTTTTGTGGAAAAAAAAAAAAAAAAAAAAAAAACCCCAAAAGTTCAGTTTAGTTTTTTTCGGAAAAAAAAAAAAAAAAATTCGAGAATCCGAAAATCTGAAAATCCGAGAATTCTCGTTTTGTGGAAAAAAAAAAAAAAAAAAAAACCAGAAAACCAGAAAACCAGAAAAAAAAGAAAAAAAAAATCCCGAGAATCCGAAAATCAGAAAATCCGAGAATTTTCGTTTTGTGGAAAAAAAAAAAAAAAAAAAAAAACCCGAAAAGTTCAGTTTAGGTTTTTTCGGAAAAAAAAAAAAAAAAAAAAAATCCGAGAAGCCGAAAATCAGAAAATCCGAGAATTCCCGTTTTGTGGAAAAAAAAAAAAAAAAAAATTTCGAGAATCCGAAAATCCGAAAATCCGAGAATTGTCGTTTTGTGGAAAAAAAAAAAAAAAAAAATCCCGAGAATCCGAAAATCAGAAAATCCAAGAATTTTCGTTTTGTGGAAAAAAAAAAAAAAAAAAAAAAAACCCCAAAACTTCAGTTTAGGTTTTTTCGGAAAAAAAAAAAAAAAATTTCGAGAATTCGAAGATCCGAAAGTCCGAGAATTCTCGTTTTGTGGAAAAAAAAAAAAAAAAAAAAAAAACTCCAAAAGTTCAGTTTAGGTTTTTTCGGAAAAAAAAAAAAAAAATTCGAGAGTCCGAAAATCCGAAAATCCGAGAATTCTCGTTTTTCACGAAAAAAAAAAATAAAAAAAAAAACCAGAAAACCAGAAAACCAGAAAAAAAAAAAAAAAAAATCCCGAGAATCCGAAAATCAGAAAATCCGAGAATTTTCGTTTCGTGGAAAAAAAAAAATGAAAAAAAAATCCCAAAAGTTCAGTTTAGGTTTTTTCGGAAAAAAAAAAAAAAATTCCGAGAATCCGAAAATCCGAAAATCCGAGAATTCTCGTTTTGTGGAAAAAAAAAAAAAAAAAAGGAGGACCAGAAAACCAGAAAACCAGAAAACCAGAAAAAAAAAAAAAAAAATCCCGAGAATCCGAAAATCAGAAAATCCGAGAATTCTCGTTTTGTGGAAAAAAAAAAAAAAAAAAAGAAAAACCAGAAAAACAGAAAAAAAAAAGACCCCAAAAGTTCAGTTTAGGTTTTTTCGGAAAAAAAAAAAAAAAAGTTCGAGAATCCGAAAATCCGAAAATCCGAGAATTCTCGTTTTGTGGAAAAAAAAAAAAAAAAAAAGGACCAGAAAACCAGAAAACCAGAAAACCAGAAAAAAAAAAAAAAAAAAATCCCGAGAATCCGAAAATCAGAAAATCCGAGAATTCTCGTTTTGTGGAAAAAAAAAAAAAAAAAAAAAAAAACCTCAAAAGTTCAGTTTAGGTTTTTTCGGAAAAAAAAAAAAAATTTCCGAGAATCCGAAAATCAGAAAATCCGAGAATTCTCGTTTTGTGGAAAAAAAAAAAAAAAAAAAAGGACCAGAAAACCAGAAAACCAGAAAACCAGAAAACCAGAAAACCAGAAAAAAAAAAAATCCCGAGAATCCGAAAATCAGAAAATCCGAGAATTCTCGTTTTGTGGGGAAAAAAAAAAAAACGAAAAAACCCGAAAAGGTCAGTTTAGATTCGGAAAAAAAAAAAAAAAAAATTCCAGAATCCGAAAATCCGAAAATCCGAGAATTCTCGTTTTGTGGAATAAAAAAAAAAAAAACCAGAAAACCAGAAAACCAGAAAAAAAAAAAAAAAAAAATCCCGAGAATCCGAAAATCAGAAAATCCGAGAATTTTCGTTTTGTGGAAAAAAAAAAAAAAAAAAAAAAAACCCGAAAAGTTCAGTTTAGGTTTTTTCGGAAAAAAAAAAAAAAAAATTCGAGAATCCGAAAATCCGAACATCCGAGAATTCTCGTTTTGTGGAAAAAAAAAAAAAAAAAAAACCAGAAAACCAGAAAACCAGAAGAAGAAAAAAAAAAAAAATCCGGGAAGCCGAAAATCAGAAAATCCGAGAATTCCCGTTTTGTGGAAAAAAAAAAAAAAAATTCGAGAATCCGAAAATCCGAAAATCCGAGAATTGTCGTTTTGTGGAAAAAAAAAAAAAAAAAATCCCGAGAATCCGAAAATCAGAAAATCCAAGAATTTTCGTTTTGTGCAAAAAAAAAAAAAAAAAAAACCCAAAACTTCAGTTTAGGTTTTTTCGGAAAAAAAAAAAAAAAAATTTCGAGAATTCGAAAATCCGGAAATCCGAGAATTCTCGTTTTGTGGAAAAAAAAAAAAAAAAAAAAAAACCCAAAAGTTCAGTTTAGGTTTTTTCGGAAAAAAAAAAAAAAAAATTCGAGAACCCGAAAATCCGAAAATCCGAGAATTCTTGTTTTGTGGAAAAAAAAAAATAAAAAAAAAGAACCAGAAAACCAGAAAACCAGAAAAAAAAAAAAAAAAAAAAGGACCAGAAAACCAGAAAACCAGAAAACCAGAAAACAAGAAAACAAGAAAAAAAAAAAAATCCCGAGAATCCGAAAATCAGAAAAACCCGAGAATTCTCGTTTTGTGGAAAAAAAAAAAAAAAGAAAGAAAAACCAGAAAAGCAGAAAAAAAAAAGACCCCCAAAGTTCAGTTTAGGTTTTTTCGGAAAAAAAAAAAAAAAAAAAATTCTGAGAATCCGAAAATCCGAAAATCGGAGAAGTCTCGTTTTGTAAAAAAAAAAAAAAAAAAAAAAAAAAAAAAACCCGAAAGTTCAGTTTAGGTTTTTTCGGAAAAAAAAAAAAAAAAAAAATCGAGAATCCGAAAATCCGAAAATCCGAGAATTTCTCGTTTTGTGGAAAAAAAAAAAAAAAAAACCAGAAAACCGGAAAACCAGAAAAAAAAAAAAAAAATCCCGAGAATCCGAAAATCAGAACATCCGAGAATTTTCGTTTTGTGGAAAAAAAAAAAAAAAAAAACCCCCAAAAGTTCAGTTTAGGTTTTTTCAGAAAAAAAAAAAAAAAAAATTCCGAGAATCCGAAAATCCCAAAATCCGAGAATTCTCGTTTCCTTGGAAAAAAAAAAAAAAAAGGACCAGAAAACCAGAAAACCAGAAAACCAGAAAACCAGAAAACAAGAAAAAAAAAAAAAAAAAAATCTGAGAATCCGAAAATCAGAAAATCCGAGAATTCTCGTTTTGTGGAAAAAAAAGAAAAAAAAAAGAAAAACCAGAAAAACAGAAAAAAAAAGGACCCCAAAAGTTCAGTTTAGGTTTTTTCGGAAAAAAAAAAAAAAAAAAATTCCGAGAATCCGAAAATGAGAAAATCCGAGAGTTCTCGTTTTGTGGAGAAAAAAAAAAAAAAAAAAAAAAACCCCAAAAGTTCAGTTTAGGTTTTTTCGGAAAAAAAAAAAAAAAAATTCCGAAAATCCGAAAATCCAAAAATCCGAGAATTCTCGTTTTGTGGAAAAAAAAAAAAAAAAAAGGACCAGAAAACCAGAACACCAGAAAACCAGAAAAAAAAAAAAAAAAAAATCCCGAGAATCCGAAAATCAGAAAATCCGAGAATTCTCGTTTTGTGGAAAAAAAAAAAAAAAAAAAAACCAGAAAAACAGAAAAAAAAAGACCCCAAAAGTTCAGTTTACGTTTTTTCGGAAAAAAAAAAAAAAAAATTCGAGAATTCGAAAATCCGAAAATCCGAGAATTCTCGTTTTGTGGAAAAAAAAAAAAAAAAAAAAAAAAAACCCAAAAGTTCAGTTTAGGTTTTTTCGGAAAAAAAAAAAAAAAAAATTCGAGATTCCGAAAATCCGAAGATCCGAGAATTCTTGTTTTGTGGAAAAAAAAAAATAAGAAAAAAAAACCAGAAAACCAGAAAACCAGAAAAAAAAAAAAAAAAAAAGGACCAGAAAACCAGAAAACCAGAAAACCAGAAAACAAGAAAACAAGAAAAAAAAAAAAAAAATCCCGAGAATCCGAAAATCAGAAAATCCGAGAATTCTCGTTTTGTGGAAAAAAAAAAAAAAAAAAGAAAAACCAGAAAAACAGAAAAAAAAAAGACCCCAAAAGTTCAGTTTAGGTTTTTTCGGAAAAAAAAAGAAAAAAAAATTCTGAGAATCCGAAAATCCGAAAATCCGAGGAGTCTCGTTTTGTGGAAAAAAAAAAAAAAAAAAAAAAAAACCCCAAAAGTTCAGTTTAGGTTTTTTCGGAAAAAAAAAAAAAAAAAATTCGAGAATCCGAAAATCCGAAAATCCGAGAATTCCCGTTTTGTGGAAAAAAAAAAAAAAAAAAAAAAACCCCAAATGTTGAGTTTAGGTTTTTTCGGAAAAAAAAAAAAAAAATTCGTGAATCCGAAAATCCGTGGAAAAAAAAAAAGAAAAAAAAAACCAGAAAACCAGAAAACCAGAAGAAGAAAAAAAAAAAAAATCCGAGAAGCCGAAAATCCGAAAATCCAAGAATTCTCGTTTTGTGGAAAAAAAAAAAAAAAAAGAAAAACCAGAAATAAAGAAAAAAAAAAGACCCCAAAAGTTCAGTTAAAGGTTTTTTCGGAAAAAAAAAAAAAAAAATTTTCTGAGAATCCGAAAATCCGAAAATCCGAGAAGTCTCGTTTTGTGGGAAAAAAAAAAAAAAAAAAAAAAAAACCCGAAAAGTTCAGTTTAGGTTTTTTCGGAAAAAAAAAAAAAAAAAAAATTCGAGAATCCGAAAATCCGAAAATCCGAGAATTCTCGTTTTGTGGGGAAAAAAAAAAAAAAAAAAAAAACCAGAAAACCAGAAAACCAGAAAAAAAAAAAAAAAAATCCCGAGAATCCGAAAATCCATAAATCCGAGAATTCCCGTTTTGTGGAAAAAAAAAAAAAAAAAAAAAAACCCGAAAAAGTTCAGTTTAGGTTTTTTCGGAAAAAAAAAAAAAAAAAAAATTCGAGAATCCGAAGATCCGAAAATCCGAGAATTCTCGTTTTGTGGAAAAAAAAAAAAAAAAAAAAAACCCAAATGTTGAGTTTAGGTTTTTTCGGGAAAAAAAAAAAAATTCGAG
The DNA here is from genome assembly GCA_964036045.1 of Eutreptiella sp. 'Long Island Sound 2002'. Taxonomy (NCBI): domain Eukaryota; phylum Euglenozoa; class Euglenophyceae; order Eutreptiales; family Eutreptiaceae; genus Eutreptiella; species Eutreptiella sp. 'Long Island Sound 2002'. Next base: position 27,583,485 of record OZ038389.1, read on the forward strand.
AATCCGAAAATCCGAACATCCGAGAATTCTCGTTTTGTGGAAAAAAAAAAAAAAAAAAGAAAAACCAGAAAAACAGAAAAAAAAAAGACCCCAAAAGTTCAGTTTAGGTTTTTTCGGAAAAAAAAAAAAAAAAATTCTGAGAATCCGAAAATCCGAAAATCCGAGAAGTCTCGTTTTGTGGGAAAAAAAAAAAAAATAAAAAAATAACCCCAAAAGTTCAGTTTAGGTTTTTTCGGAAAAAAAAAAAAAAAAAAATTCGAGAATCCGAAAATCCGAAAATCCGAGAATTCTCGTTTTGTGGGAAAAAAAAAAAAAAAAAAAAACCAGAAAACCAGAAAACCAGAAAAAAAAAAAAAAAAAAATTCCCGAGAATCCGAAAATAAGAAAATCCGCGAATTTTCGTTTTGTGGAAAAAAAAAAAAAAAAAAAAAAAACCCCAAAAGTTCAGTTTAAGTTTTTTCGGAAAAAAAAAAAAAATTCCGAGAATCCGAAAATCCGAAAATCCGAGATTTCTCGTTTTGTGAAAAAAAAAAAAAAAAAAAAGGACCAGAAAACCAGAAAACCAGAAAACCAGAAAACAAGAAAAAAAAAAAAAAAATCCCGAGAATCCGAAAATCAGAAAATCCAAGAATTCTCGTTTTGTGGAAAAAAAAAAAAAAAAAAAGAAAAACCAGAAAAACAGAAAGTAAAAAGACCCCAAAAGTTCAGTTTAGGTTTTTTCGGAAAAAAAAAAAAAAAAAAAAATTCTGAGAATCCCAAAATCCGAAAATCCGAGAAGTCTCGTTTTGTGGAAAAAAAAAAAAAAAAAAAAAAAAAAAAACCCCAAAAGTTCAGTTTAGGTTTTTTCGGAAAGACAAAAAAAAAAAATTCGAGAATCCGAAAATCCGAAAATCCGAGAATTCTCGTTTTGTGGAAAAAAAAAAAAAAACAAAAAACCAGAAAACCAGAAAACCAGAAGAAAAAAAAAAAAAAAAAAATCCCGAGAATCCGAAAATCAGAAAATCCGAGAATTTTCGTTTTGTGGAAAAAAAAAAAAAAAAAAAAAGACCCCAAAAGTTCAGTTTAGTTTTTTTCGGAAAAAAAAAAAGAAAAATTCGAGAATCCGAAAATCCGAAAATCCGAGAATTCTCGTTTTGTGGAAAAAAAAAAAAAAAAAAACCAGAAAACCAGAAAACCAGAAAAAAAAAAAAAAAAAAATCCCGAGAATCCGAAAATCAGAAAATCCGAGAATTTTCGTTTTGTGGAAAAAAAAAAAAAAAAAAAAAAAACCCCAAAAGTTCAGTTTAGGTTTTTTCGGAAAAAAAAAAAAAAAAAAAATCCGAGAAGCCGAAAATCAGAAAATCCGAGAATTCCCGTTTTGTGGAAAAAAAAAAAAAAAAAATTCGAGAATCCGAAAATCCGAAAATCCGAGAATTGTCGTTTTGTGGGGAAAAAAAAAAAAAAAAAAATCCCGAGAATCCGAAAATCAGAAAATCCAAGAATTTTCGTTTTGTGGAAAAAAAAAAAAAAAAAAAAAACCCCAAAACTTCAGTTTAGGTTTTTTCGGAAAAAAAAAAAAATTTCGAGAATTCGAAGATCCGAAAATCCGAGAATTCTCGTTTTGTGGAAAAAAAAAAAAAAAAAAAAAAAAACCCCAAAAGTTCAGTTTAGGTTTTTTCGGAAAAAAAAAAAAAAAATTCGAGAGTCCGAAAATCCGAAAATCCGAGAATTCTCGTTTTGTGGAAAAAAAAAATAAAAAAAAAAACCAGAAAACCAGAAAACCAGAAAAAAAAAAAAAAAAAAAAATCCCGAGAATCCGAAAATCAGAAAATCCGAGAATTTTCGTTTCGTGGAAAAAAAAAAAAAAAAAAAAATCCCAAAAGTTCAGTTTAGGTTTTTTCGGAAAAAAAAAAAAAAATTCCGAGAATCCGAAAATCCGAAAATCCGAGAATTCTCGTTTTGTGGAAAAAAAAAAAAAAAAAAAGCAGGACCAGAAAACCAGAAAACCAGAAAACCAGAAAAAAAAAAAAAAAATCCCGAGAATCCGACAATCAGAAAATCCGAGAATTCTCGTTTTTTGGAAAAAAAAAAAAAAGAAAGAAAAACCAGAAAAACAGAAAAAAAAAAGACCCCAAAAGTTCAGTTTAGATTTTTTCGGAAAAAAAAAAAAAAAAGTTCGAGAATCCGAAAATCCGAAAATCCGAGAATTCTCGTTTTGTGGAAAAAAAAAAAACAAAAAAAGGACCAGAAAACCAGAAAACCAAAAAACCAGAAAAAAAAAAAAAAAAAAATCCCGAGAATCCGAAAATCAGAAAATCCGAGAATTCTCGTTTTGTGGAAAAAAAAAAAAAAAAAAAAAAAAACCCCAAAAGTTCAGTTTAGGTTTTTTCGGAAAAAAAAAAAAAATTCCGAGAATCCGAAAATCAGAAAATCCGAGAATTCTCGTTTTGTGGGAAAAAAAAAAAAACGAAAAACCAGAAAAACAGAAAAAAAAAAGACCCCAAAAGTTCAGTTTAGGTTTTTTCGGGAAAAAAAAAAAAAAAAAATTCCGAGAATCCGAAAATCCAAAAATCCGAGAATTCTCGTTTTGTGGAAAAAAAAAAAAAAAAAAAAACCCCAAAAGGTCAGTTTAGATTCGGAAAAAAAAAAAAAAAAAATTCCAGAATCCGAAAATCCGAAAATCCGAGAATTCTCGTTTTGTGGAAAAAAAAAAAAAAAAAACCAGAAAACCAGAAAACCAGAAAAAAAAAAAAAAAAAAAATCCCGAGAATCCGAAAATCAGAAAATCCGAGAATTTTCGTTTTGTGGAAAAAAAAAAAAAAAAAAAAAAACCCGAAAAGTTCAGTTTAGGTTTTTTCGGAAAAAAAAAAAAAAAAAAATTCGAGAATCCGAAGATCCGAAAATCCGAGAATTCTCGTTTTGTGGAAAAAAGAAAAAAAAAAAAAAAAACCCAAAATGTTGAGTTTAGGTTTTTTCGTAAAAAAAAAAAAAAAAATTCGAGAATCCGAAAATCCGAACATCCGAGAATTCTCGTTTTGTGGAAAAAAAAAAAAAAAAAAACCAGAAAACCAGAAAACCAGAAGAAGAAAAAAAAAAAAAATCCGAGAAGCCGAAAATCAGAAAATCCGAGAATTCCCGTTTTGTGGAAAAAAAAAAAAAAAATTCGAGAATCCGAAAATCCGAAAATCCGAGAATTGTCGTTTTGTGGAAAAAAAAAAAAAAAAAAATCCCGAGAATCCGAAAATCAGAAAAGCCAAGAATTTTCGTTTTGTGGAAAAAAAAAAAAAAAAAAAAAACCAAAACTTCAGTTTGTGTTTTTTCGGAAAAAAAAAAAAAAAATTCGAGAATTCGAAGGTCAGAAAATCCAAGAATTTTCCCTTTGTGGAAAAAAAAAAAAAAAAAAAAAAAAAAAACCCCAAAACTTCAGTTTAGGTTTTTTCGGGAAAGAAAAAAAAAATTTCGAGAATTCGAAAATCCGAAAATCCGAGAATTCTCGTTTTGTGGAAAAAAAACAAAAAAAAAAAAAAAAACCCAAAAGTTCAGTTTAGGTTTTTTCGGAAAAAAAAAAAAAAAAAAAAATTCGAGAATCCGAAAATCCGAAAATCCGAGAATTCTTGTTTTGTGGAAAAAAAAAATAAAAAAAAAAACCAGAAAACCAGAAAACCAGAAAAAAAAAGAAGAAAAAAAAAGGACCAGAAAACCAGAAAACCAGAAAACCAGAAAACAAGAAAACAAGAAAAAAAAAAAAAAATCCCGAGAATCCGAAAATCAGAAAATCCGAGAATTCTCGTTTTGTGGAAAAAAAAAAAAAAAAGAAAGAAAAACCAGAAAAGCAGAAAAAAAAAGACCCCAAAAGTTCAGTTTAGGTTTTTTCGGAAAAAAAGAAAAAAAAAAAAAATTCTGAGAATCCGAAAATCCGAAAATCGGAGAAGTCTCGTTTTGTGGAAAAAAAAAAAAAAAAAAAAAAAAAACCCCAAAAGTTCAGTTTAGGTTTTTTCGGAAAAAAAAAAAAAAAAAAAATCGAGAATCCGAAAATCCCAAAATCCGAGAATTCTCGTTTTGTTGGAAAAAAAAAAAAAAAAAAGGACCAGAAAACCAGAAAACCAGAAAACCAGAAAACCAGAAAACAAGAAAAAAAAAAAAAAAAAATCCCGAGAATCCGAAAATCAGAAAATCCGAGAATTCTCGTTTTGTGGAAAAAAAAAAAAAAAAGAAAAACCAGAAAAACAGAAAAAAAAAAGACCCCAAAAGTTCAGTTTAGGTTTTTTCGGAAAAAAAAAAAAAAAAAAATTCCGAGAATCCGAAAATCCAAAAATCCGAGAATTCTCGTCTTGTGGAAAAAAAAAAAAAAAAAAGGACCAGAAAACCAGAAAACCAGAAAACCAGAAAAAAAAAAAAAAAAAAATCCCGAGAATCCGAAAATCAGAAAATCCGAGAATTCTCGTTTTGTGGAAAAAAAAAAAAAAAAAAAAAAAGAAAAACAGAAAAAAAAAAGACCCCAAAAGTTCAGTTTGGGTTTTTTCGGAAAAAAAAAAAAAAAAAATTCTGAGATTCCGAAAATCCGAAAACCCGAGAAGTCTCGTTTTGTGGAAAAAAAAAAAAAAAAAAAAAAAACCCCAAAAGTTCAGTTTAGGTTTTTTCGAAAAAAAAAAAAAAAAAAAATTCGAGAATCCGAAAATCCGAAAATCCGAGAATTCTCGTTTTGTGGAAAAAAAAAAAAAAAAAAAAACCAGAAAACCAGAAAACCAGAAAAAAAAAAAAAAAAATCCCGAGAATCCGAAAATCCATAAATCCGAGAATTTTCGTTTTGTGGAAAAAAAAAAAAAAAAAAAAAAAACCCCAAAAGTTCAGTTTAGGTTTTTTCGGAAAAAAAAAAAAAAAATTCGAGAATCCGAAGATCCGAAAATCCGAGAATTCTCGTTTTGTGGAAAAAAAAAAAAAAAAAAAAAAACCCCAAATGTTGAGTTTAGGTTTTTTCGGAAAAAAAAAAAAAAATTCGAGAATCCGAAAATCCGAACATCCGAGAATTCTCGTTTTGTGGAAAAAAAAAAAGAAAAAAAAAACCAGAAAACCAGAAAACCAGAAGAAGAAAAAAAAAAAAAATCCGAGAAGCCGAAAATCCGAAAATCCAAGAATTCTCGTTTTGTGGAAAAAAAAAAAAAAAAAAGAAAAACCAAAAAAACAGAAAAAAAAAAGACCCCAAAAGTTCAGTTTAGGTTTTTTCGGAAAAAAAAAAAAAAAAAATTTCTGAGAATCCGAAAATCCGAAAATCCGAGAAGTCTCGTTTTGTGGAAAAAAAAAAAAAAAAAAAAAAAACCCCAAAAGTTCAGTTTAGGTTTTTTCGGAAAAAAAAAAAAAAAAAATTCGAGAATCCGAAAATCCGAAAATCCGAGAATTCTCGTTTTGTGGGGAAAAAAAAAAAAAAAAACCAGAAAACCAGAAAACCAGAGGAAAAAAAAAAAAAAAAAATCCCCAGAATCCGAAAATCAGAAAATCCGAGAATTTTCGTTTTGTGGAGAAAAAAAAAAAAAAAAAAAAAAGCCCAAAAGTTCAGTTTAGGTTTTTTCGGAAAAAAAAAAAAAAAAAAATTCCGAGAATCCGAAAATCCGAAAATCCGAGAATTCTCGTTTTGTGGAAAAAAAAAAAAAAAAAAGGACCAGAAAACCAGAAAACCAGAAAAACAGAAAAAAAAAAGACCCCAAAAGTTCAGTTTAGGTTTTTTCGGAAAAAAAAAAAAAAAAAATTTCTGAGAATCCGAAAATCCGAAAATCCGAGAAGTCTCGTTTTGTGGGAAAAAAAAAAAAAAAAAAAAAAACCCCAAAAGTTCAGTTTAGGTTTTTTCGGAAAAACAAAAAAAAAAATCCCGAGAATCCGAAAATCAAAAAATCCGAGAATTTTCGTTTTGTGGAAAAAAAAAAAAAAAAAAAAAACCCCAAAAGTTCAGTTTAGGTTTTTTCGGGAAAAAAAAAAAAAAAAAAAATCCGAGAAGCCGAAAATCAGAAAATCCGAGAATTCCCGTTTTGTGGAAAAAAAAAAAAAAAAAAATTCGAGAATCCGAAAATCCGAAAATCCGAGAATTCTCGTTTTGTGGAAAAAAAAAAAAACAAAAAAAGGACCAGAAAACCAGAAAACCAGAAAACCAGAAAAAAAAAAAAAAAAAAAAATCCCGAGAATCCGAAAATCAGAAAATCCGAGAATTCTCGTGTTGTGGAAAAAAGAAAAAAAAAAAAAAACCCCCAAAAGTTCAGTTTAGGTTCGGAAAAAAAAAAAAAAAAAAAAATTCGAGAATCCGAAAATCCGAAAATCCGAGAATTCTCGTTTTGTGGGAAAAAAAAAAAAAAAAACCAGAAAACCAGAAAACCAGAAAAAAAAAAAAAAAATCCCGAGAATCCGAAAATCAGAAAATCCGAGAATTTTCGTTTTGTGGAAAAAAAAAAAAAAAAAAAAGAAAAACCAGAAAAACAGAAAAAAAAAGACCCCAAGAGTTCAGTTTAGGTTTTTTCGGAAAAAAAAAAAAAAAAATTCTGAGAATCCGAAAATCCGAAAATCCGAGAAGTCTCGTTTTGTGGAAAAAAAAAAAAAAAAAAAAAAAAACAAACCCCAAAAGTTCAGTTTAGGTTTTTTCGGAAAAACAAAAAAAAAAAAAAAGGACCAGAAAACCAGAAAACCAGAAAACCAGAAAACCAGAAAACAAGAAAAAAAAAAAAAAAAAAATCCCGAGAATCCGAAAATCAGAAAATCCGAGAATTCTCGTTTTGTGGAAAAAAAAAAAAAAAAGAAAAACCAGAAAAACAGAAAAAAAAAAGACCCCAAAAATTCAGTTTAGGTTTTTTCGGAAAAAAAAAAAAAAAAAAATTCTGAGAATCCGAAAATCCGAAAATCCGAGAAGTCTCGTTTTGTGGAAAAAAAAAAAAAAAAAAAAAACCCCAAAAGTTCAGTTTAGGCTTTTTCGGAAAAACAAAAAAAAAAAAAATTCGAGAATCCGAAAATCCGAAAATCTGAGAATTCTCGTTTTGTGGAAAAAAAAAAAAAAAAACCAGAAAACCAGAAAACCAGAAAAAAAAAAAAAAAATCCCGAGAATCCGAAAATCAGAAAATCCGAGAATTTTCGTTTTGTGGAAAAAAAAAAAAAAAAAAAAAAAACCCCAAGTGTTCAGTTTAGTTTTTTTCGGAAAAAAAAAAAAAAAAAAAAATTCGAGAATCCGAAAATCCGAAAATCGGAGAATTCTCGTTTTGTGGAAAAAAAAAAAAAAAAAAAAAAAAAAAAAAACCAGAAAACCAGAAAAAAAAAAAAAAAAAAAATCCCGAGAATCCGAAAATCAGAAAATCCGAGAATTTTCGTTTTGTGGAAGAAAAAAAAAAAAAAAAAAATCCCCAAAAGTTCAGTTTAGGTTTTTTCGGAAAAAAAAAAGAAAAAAAAAATCCGACAAGCGGAAAATCAGAAAATCCGAGAATTCCCGTTTTGTGGAAAAAAAAAAAAAAAAAATTCGAGAATCCGAAAATCCGAAAATCCGAGAATTCTCGTTTTGTGGAAAAAAAAAAAAAGCAAAAAAAGGACCAGAAAACCAGAAAACCAGAAAACCAGAAAAAAAAAAAAAAAATCCCGAGAATCCGAAAATCAGAAAATCCGAGAATTCTCGTTTTGTGGAAAAAAAAAAAAAAAAAAAACCCCAAAAGTTCAGTTTAGGTTCGGAAAAAAAAAAAAAAAAAAATTCGAGAATCCGAAAATCCGAAAATCCGAGAATTCTCGTTTTGTGGAAAAAAAAAAAAAAAAAAAAACCAGAAAACCAGAAAACCAGAAAAAAAAAAAAAAAAAAATCCCGAGAATCCGAAAATCCATAAATCCGAGAATTCTCGTTTTGTGGAAAAAAAAAAAAAAAAAAAAAAACCCCAAAAGTTCAGTTTAGGTTTTTTCGGAAAAAAAAAAAAAAAAAATTCGAGAATCCGAAGATCCGAAAATCCGAGAATTCTCGTTTGGTGGAAAAAAAAAAAAAAAAAAAAAAAAACCCCAAATGTTGAGTTTCGGTTTTTTCGGAAAAAAAAATTAAAATTCGAGAATCCGAAAATCCGAACATCCGAGAATTCTCGTTTTGTGGAAAAAAAAAAAGAAAAAAAAACCAGAAAACCAGAAAACCAGAAGAAGAAAAAAAAAAAAAAATCCGAGAAGCCGAAAATCCGAAAATCCAACAATTCTCGTTTTGTGGAAAAAAAAAAAAAAAAAGAAAAACCTGAAAAACAGAAAAAAAAAGACCCCAAAAGTTCAGTTTAGGTTTTTTCGGGAAAAAAAAAAAAAAAAAATTCTGAGAATCCGAAAATCCGAAAATCCGAGAAGTCTCGTTTTGTGGAAAAAAAAAAAAAAAAAAAAAAAAAACCCCAAAAGTTCAGTTTAGGTTTTTTCGGAAAAAAAAAAAAAAAAAAAATTCGAGAATCCGAAAATCCGAAAATCCGAGAATTCTCGTTTTGTGGGAAAAAAAAAAAAAAAAAAACCAGAAAACCAGAAAACCAGAAAAAAAAAAAAAAAAAAAATCCCGAGAATCCGAAAATAAGAAAATCCGAGAATTTTCGTTTTGTGGAAAAAAAAAAAAAAAAAAAAAAAAAACCCCAAAAGTTCAGTTTAGGTTTTTTCGGAAAAAAAAAAAAAAAAAAATTCCGAGAATCCGAAAATCCGAAAATCCGAGAATTCTCGTTTTGTGGAAAAAAAAAAAAAAAAAAAAGGACCAGAAAACCAGAAAACCAGAAAACCAGAAAACCAGAAAACAAGAAAAAAAAAAAAAAAATCCCGAGAATCCGAAAATCAGAAAATCCAAGAATTCTCGTTTTGTGGAAAAAAAAAAAAAAAAAAGAAAAACCAGAAAAACAGAAAGTAAAAAGACCCCAAATGTTCAGTTTAGGTTTTTTCGGAAAAAAAAAAAAAAAAAAATTTCTGAGAATCCGAAAATCCGAAAATCCGAGCAGTCTCGTTTTGTGGAAAAAAAAAAAAAAAAAAAAAAAAAAAAAACCCCAAAAGTTCAGTTTAGGTTTTTTCGGAAAAACAAAAAAAAAAAAAAATTCGAGAATCCGAAAATCCGAAAATCCGAGAATTCTCGTTTTGTGGAAAAAAAAAAAAAAAAAAAAAAAACCAGAAAACCAGAAAACCAGAAGAAAAAAAAAAAAAAAAAATCCCGAGAATCCGAAAATCAGAAAATCCGAGAATTTTCGTTTGATGGAAAAAAAAAAAAAAAAAAAAAAACCCGAAAAGTTCAGTTTAGTTTTTTTCGGAAAAAAAAAAAAAAAAATTCGAGAATCCGAAAATCCGAAAATCCGAGAATTCTCGTTTTGTGGAAAAAAAAAAAAAAAAAAAAAACCAGAAAACCAGAAAACCAGAAAAAAAAGAAAAAAAAAATCCCGAGAATCCGAAAATCAGAAAATCCGAGAATTTTCGTTTTGTGGAAAAAAAAAAAAAAAAAAAAAAAACCCCAAAAGT